>JAAGEH010000226.1:13011251-13140094 GCA_011751065.1 Lasiurus cinereus
GCGGCTCCGCTGGGCTCGGGCTCGCGGCCTGCCGGGGGCGGGGCCGAGCGGGCCGCGCTTAACCCCTTGGAGCCCGGCCCCCGGCGGCGGCCACGCCCCCCAGGTGCGCACCCGCTCCGGTGGCGGTGACGCCCCCGGCGCGGCGGCCGGGTCGCCCGGACTCAATAAGCAAACGCAGGCCGGAGCGGAAGGGCGGAAGGCGGCGGCGGGCCGGTGGGGCGCCCGCGCCGGCCCCAGCTCTCAGCTGCCCGGGGAGCCCGCTCCCCGCTCCCAGCCTCAGGTCGCTGCCCGGTGGGGGCCCGGCTGGGGGAACCGCTCGCTTCCGGGGCTCCATGGGCCCACAGGGCCGAGCATTGCACCCTCACGGCCAACCAGCGCCGCGGGCGGCCGCCGGCCCCCCTCCCCCCGGGCCTCCGCCCGCGTCCCCGCCCCGGCCCCTGGGACCTCTGCACTCCGCGGGGCGCCCTCCCTCCTCGGGCGGCGGTGATGCCCGCCGACTGGGCTCAGCCCTGGTCCAGCCCATCCCCCGCGTGGCGCCAAGCCCTCCTCACTCCATGCCAGCGCCCTCCCTCCGACGAAAGTTCAAACTCCAGAGCCTCCGCCTCAGTGACACACCGTCTGGACCTTCGCACTGTTCCGTCCCAAGGACCCTTCTTTCTCAAAAAGGACGTCTCCGCCCGCAGGGAGGCCCCTCCGGCCGGGAGACCCTACCCCTTGGCCAAGCCCCGCCCCTCCAGGGGGCCCTTCCCCTCCAAGACCCCCGGCTTCCTCGCCGACACCCCCTCCCCGGCCCGGGGGCCTTCCCGCAGCATCGCACTGCTGACGTCAGTGCGCACCGGCACTTCTCAGCGGACACCCCTTCTCCCCGGGGTGCTCCTGCCACGCAGCGAGACCCCACCTCGCCGAGGGACTCCACCGGCCACGGGGCTCCGCCCCTCCTGGTGGCCCCGCCCTCAGCGGTGTGACCCCCTCGGCAGGTTCCGCCCTCGGGCTCGTTGGAGCCCGCTCTGCCCCTTCAGGCGGGAGGAGGCGCTGCAGCCGCCGCCTCCATCGCCGCGGGGCCCTGCGTGTGCTCGCCGTTCCCTACGCTTCCGGCTCGTTTCGGGCTCCTCCGGCGAAATAGCCAATCATCGCCAGGGGCGGCTGACGTCACTGCATACCGGTGGGGGGCTTCCCGATGAGCGGCGCTGGGCGTAGGTGATCGCCATCTAGCGGCGGGATGGAGGGCGGCGGGAGTGGAGTCCTCGGGCCTGGGGGGGAGTGAAACGGGGCCGTATGACCTTGAAGGAGCGGGGCTGAGTGCTCTTGAAAAACTCTCCAGTAGTGTTTCTATTTCTGTGGTAAGCTGGAGAGAAAACTAGAGGGTCTGCCCCCGATTTATGAGAGTTGGGACCCAGTCCTCCTTGTTAAGGGCGAGTGAGTAAAGAATAGAGTCAGTCTGAAATGACAAAAGAAGCATTAGGGTCGGGAGAAGGCCCAGACGCTGCCTTGGTGAGGGAGGGTTTTGCACAAGTTTGGAGGGAAGAACCGGAGAGATCACAGTCCTGCGGAGCCAGTGGAGACAGACCAATCCCGAGAAACCTGTGGCTGGACCTTGTGCATCACATTCGTTCTTCCAGAGGCAATTTGGTCTCAGCCCAACAAACTCATTTTTCACATTAAATTAATGTTAGCATCTACAACTGTTCAATTCGTAAATTTGCTTCCTATAGAAGTATGATATGGATAAATGCTAGGAATTTATGCCTCATTTAGTTTACATAATATTATAATAGATACTTTGATACGTATCTGACCCTTTATCCTAGTTTGAGAATTATTACAGTTTGATGATAGTCATTCCAAGCAGAGGAGCCAGGTTTCTGTTTCAGAAAGACTACTGTGGCGGTTGTATGGGGCAGGGAGTCTGATTAGGAAGGAGGCTCTGACAATGAGTCGGTCAGGGGACCATAAGGGACTGAGCTAGGATAGGGATAATAGGGAAGGGAAGGAGGAAACATCCATGCCCTATGGGAAAATTTGCCGATTGATTAGTATCCAAAGTCGGTCCTGGGGAGAGAAATAGCATCGGCCAGGATAATTTTAAAATTTCTAGCTTAGATGATGGGGAGACACTAACTGGGATAAAAAATCCAGGAGGAAAGGTTGAGTAAAGAATGGTAAATGATTTCCATAAACAAAGGGGTGATGGTAAAACTATGAAGGTCGATGCCATCGTCCAAGTAGGGTGTATAGAAGGAGATATGGGCTGGCCGTGGAATCCTGGGGAAAACCAGCATTAAAGGGCAATGGAGGAAGAGAAGTCCACCAAGGACCCTGAGGAGAAACAAGCTAAAAGATAGGAAGAGAATTTAGAGAGCCTGGTGCCATAGAATCTAAGGATGGAGCGGTTAGGGGAAATGGAATACAGTAATGAACAGCATAAAAAAGTGCAGAGGGGTCTGCTAAGATAAATTTTAAATGTTTCTTGAGTTAGTCTATTAGAAGATCCTTTTGGTGTTTTTCAAACTTTTTATGATGGCAAAAGTCAAACATAAGCAGAGAATAGAACAATGGGCCCTCATTTACCTGGGAGAGTAAGTTCACTTTGTTGGAGATCTATGCCTCCATTGTACTGTTGATCTGTCGGAGTAGAAGTACCAGCTTCCTGTACCTTTTATCCCAATGATTCTCCAATGACCAACTCATGGCCAATTTTGTTTCATTTACCCCTGCTGTCTTCTCCCACCCAGTTATTTGATGCATATTTCTGACATTATATCATTTTATCAGTATGTTTATCAGTATGTTCTCTAAAACATAAGGATTCTTCTTTAAAACAAAATCATGGTACCATTGTCACACACCCCCCAAAAAATGAACAATTTCTTAATGTCATCAAGCATCTAGTTATTCACATTTCCCCCACTGTTTTATACTTAGTTTTTTAAAATGTTATTTTATTGATGAGAGAGAGAGAGAGAGAAACATCAATGATGAAAATCATTGATAGGCTGCCTCCTGCACGTCCCCTACTGGGGTTTGAGTCTGAAACCCCGGGCTGGTGCCCCTGACTGGAATTGAACCTGGGATCCTTCAGTCCATAGGCCAACACTCTATCCACTGAGCCGAACCAGCTAGGGCTATATTAAAAAATTGTTTTAAAAAATTGTTTATGTGAGTCAAAATATGAGTAAGGACCATATTTTGCAGCTGATATGTCTCTTGAATTTAAAAAAAAAAAACTTTGTCTATTCTCCAACTTTCCTCCCTTATTATTTAATTAATTCATTTGTTGAGAAACCAGGTCATTTATCCTGTAAAGTTTCTCAAAGACTGAATTTTGCTGAGCTTCTACTGGCGTAATTTAGTATGTTCATCAGCTCTGTATTTCTGGTAAATAGAGGCTTAATCAGATTTAGATTTGATTATTTTGGTAAAACTAATTTATAGGTGGTTTTAGTACATTTACAAGTGGCATACAGTGGTGGTCTTTTGATGATATTAGTAATTAATGATGATCATTGTCTAGACTAGCATTGCTCAAACTTAGCACTGTTGACATTTTGGGCGGATAGTTCTTTATCGTAGGAAATTGTTCTCTGCATTGTAGGATATTTAGTAGCATCTCTGGCCTCTACACACTGGATCCCAGTAGCAACTCCCCCAATTGGGCTTCTAGACAATTGTCAAATTTCCCTTAGTGGGCTAAAAATGTCCTTGATTGAGAACCACTGGTCTGCGTTCATTAATATAGGATTTATAGGAGCCTTCCTTCTTTGCTAGGTAGAAAAAATACCTCTACAAAGGGAAACTTTTACACAGTAACTGTTTGTTCCCTAGAGCTACATTTCATGTAGGAAAGCAAGAAAAATGCTGCCTTGTTTCCCTTATATTTTACCAGCTTTTAAAGTAATGAGTTGGAAAAATAATGAGTTGGTTACCTACCATCTTCCAAAGGAACCAGTGGGGTTTTTTTTAGTACTGTTATGACTCGTAATTTAACACATATATGATGTGTCTCAATCATTGGCAATTTTTAAACATTTTAATTGTCCTATTTTGGCCAGTGGGAACTTGTTCAAATTGGCACCTGAGAGTCCTTTTGATATGACCTTTAAGGCTTCTTGCTTCTTGATATGATAACATTTTCCAGGCTCATTTTGTGCGTTCCTAGACTAGAGCTGGTATCAGTGATTTTTTCCAATGATTCATGGTTCCTTCTAATTGGAAATGGTATTTAGAAAACACATTCTGGGCACTAGGGATGTAGGTTATTTGCCCTTAGAAAGAGCAGTTAAATGAATATATAGTCAATTACTTGTTTTCAAAATAGCCGCCTGCACCACCTCTTTATTATAAAAAATTTCAAATTTGCAAAAAAGTTGAAGGAATGCATAATGAACAACTGTATACTCTCACCTAGATTCAACAATTGTTTATATTCTTTTTTAAAAAAATATATTTTATTGTTTTTTTTTTCACAGAGAGGAAAGGAGAAGGATAGAAAGTTAGAAACATCAATGAGAGAGAGACATCGATCAGCTGCCTCCTGCATGCCCCCTACTGGGGATGTGCCCGCAACCAATGTACATGCCCTTGACCGGAATCGAACCCGGAACCTTTCAGTCCGCAGGCCAACGCTCTATCCACTGAGCCAAACCGGTTTTGGCCAATTGTTTATATTCTATCTTGTTTGTTTTCTCTCTTCTTTCTCATGTGGTATGGTATGGTATGATAGGGTATCATATCATATAATTTTTTAAAATCCTCACCTGAGAACATGTTTCTATTGATTTTTAGAGAGAGAGGATTGACACTCCAACCAACTGAGCCACACTGGCCAGGGCTCAGGCATACTTTTTATTGTACCATTTGAAAATAAGTTTCAGGCATTGTGACACTTCATTAGCATTATCTGCCAAGATCATTTTCTATGTAACCATTATACCATGATCATGTCTTGAATTACTTTCTTCATTTAGTTTTATTGGCTTCTTAGGTTTCTTTTGCTGTTTCTTCTTCATCTTCCTGATCTCTAAACAGTGGTGTATCCACAGCTCCAAGCTTGGACCTCTTTTCTTCTCTCTACACACATACATGGTAGATCATTCCAAGGCTCTAAATACTACTTATATTTTGGTGACTTCCACTTTTTCTCTCTCCACCCAATCTGTCCTCTGAACTCTAGACTCCTATATTCAATTGCTTATTCATCATCTCCAGTTGGTTATCTAGTTGGCTTTTCAAAACTGATGAATACAAAATAGAACTCTTGAATCTTGCTCCTCTTCCCAGCTTTTCTTTAAGGCTTCCCCATCTCAATAAATACAATCTATTAGGTGCTCAGGCAAGACAATTCAGTTATCCTGCCTCCTCTCTTTCTCTTTACCCCATATCTAGCCCATCCGCATGGGCTATGTATATGCTGAACGTCGGAAATCTATAACTCAACTGCTTCGCACATTTCCACTGCTTCTAAACCAGCCTCGCCCACCAGTTTCTTGCCTGGATTGTTGCAGTAGCCTCCTCTTTGGACTTCCTGCTTATACCTTTCTCTCCCTATAGTCTATTCTCTACACAGCTGCCAAATATTCCTTTTAATGTGCAGGTCAGATCACTTTATCTCTCTGCCTTAAATCTTCTATCATCTCACTCAGAATCAAATCCAAAATCTTGTATAATTTTATTGTTTTCTTTCTGATATTTGTACCTTTAATTTCTATTCCCTTGCTTAAGAGCATCAATATAATATTGAGTGAAGTAATGCAGTAGACCCTCGTATCTTGTTTCTGATCTTGAAAAGAATGCTTTTAATGTTTCACTACTAAATTTCATGTTTACTGTAGTTTTTTTTTTGTAGCTACTTACACCAGTTAGCTTTTTTTTTTTAAGTGCCATGTATGTAACCCTAGCAAAACTCAGTGGCATAAAACTGCAATTACTTATTCTCATAAACCTGCAAGTTGACTGGAGTCAGCATTCTAAACTGGGATTGTGCTCCATCTGTTACTCACTTCTAGAACCAGCAGGACAGCTTGGGCATGTTCTTCTCATGGTGATAGAAGCAGGGCAAGAAAATAAACACAGTTTAGCAACTGCTTTTCATGTATTTAGATCACACCATGTCTGTCAACACCATCTCTGCCAAAGAGAGTCACAGGGCCAAGCCCAATTATATTGTCTGTTGAGATGGTGGTAGAAAGGGAGAAAAGATTTCTGAACAGTGATACTTTACATTAACTTTTTAATGTTAAACTGACTTTGCATTTATAGAATAAACCCAATTTGATTTTTCTTCCACTCTCTTTCCTTCTTTTTCTTTTAACATTAGATTTCGGTTGTTCTGGGGTGTATTTTACAATTTTACTTTTTATCAGCTTTATACTGAGATATAATTCACATACCATATAATTCACCCATTTAAAGTGTACAATTGGTTTTTATTCAGAGTTGTGCAACTATTACCACAATCAGTTATAGAAAATTTTTGTCATCCCAAGGAGAAACTTCATGGCTAATTCCCTTACTCCCAGCCCTAAACAATCATTATTTCACTTTCTGACTATATAGATTTGCTTCTTTTTAGACATTTCATATGTAGACTCATACAATATATGATATCTTGTATCTTGCTTCTTTTACTTAACATGTTTTCAAGGTTCATTCATATTATGCAGGTACCAGTATGTGGACCGTGGGGAAGAAGATATCTATCTATTAAAGAAGGTTGGTGGGAGGGAAGGATAAGAGATCAACCAAAGGATTTGTATGCATGCATATAAGAATAACCAATGGACATAGACAGTAAGGGGGTGAGGGCCTGTGCTGGGGGCAGGGAGTGGGCTGGGAGAGGTCAATGGGGGAAAGGAGACATATGTAATACTTTAAACAGTAAAGAATTAAACATAACTATCATACCTACTTAAAAAAAAAAGGAAGAGATGGTGACTAACAGTGCTCAATTTTTAAAATCCTCACCTGAGGAGTAAATATATTTTTCCATTGAGTTTTAGAGAGTGAAAAGAGGTGGAAGGGAGAAGAGAAAGAGGAGAGAGAAACATTGATATGACAGACACATCGATTAGTTGTCTCCCAGATGGACCCCAACAGAGGGCAGGGGAGGAGGGGAACAGGGGTCAGACTGCAACCCAGGTACATGCCCAAGACACTCCAGTGTACAGTCAATGCTCTAACCATGGAGCAATGCTGGCCAGGGTTAACTGCTGCAATTTTAAAGCAGAGCTTAGCAGCCATTTCTAAACAGGGTCTCTCTCCCAAAGTGCACTCCATACTGCCGCCCACACTGAAGAGCCTGCCCACACAGTGTTCCTGCCATCTGAGCCAGCCTTCTAGAGATCCTAGGACTGATTTTCAATCCATAGGACTGAGGCTTATCCCACCCAACTGAAACACAGCTCCCATCAGCATCGTTACTGACCAATCAGAGTGGCTCCCTTACGACTAATCAGGACAGTGCCTTTGGACCAAACTTCTATTGAGGATTTGGAGCCCTCATTTGCAGAAGGATGAACCAATCAGGGATCAGGGGTTGGTTATATGTCAGCTCCTCTGTGGCTCACTGTCTCTACCAAAGACTGAAGACTGTTTTTCCCCCCGTTGGAGCTGAAACACCAAAGACATCTTGCAGAGCAGAGCGAAGCAGAGCTATGGAGTCAGAGAGTGGCCTCACCCAAGGGCCGCCTCCCCAGGGCCGCCTTGCTCCAGGGCCACCTGTGCTGCCTCGAAATTGAGCTGTAACACGATCGAACAGTTCTTACAGATGTGTTATATCACAATTGAGCTGTTTGCACTGGGAAAAGTTTCCTTTTTCACCACACCCCAAACTGGGCATCCGGTTGGCGTTGAACTGGCACCAACAACCATTGGTTGAAAAGTACTTACTTCTTTTTATGGCGGATGTTTCAGTATGAATATGCCATGATTGTTTACTCATCAGTTGAAGGTCATTTGGGTTGTTTCTACTTTTTGGCTGTTATACATGTTGTTCCTATGAACAATTATATACAGGTTTTTGTGTGGACATGCGTTTTGTCTCATGACCTCTTAGCTTTGTTTTTATTCCTCTGTTCCTCCTTTATTACCTTATTTTGGTTGAAATAAATATTTTTAACATACTATTATTTTTTTTTGTTTGTTTTTTCTTAATATACTATTCTAATTGTCCTGGGTTTTAAAAATAATTATGTTGTAGATAATTCCTTAGTGGTTGCTCTAGGGACTGGAATCTAGTAAAATTGTTAAAAAGCAAACACACACCGAAAACAGTTGGCTCAGTGGATAGAGCGTCAGCCTGTGGACTGAAAGGTCCAAGGTTTGATTCCGGTCAAGGGCACATAACTTGGTTACAGGCATATCCCCAGTCGGGGGTGTGCAGGAGGCAGCTGATCGATGTTTCTCTTTCATCAATGTTTCTAACTCTCTCTCTTCCTCTCTGTAAAAAAATCAATAAAATATATGTTTTTTAAAAAAGCAAACACACAATGACCTATACCATATTTAGTTGATTTGCTTTCAACAAATCTTTTTTTAAAAAAAATATATTTTAGTAGTTTTTCACAGAGAGGAAAGGAGAGAGATAGAAAGTCAGAAACATCGATGAGAGAGAGACATCGATCAGCCGCCTCCTGCACACCCCACACTGAAGATGTGCCCGCAAGCAAGGTACATGCCCCCAACCGGAATCGAACCCAGGACCTTTCAGTCCGCAGGCCGACGCTCTATCCACTGAGCCAAACCAGTCACGCTCTATCCACTGAGCCAAACCAGTCTCGGCGCAACAAATCTTTTGAAGATCACCTATCTTGCTATCATGCTGGAAGTAGAAGTCCTCCAATGTATCATCTAACTGGCAATGATGGTTAATAAGAAAGCTATTGACATTTGAATCTATTTTTTGTGTAATGTCTTACAGTACTCTGGTTAGTTCTCATTGTTTTTCAGTGGTTTCTTGGTGTTTTAGAGTTAAGCAGATAACATTCTTCTTAACATTTATGATTATTATTTTGATTTTATACACTGTATATACCATCTAGAATAATGTTGGATATAAAGGTGATAGTGACCAGTCTAAGATTGTCTAATGTGAAGGACTATCAATGCTATAAGCTAGCATCCTTCTTATGACCCTGGGAAACACTGCAAATCCTTAGTACTTTCCCCTGCTAAGCCAGGACCCTACTCCAGAAACCTCACAGTAACGCCCCCATAAGTGACTACAATTAATTGGATTTGGTTCAACGAGTGAGATGTTTGCCAACTCTGGCTTTAGCTTTTCTCTTTGATGAAGTTTGATAGTGGTTCTTCATTTTATTTTATTTTTATTTTTTTATTGATTTGAAAGAGGGAGAGGGAGAAAGAAATATTGATCGTTTGCCTCCTGCATGCACCCTGAATGGGATCGAACCCACAACCTGGACATGTACACTGATTGGAACTTAAACCAGTGACCTTTTGGGTGCACAGGCAGATACTCAACCAACTCAGCCACACCAGCCAGGGCATGGCTGTTCATTTGAAATATTCTTTATCATGTTTCTATTCCTAGTTCACTAAAAATCCTTAGCTTAGCTTTCTATATAGTTTCATGATGCCTGCCAAAGTTCCATCATCACATCCACAGAACTTCTAGAGGCAGGAAAATACATCATTCCTTCTTTTATTTTTGTTTTGTTAATTCTCACCTGAGGATATTTTTCCATTGATTTTGAGAAAGAGTGGGAGAGGGAGAGACAGAGAGAGAAACATCAATGTGAAAAGGACACATAGATTGGTTACTTCCCACACATGCCCCAACCAAGGCTGAGGATTGAGCCTGCAACTGAGGTAAGTGCCCTTGACCGGAATCAAACCCGGGTCCCTTCAGTCCGTGGGCCAATGCTCTATCCTCTGAGCCAAACTGATGAAGGCCATCATTACTTCTTGTCCATCTCTTTCTTTTTAATTAGGAGAAACTCTTCTACGACCTTCCTTCATCCCAGACTTTCTTTCGTATTGCCAGAATGCCACAGCTCAGGCTAGCCTATCATTGCCAAGAGGTACAGGACCACTGTGATGGGCTTCGACTAATCAGGACTCACTCCTAGGGCTGGCTCCAAGCTTCCCTGAAGTTGCTGGCTGCTCGGTACAACAAAAGTAAGGTTCCTTCAGGAAAAATGAAGACGGGAGTGAGAATAGGTATGTAGTGTGCAATTAACAGTGTGTTACAGAATCCAAGTGCCCATGTTGTTAACCTTGACACAGTACTGCTATTCTGGGCTCTCCTCTCAGGTCCCACAGTGATTTTACTCTAACACAATGATTTTCAACACTGGTGTGCCACAAGAATGTTTGAAACATGCAATACCTGATTACTTAATCCAGGGCACTGACCTCTTTTCCCTTAAATTGTCAAATTAAAAAATGACAACAGCCAACACAACATATATTTCTGATGTGAATGAATCAAAATTATACATATTTTTTTTGGGTTGGTTCAGCAAAAATATATTTTTGGCGTGCCACAGAATTTTAGTAATTAGTTTATGTGTCCTGAAGTGAAAAAGTTTGAAAATCGCTGCTGTATTTCCTTAACTGTGAGTCAAGTTCTCTACAACTCTAGCTCTCAATAACACATACCAAGGCTGTCCTTGGCAGAACAGTGGGGCACATGACATGTATTCCTGGGGACCCAGCGCTCTTTTGCAATTCCTGAGAAGTCAGTGACCTGTGCTTAGTCAGACCAGGCACTGTCACAGTCTGGGGTCAGGGAGAAGAACAGAGGCTCCTGGAAAGGTGGACCGGCCTGGCTTTGCCTGGGCCCCAGAGCAGAGTTCTTTTTTATTTTAAATTTTTAATTGATTTTAGAGAGGAAGGGAGAGGGACAGAGAGATAGAAATGTCAATGAGGGGAGAGAATCATTGATTGGCTGCCTCTTGCATGCTCTCTACTGGGGATTGAACCCCCAACTTGGGCATGTGCCTTGACTAGGAATTGAACTGCTGAACTCTTGGATGTTCAACCACTGAGCACACCAGCCCAGCCTAGAGCTGAGTTCTAATCTCCACTCCCTCTGAGATCTCTTCTTCCTGGTCTGTACTTCTCTTACAATCTGAATTCTTTTAACATATAATTTGCCCCCTAATCTTTTTTTAAAAATATATTTTATTGATTTTTCACAGAGAGGACGGGAGAGGGATACAGAGTTAGAAACATCCATGAGAGAGAGACATTGATCAGCTGCCTCCTGCACATCCCCTACTGGGGATGTGCCCGCAACCAAGGTACGTGCCCTTGATCAGAATCGAACCTGGGACCTTTCAGTCCGCAGGCTGATACTCTATCCACTGAGCCAAGCCGGTTTTGGCTTGGCCTCCTAATCTTAAATCTCAACATTATCCTCATATCTCTTTCCCTTGAGCTCCCACAGTAAAAAACAAATAAAAACCTGTGTCCACTGAATTTACTAATCATTCATTGATTTCCTATGTGTATTAGAAGCTTAGAGACAACACCAGACAATAGGGAAGGAAATTAAATTTTAGGAGCCGTGTGCCAAGTTCTTTCTCACACACTATCTGACTTTAGCCTTAACAGCACCTTGGTAGGTCAGGTTATATTAACCTTCATGTTAGAGTTTAGAGAATCCATTTTCAGAAGTTAAGTCACCTGCTCAGAGAAGGTAAGGTCAGCTCAAGGGCACAAGCTATTAGGAGCCCAGGATTGCCTGACCTTCTGTTCATGCTCTTTCCCCTCCTCTTGCTGCCTTCCCCTCCCCCAAATCTGGCTTCATGGCCTTAATTTTTACAAAACATTTGCATACATTAATTTGAGCCTCACAACAGTGGCAGGGCGACTATAGTATCTGCATTTCATAAATGATAGTGGGGCTTAGAGATAGTAAATGATTTGCCCAAAGTCACGTGAAGCTCAGCTTTTCTGACTCCCGCAGAGTACACATTCTGCCACCATGAAGTGTGACCAGCAGAGTGGCAGGCATAGTTGTGGAATGGATGATGATCCGGATCCTAGCAGGTATTCAATAAATGCCCAGTCATACTAGTGAAAATTAATGATGTCACACTGCCTGGGGGTCTCTAGTTCCCTTTGTCCCTCTGTCACCTCCCCGCTGGGCTCCCCTCAGAGAGACTCTTTCCCCATGAACTCCATCCATCCACCACCTTTAGTGGAGACTCACAAAGAGCAGAATCCACGTCTCCTCAGGCAGGTGCTCAGATGAGGGTTGAAGAAGGAAGGGTCCTCTTTTGAGATAAAGCTGAAGAGACCTAAGAGTGTTCGCTCTCCCACCTCAGGCCTTCCTTGGGTCCCTCCCGGAGTGGGGAGGCTGCACTGCACTTGTTCTGCAGACCTGTGAGCCTCTGTTCTCCGGTTCTGAGGGCTGTGGCCCAGGGGCAAACATCACACTAGCGCCCCCTCCCCTTCCTCCTCCCTTGGCCCCGCCCCCTGCCCCAGGCTCCACACCACAGCCCTGGACACAGGGTAAACAGCCTCGAGCCTCTGCTCAAAGGGAAACCAGAGAGACTGCCTGTGTTCCCATGGCTATGGCCAGCACCTTCGTGCCGGGGCTGAACCCTCGGAATCCTCATTATATCCCAGGGTAAGACTTCTCCCCAGAGCACAGCCCTGCGTGCTTCTGGGAACAGGGGTTTAGGGATATGGGAGTCGTGCACCTGGACCTTGGGGACCAAGCGGACACACCTGTGCAGGAGGCCCAGGGCTGGGGTATCTATGGTGGATAGCAAAGGAAAAGCCAGGGATGGTAGCTGGGGCCTCCACAAAGCTCTGTGTTGTCTTTTCCATAGCAACAGGGTAGCAGCAGAGGGAAATGCCTGATCTGAATATGCAACCAGCCGAGTCCAGAAAAGACCAGGGCTTCAGAGCTCTCTGCTTCTGTCTCTGGGGAGGGTGGGCAGGGGAATCCAGAGATGAGGGGGTGAGTCCTGTGCTACAGGTACACTGGACACTGCCCACTGCTTCGGTTCGGCATGGGCCAGACCTATGGGCAGATGACGGGTCAGCTACTTCGGGGAGCTCCTGGCATAGCCTGGCCCCCTGCCCGTCGCCTACTTCTGCCTCCCATTCGGCCTCCAAGATCTCCCGAGGTTCCTCGTGGAAGCCTGCCTATCTGGTCTGGGCACAAAAGGCTCAGTTCCAGCATGATCCCTGGATACACAGGTATGTACACAAATACAAACAGGTGCCCCATCCCCGAATGTGTGTCCCAAACACCAACAGAGATCTTCTTTGGCCCCTGCCCACCCAGGCTTTATCCCCAAGGCGCAGTTCATCTTTGCCAAGAACTGCAACCAGGTCTGGGCTGAGGCTCTGAATGATCTTACTCAGCGGCACGGGGAACAAGGCAGTCAGGAGCTGTCAAAGCAGGTCAAGGGAGAAGATGTGGAGGAAGACCAAGAATCAGAGGCCAAGCCGAAGCCAGAGCTGGAGGCGCAGGGGGCAGAGCTTGGGCAGGAGGCAGGACAAGTGAGGCTGAGAAGGCTAGGGGAGGGTGCAGTGCGGTGGGAGTGGGGAGCTGTACCTCTGCGTGGGCTGGGGACATGGGCTTGCCTGCCAGCTCCGCTCCCTGGGAGCTCGTGTCAGAGCATGGGGGCTACGTTTGATGGCACCGTCTCTCTTCTGTCAACGTCCCTCACAAGGCTTCCCCCTATTCGATGGATGACGGAGATCCTCGCAAGTTCTTCATGTCAGGTGAGGGGAAGTGGTAATGACTCAAAGTGTGGGGAGGCCCCCAAGGAGGTCCTGACCCAGAATCTCCACTCCCCAGGTTTCACTGGCTATGTGCCCCGTGCCCGCTTCCTCTTCGGCTCCAGCTTCCCTGTGCTCACCAACCAGGCACTGCAGGAATTTGGGCGGATGTGCTCAGAGGGCAAACCCCAGAAGGATCTCAAACCTCTCCCCACACTTTCAAGGATCTACCCTCAGGACCTGGGTCTTTTACCTAACTATGGAGGCTATGTGCCAGGTGAGGTTGTGTGTGTGTGTGTGTGTGTGTATGTGTATGTGACAGGTGGAGGTGGTTTTGGTAGTTGGAAAGAATAGATATGGGGGACCTCAGGTCATGTAGTTCAGCTTTAACACTGGGCAGAAAAGAAAACGGAGGGAGCTCACGGTGGGGAATGAGGACCAGATTTTGGAGGACAGCTTGGAGAGTCTAGGCCAGTGGTCGGCAAACTCCTTAGTCAACAGAACCAAATATCAACGGTACAACGATTGATATTTCTTTTGAGAGCCAAATTTTTTAAACTTAAACTTCTTCTGATACCACTTCTTCAAAACAGACTCGCCTAGGCCGTGGTATGTTGTGGAAGAGCCACACTCAGGGGGCCAAAGAGCCGCATGTGGCTCGCGAGCCACAGTTGGCCGGCCACGGGTCTAGGCAGCTGGCTGAGATATAAATGGCTTTTCCATGCTACTGACTACATGTGACAGACTCTCTTGACCACACAGGATATAAGTTCCAGTTTGGCCGCACATATGGGCATCTCACCCATGATGCCCTGGGTCTCAGCACCTTCCAGAAGTAGCTCATGGCGTAGGTTATCTGGACTTCAAGTTCCTTCTTCCCTTTTCAGGTTTCCCAGCCACGCTTTTGGAAGAAAGAGAGATGGGCTGGAGGGTAGGGGGAGGCACAAAGAGAATGGTTTGGAGGCCAAGCACCTTTTTTATTAATAGGTGTAATAAATAAATAAATAAATACATAAACCGAAGCCTGGGCTGCTCCTCCCTCTTCTGACCACCAGGCATTGGCCACAGCCTATTTACATCTGGGAGCTTAGGGATCTGGCCCCTACACTGTCACCCGTCATCCTCACTGCCTGGCCTGCGGAGCCCTGCAGATGGGCCTTCTGGTCACCTCCGTCCACAGGGACATGCCTGTCTGTACCCAGGGAAAGGCTGGCCCAGATGGGCCAGGGAAACCCTGGCAGCTCAGGGCTGCGTCCCTTCCCTCCTTTCCTGGGTGGTCTGGACATGGTCACGGGACATTTGGGGTGGGGGTTGGGGGTGTAATTAATACTGAGCACAGGAATACGTGGCCCCAGCTCTCAGTCTGCTCTCTACAGCCAAGCCAGAGGTCTTGGGAGGGACTCTCAGGCTCTGAGTCTGATGGTTATGAGGGTCCCTGAGGCCACCAGCATGCACAGGACCTCAGTTTTGGCTGTTTCCAGGAGCTGGACTTGGAGTTGGGGTCAAGGTCACGTAGGCCAGAGGCACCAGGCCAGTGTCAGGGCCACGGCTGCAGCGTAGCCAGTCTCCTCCGGCTGGCCCCAGCACTCGAAGGATGTCTCCCTTGTGGAAGCTCAGCTGTCCAGGGCCTGTGGCCAGATGGTGGCACAGTGCTTTTACCTCGCTGGAGAAATAACAAATGGAGGTCAGAGAAACCCCACCCAAACCAAACCCCGTCCCTCCCTCGTCCTGCAGCCCCCCAGGCTCACCATGGAGGCTTGGAGGGCAGGGCTGGAGCCTGTGGCTCCTGCAGGCTCTCCTTGGGCTCTGGTTCCCGGCGGGCACCCACTGTCTGCGCCACTAGTTGGAACACGGACTTGTCCAGACTCAGCCAGTCCGAGGGCAGCCTAGGGGTTGGCAGTCAGGGCTTGGACTGAGCCCTGCCTTAGACCAGGCTCCCCACTCCGCCAGGGGCTGCCTCTCACCTGTTTGTGGGCCGGATCTCTCGCTGAGCCTTTCGGGACCCAAAGAGGTGTCCCCACTTGATGCCCCCAGGTGACGGTCCGGAGGCTCCTTCCTCGCTTTCCGCTGGGGGGGCAGTAGACCCCTCTCTCTCCCGACTGTGTCTCAGCTCAGCCAGCACAGAATCGGGGGGGCTCCCCATCCAGAAGGGCCAGCCCCTGTCCCGGCCCAGGGTCTCCTCAGGGGCAGGGCAGGCCTCAGCCCCCTCTACCACTCCCTCTCGGGGCGGTGGCCCCCCACCTCCTGCCCCTTTCTTTTTCTCACTGCTGCCACCACTGCAGCTACCGTTGCCACCACGGGGGAACCTAGAACCTTCCGTGGAGCCGTCAATGTAGACCTGGGAGCTCTGCATGAGCTGGTACCACCAACCAGCCTGCCCACTTCGGGCCCTGCCGCGCTCCGAGCCCCCCGCCGCCTCGGCCGCCTCTTCCGTCTCCTCCTCTTCCTCCTCTTCTCCCCCTTCGGGGGCACCCACACCTTTCACCCGTTTCCCCTGGGCTGCGCTGTCCATGTCTCCAGGGCCCTCCTGGCTCCGGGCCCGGGCCAACTGCAGCGTAGAGTGCGCGGACAGCAGCAGGGCCTGGGACACGCGCAGCAGCTCCTTGTGCTGCCGCTGCCGCTGCCCGCTCTGCAGCAGCCGGTGCTGGAACAGCAGGTCCAGGCTGAAGGGCAGCAGGGCCAGGGGCTGGAGCAGCAGCAGCAGCTCCTCGAAGAGGCCAGGGCACACCGTGTGCGCCGCGCTCAGGAAGCCCCACGGCTGGTAGTGGGTCTGGATGATATCTGGGGAGACAGAGAGAGGGATGAGCCCCGCAGGAAAACAGAGCCCGGCCCGGGGTGGCCTTTGAAAGGCCCCTGCGTCGTGCTGCACAGGCGGTAATGTGCTATTTGGAGGCATCACAGCGAAGGCAATTCCTGAAGTGGGGCGGTGCCTTAACTCCACAGCCTTCGGTGGCAGCCACGAGTTCAGACGGCCCCCCGAGTGTCCCGCTGACTGCCAGGCTCTACCACAGCCAAAGCTGGGGGAGGACTCTGGTAGAAGCCCAAGCTTTGCGTGGTCCCCCTCTCCACCTCTAGCATCTGAAAAGACAGCTGTGCCTCCCTCTTGAGCCTGTGAGACCTGGCCTACGAGGAGTTTGCAAGACGGGGCAGGGCTCTGGGCATTACCTTCGTGGTTATAGAGGTGATTAAACCAGAACTCCAGGGACCGGATGCTGTAGGGAGATAGGTGAAGAGAGTTGAGTCTTATGTGAGCGTAGCCAGATCATAAGTTGCAAAGGAGACGACCCAGGGGTCAGACACGGGGCAGACTGCAGGTGAATGTCTCCCTTCTAGGCAGGGATGCTACCTGGTTCATTTTATGTCATGTCGTTCTGACAAGCCAGTGAAGATGTAGGGACGGGGTGAACATGTGGTTCACCAACCAGTCACTTCCTCCTAGAATGGAGTCACTTTGCACAAGACCCAGGAAGTCGGGGCAGCTCCTGAGTGAGAGTACAGAGCCGAAGGGGATGACCTGGGCCCATGCCTGAGAAAGAAGAATACTATGACATGGATCCCAAGGTGGACTTAGGGTCAGGCAGGATTTGGTCAGTCACTGAGCGGCTGTAGGCAGGTGGAGAGAAGGGAGCCTGCGCTCTGGCAGCAGGTCCCACACAGCCCCTTTTCTGTGGCAGGGAGGGAGCTGCTTCCTCAGAGGCAGGACCAGGGCGGGGAGGGGCTGGTGGCTGCAGGTCTCGCTGCTCTATCACACTCACTTGAGCAGGCCGAGGACGAAGGCGTCGAAGCGCATAGTGTGACTGGTGAGCTCTGGGAATTGGCTGACCTTGTTGTAGAGGCCGTGCAGGACCTTGGTGGATGGGCCTGGGAAGAAGCCAGAGTTGCAGGTCACATGCCTAATCTCTGGAACCCTAAATTCACCCTGGGGTCCCCATCCTGCACACAGCACTGACCTAGTTGTGTAGAAGCCTCAACTACACTCCACGGCATGTTCTTACGTTGCCCGATGATGACATCCAGCACAAAGGCCTTGAGCCCATCCTCCAGCACAGCCCGGACCGCAGGGCACAAGTACTTCAGAACCAGGTGGCCTACATTGGGGCTAACAGAACTGTTCCCCAGCTTTGCCTGTGGATGCAGTAGGGAAGTACAGGGGGTCACTGAAAGTCCAACCCTGGTCCTCTTTGGCCTTCTTAGCCCTTATGGTTCCTTGTTGGGATCCCCATTCCTAAGTATCAACTCTGGTTCCTAGATGCAAGAGAGCAAGGGAAGGTGAGGGTCAGCAGGTAGAGCTCAGCTCTCCACAGTTTCTTGCCTACCTTCACCCCAGGATCCCGGCTTGTGCCAAAATGGGCCACGATGAGGTCCACTGCAGTGTTAACAGCTTTCACCAGCCCTGCAAGGGAGAGTCTGATGTAACAGCTCCATAAAAAATCCCTGAGCAACTCGGCTGCGACTGACCCTCCGTGGGAGGAGAAAGGGCTTCCATACACTCTCTCTGTCCCTGCACATGGGTCATTGCAAGGTACCGGGCCCAGGCCACTTTCTATCTTTCCCAGTTCTCAAGCCCCTCCTGTTTTCACACCCCGACTGGGACCCACTTCAATGATTACATTATTGAGACCCTCAATGTCCTAACTTCCTACTCCAATCCTGGATCAATCTATCTGTCTTCTCCACTCTGAGACACCACGCTACTGACTGCTGGATAAAGTCCAGGGCCATTCGTGGCGGTGACCGACAAGGGAACTTCTCTGAAGTGTGTCTTGTGGCACCCTCAGCTATGCTCTCACGTTGCCATGCCAAATCTTGACCCCTCTTCTCAAGCCTTTGGTTTTACTTCACACAGAGAGCAGAGGCCACTGGTCATGAGTTCCTTCAACTTTCCTCTCCGTCCAAAAGACATAACTGTATTATTTCTCTTCTCCCCTTGCTGCCCCCCTCACTCTCTTCCCATCTTTTGGAGGAAGGTGGCTGCTCCCCTTCTTGCCCAAGGTTCTTCTTTCTCCCTAAGCTCTGAATCTCCCACTCTGTCTCTGAAAGGGACTTAGCTTCATCTTTCTCCCCTTTAATAGTCTCCTTCCCCTTTGGCCCCTCATTTTTCTCTCCATCATCACACTGAAACTGCTCTCTCTTCTGGTCTCTTATTTGCTAAATAACTTGATGCCTTGTTAGTCTGTATCTTACTAGATGTTACCATCACGTTTACCCTGGCCTCTAGGCCATGTGGTAACGGAATTCCCCCCATCAGAGCACAGAGACGTTTATTTATGGTATGTAGTCTCCCTCACTAAGCTCCTGGAGAGAAGAGACTTTAGCCTGACTCCAAAGCATCTGATCAATGGCCCTTTCTCACTTGTACATACTCATGGCACATGGTACACAGACTTCTGTCCCAGTGCCTGTGCTCTCTTAATTCCTTCCTGGCACCTGGAATTCTAAGGCAGGGAGGGCCAGATAGCAGAGCAACTGGCACAAATAGGTAGTGACAACAGAATTCCTGGACTGAGCTGGGGTAATATCCACCTTTTTTCTGAAGCAGGTCAATGGAAATGGCTTCTGAGTTGCCGTCTGGGGACAGACAAAACTCAGCTGGAGGCTTCTCAGTCAAGGAAAAGGGATCCTGGAAGTCAGGGCAGGCCAGTGGTAACGGCTTCACCATTTGACCTGGGGAAAAAAGAAGAAAAATCAGTCTGAAGAACTCTCTTTGCAAGAGTTGCAGCTCAGTTCTGTGCCTTATACTCCCTGAGACTGACCCCTTCTCCAGCCCTTCCCAGCTACGGCAGAGCCTGCCCTGGCATCCTGGGGACCTGCCCACACACCAGTCAACCGGCAGTTCAGGTGGCCAGCAGCACTGAGGGAGCCAGGGAATTCAAAGATGGGGTTCCTTCGGGCCAGCCGAGCTTCCTGTGGCCTTCGGTCTAGGCTCCCTGACAAACCAGGTGGCCCTAGAGGGTTCTTCCTCCTGTATTCCCGCCACTTGAGGGCTTGAGGGGATAGGTGGTTGGCTGAAAGCAGAACAGATTAACAGAAGAGACAGGAAAGAATTAGCAGGAGACAGCATTTCATACTCACCCAGTGGGCCCATGTATAACATGAGGGTTAGGAGTGAGTACATATTATCCACAGTTGTTGGGGAAGGAGATGCAAATATTTTATTTTATTTTTACAGAGAGGAAGGGAGAGCAATAGAGAGTTAGAAACACTGATCAGCTGTCTCCTGCACACCGCCTACTGGGGACGTGCCCACAACCAAGGTACGTGCCCTTGACCGGAATCGAACCTGGAACCCTTGAGTTCGCAGGCGAATGCTCTATCCACTGAACCCATCCGGTCAGGGCGAGATGCAAATATTTTAACCTCAGATCCCAGGCTGGAGTATAAGAAACTATTCAAAGAGGGTGGTGGTGTCATCGTGTTTGGGGGCAGGCTGTGAAGCTCATACCGTTATTGGGCCTGGAGGCCATGCAGCCTTCACCACCGCCCCGGGCCAGGCCCTCTGCTCGACTGAGGCTAGATCTCCAGGAGCCCAGAGGAGGCAAGCTTCCTGTTCCATGGAGTCGGTACTCAGCCAAGGTCAGTATCTTCTGATCCTCCTTCGGGGGCTGCTGGGAGGTGGCGGGCTGGACAGCAGGACAGGAGAGGCTCCATGGGGGTGAGCTTTCTGTGGCGATGGCCTGCTCTGGGGGCGGGGAGCACGAAGCGGAGGCAGAAGAGTCAGTGCTGAGCCCAAAGGGGCCAGCGCTCCGGATAGGGGAGTAGCTGCCCAGGGGTGACGGTCGTGAGGTCTCTGGCTCGGGTCCAGCTTTCCTGGCACCTCTGTTGGTGGCTGCCTGGGACTCCCCTGAAGGTTCTGAGGCAGGGACTTGAGCCGTGGGGGCAGCCACGGGGGCAGGCTGCTGTGCGCGGCTGCAGCCCGACAGGCTGTAGAGCTGGGAAAGGCTGTGGAGGGCCCGGGCCTTGGCCAGCTGTTTGGGGAAGTGGTGCTGGAACACGAAGGGCTGGATGGGCAGCGTGGTTGGCCTCTGCTCCTTGCTGTAGCGGAGGACTGGTCGGCTCTCAGCACCACCCCCTGTGGCAACATGGATGGAAAAGCAATCAGATGGACAGACACTGGAACCACGTGCGAGGAAGCACAGGAGCAGACAGGAGATGCTGCTCCCTGGGGAAGGGGAAAGAAGTGGGCAAGACCTGGGTTGTATGAATGGAGTGGGGTCGGGGTAATCCGAGATTGTGGACTATGGCATGCCCCCCCCTTCTTTTGTAAAGCTTTTCCTATTGGATACGAAATGGAATTATCTTGTATTTTTGTCTGTTCCCTAACTCTTCATTTTCTTGACTTCAAAGGTGGGTATATGTGAAGGCTCAATTCTTATATCTCACTTTACACATTCTCCCCTCTATTATTCAAGTTCAGACACTCATACTCCCGAACCCACCTTCTTATGATCCTTCCATCATTCTGCTTTAGGGTTTTGCTTTCATTTAAAAAATGGCTATTTCAGAACACTTCATCCATCACCGTTCTCCTGATGACTTCCATCTCTGTCGGGGGCAGAACTACTGTTTTCTTGGTTTGCAAAGCCCAAAGACTTATATAGCCAGAGCCACCGATTTCCAGGGTCAAGATGGTATTTACCTCAAACTTTCACTCAGCCTCTCCTATCTCCATCCCAGTAGGCACATTTCATTCTTGAGCAAATCTAATCGTCATGAAATATCTCTTTACTTGCAGCCAGAATCAGCCTCCTGCCACCCCCTCCTCCCTCGCTCCTACATGATCCAGGCATTGGAGCCTCAGAGTCCAAATCTGCTCCCTCTACACATTAATATATTCCCAAGAGTGGTCCTCTCCTGCTCTTCCAGCCAATTTCCAGGTCCATGTCCCTCAGAACACGGGGCTCAGAACGAAACCCAAAGCTCCGGTCACTCTGTGTGTGGGTGGTGCTTTGAATGAAACACTGCATGCTGCAAATATCTGAATGAACACAAGGTGACGCTCTAAGCAGCCACACGGCCTACACCCCTGGGTGCGACTCACAAGCACAGCTCTGTGGCTTAACAACTCGGTGAGGCAGAAATCACATCCTTCCTTGACAGATCAGGATATTGGAAACTCAGAGATTAAGTCATTTGCCCAAGTTGACACAACTAGGAAGTGGCGGAGCTAGAATTCTGCCTCAGCCAGAGTCTGACTTTGGGGCTCATGTTCTCTTTACCACGTTGCACACTGCACATGGAATGGTATCAGGCTGGGCTCGCCTATCCCTCATCTTTCCCCATCAATTTACTTCGGTGAGGTTTAGGGGGTGGTGACCACAACCCCATTAGGGAGGTGTTTCAGAATCTCTCCCAGGGGACACTTTCAAATGATACTCTCCTGTTACCCCGGTCAGTGCTTAGAGAGCAACACTGTCCTTCTCCCCTGCTCACTATCCTCAGCCATGCTGCCTTCAGTCCTTAACATGTCAAGTTTATTAACATCTCCGAGCCTTTTGCACCTGCTCTTCTTTCTGCCTGACATTTTTTTCATCATTCATGCATCAGCTCAAACACCGCCTCCTCAGTAAGATCTTCTCAACCACCGCAGCCCCTCTGGACAGTCACTCTCATTACCCCGTTGCATTTTCTTTTCAGCATTTTCATTTCTCACCACCAGCAATGAACTTGTTTGTTTGTTGTCTATTACTTCTTGTAAGGGCCCCAGAAAAGCAGTTTTTAAAAAGCTGTTCCTTGCTGTACCCTAGTGCCTGGTACTTAGCAGGTAATGAAGGAAGATTTGTTAAATGAGTGAATCCCCACTGAACCTTTGGTTAAGCCTAGCCTCACTGCATCCAAAATCTTATCAGCCTGCATTCTGAGAACCAATTTCATTTTATCCCCGGTGGCCACAATTGCCTACAGAATAAAGTGGAACCTTCTCAGGCAGGTAGGTGCCCACACTGGCCACAGATCAGGCTTCTTCCACTCAAACTGCCACACCTGCCATCCTCACCTATACCCCTCCTCCCACCGCAGGCCCATCTTTAAGCATACTGCCTTTCCTGCTGGGGCCGTCTTCTTCCTTTCCACTTATTTCAATATCAAATTTTAAGGCTGAGCTGACCCTGGCTATCAGATTGGGTCCTCTCAACCCTACCTATATTACATACCTCTTATATAAAGAATGTTTTAATTAGACTATTTAATCCTACTCTTTCAAGCATCCTCCCTGCTAAGTTCCCAGGATCGAGTTTGAGGCAGAGGAATATGATGAGGAAAGAGGGGAGGTTTATTGTGAGGAGTGGGTCTCAGTTCTAACCCCAGGGAATAAGTGTTCTCACTTTTCTGTGTGACAACCCTTAAGAAAATTGGAGACAGAGACAGACCACATTCACCCAACTCTGCTCGTCTGTAGGTGACCCAGCCCCACAGTCTCAATTTCTTCTTAAAATGGAGGGCCCAGAACTCCCAGGTGAGCACTAACTGGTTCAGAGGAGTGGGGGACTATCAGCTCCCTTCTGCCGTCTATGAATAAATACAGTCATTCTCTAATTTCTGAAAATCCTTCAAAACTGCTGATTCACTATGAGTTTGCAATCAATTAAATATCCCAAATAACTCAATTATAGCTCACACAACAAACTTCATACAGGTCCCGGCTTTATCAGTTCTTTCTAGATTTGGTAAGATCCTTCTGAATCTTGATTTTGCTGCTCAGGATCTCAAAGAGATCTCAGCTTCTTTTGTCATTTATGAATTCATTGAATTGTCATTCATTTTTTAATTAAAAAAACTTTTTTTACAGCATCAAGAAAAGAGCCCTGTGGTAGGTCACTGGAGACTTATGGAACAGCACACCATTCTGATACAAAGTCATCGGATAGAAAACACTTCCAATGCCTCCTCTCCCATATCTGACCAGGATTACTAGTATTCTTGCCCTCAGAATGCCAGCCACAGGATCCCCTGTGCCTACATACGCCCTCCAGATACTGCAGTCTAAGAAGGGAACAGGTTCCAAAGGACTGGCTAATCCCTCTATTTCTGACCTGCATCTTCCCTCTCCTTCTATTCCCTCTCTCAAGGGCAGCTCCTTTGTGTATGTTTACATGTGGAATCTTTTGCTGACTGTGTCTCCATAATGGCAGAGATATTATGGTTTTTTAACCCCTTTCCTTTGAGAAGCCAAGATACCCAAGCTAAGGCTGCAGCACAGGAAATTCTTTACTTGCCTTTTCCCTGTCCTTCCATACCCGCTGAGATCTGGCTTCCACCCTCACTGTTCCCGAATACTGCTTTTAGGATGATCAGCCTTACTCCTAGTGATTTCGCTTCAAAGCCCATTTGGTTGAATCTAACTCTTTTTGAAACGTTCTCCTCCTTTGGTTCTGTGACTTTGCTCTCTCCTGGTTTTCCTTATATTTTCCTGCCTAATTCTTTTTCGTTTCTTTTGAGGGTTGCTCTGCTCACTCTTAAATCATGGTATCCCCAGGACTCTATCCTTGTTCCCTTTACAGCTTCACACATTCTTCCTGGATGCTCTCATCCACTCATAGCTTCAACTACCATTTTTATTCCAATGACTCTCCCATCATGGTGATCTCCTGACTTCCAGGGGTCCTTTCCAACCTACCTTTCACCCAGTCAACCAGTGAACTTTCTAATAGGCAAATCAAAACAGGTTAAGCTATTATAAACAAACAAACAAGACACTTCCCTGATTGAAATCTTTCAGTGGTTCCATCACATTCTACTAGGGCTATCCTCATTATTTGTAGTTTCCAGATCCAAAGCAGCAAGTTATTCCGTGCCTCTGTGGTTTTGAACAGACTATTCCACGACCTAGGATGTTCTTACAGATCTGCACAAAGCTAATTCCTAATTGTCTTTCTAGACTGTGTTGAATGTAAACTGTGTTAGCAGTCCTTCGCTGGTGTTTCATTCTGATTTAGATGTTCTGTAAACCGCCATCTCTGCGTTTTACTTTCCTGTTCCCATCCTTGGTTGGAATTCCTTGGGGACAGAAATTGTCCCTCTCATCTCTCTATCACCAGCACCCACTTAACATAAGAGTCTTTATGAAATCGCTACTTAAATATTATAAGATACATAGGAAATAGCCGGATGAGGAGACCTAGAGGCCAAGTGTCAGCTCTCAGGCTCTTTGAAGAGTGGCTACAATGACTGATCAAAGAATGAGCTTCACTGACACCCAGTGTGGTTTGCCTGTTGGACAAATCCTCGGCTTTTAGACATAACCCTTAAGCACTGCAAATTCCTATATGTCCCAAACTGAACTCTTGCCTCATCCCTTTCTCAGTAAATCTAATTGTTTGCAGTCCCTAATCACATTATCATCTTTCCAGTTCCATCACAGGCTTAGAATCACAATCTTATGAGTGCTTCCTTTCCTAATCATCCTCTAAGTTCTGCCGATTTTATCTCTTCTGTGCATTTTTTATCCTCTAACCTCCTTATCCCCTTTATAATGTCTCCCCTGGATTGGAAAGATGCTTGGTCTAGCCTGAGGAACCGCTAGTGATATGGACGGGGTAGCTGACAGGGCCCTATCACTGAGGCCATGCATTTATCGGAGCAATCTCCAGCCTTTTAGGTTCCTTACCGTCAGCTCTAGCTCTTGCATCCCTCTGGGCATGGCTGTTGGCTGGGCTCCCTGGGAGAGCAGAGCCTGGATCCATCAGCTGCATCAGGGAGCCTTGCCCAGAAGCTCTGAGGACAGCAGGTGACATCTCAGTGGACTGGGGGCCCTGATAGACCTGGGTGGACCAGGGCTCTGAGCCAACTAAGTCCATGCCTGGCCCCAGGGGCATGGGTGGCAGACTATGGCTACAGTGAGTATCCTCATCCAGCGAGCCCACCCTATCTTGTTGGGCTTCTTGAATGGGTGAGAAATCCTGGGAGGAGTCCCCAACGCTCACTCGAAGTGGGGGGGAGCCAGAGCCCGCAGCAGCTTTCTTCCGGCCTTTGGCGAGCTCAGCAAAGGAGGTGACCCGCTTAGGTGGGGAGCCCGGCCCCGCCAGAGCCGCGGGGCCCTCACTCAGGCGCACGGGGCAGCTCAACATGCGTTCCAGCGAGCCCAGGCGGACGGGAGGGCTGCGCTCCAGGCTACGATCATAGCTTCGAGAGCGCTGACGCCCTGTGCCCAGGTTGGGGGGGGAAGTATTAGTGTATACTTGCCCCTCAATCACAGTGGGGCCTGTGGGAGCTTCAGCTTCCATGGGCCTCACTTGTTCCTCTGGTTGGGCTTCTGGCTTCTGGAACAGATAATACTCAGAGGGCTGGTTAGGGCCAGGGTCCGGGGCAGAGCTGGGCACCGGACTTATCTTGGTGTGTTCCTCCGAGCAACTGGTGATGGAAGAGCCAGCGGGGCTGGGGGATGACTGGGAGGACAGATCGCAGGTGACCAGTTTGTAGTAATTCTGTGTGGCCACCACAAGACGGGCCTGGCTCTGGAAGCAGGCTGTGAGGTCAGCCACCGCTGGGCAGGGCTCACAGTGTGGGCGGTAGGAGTTGCAGTTGGCATCGAGCTCAGGAGATGAGGCATGAGGACAGCCGTAGCTCCCTTCCCTCCCTCCGCTGTCAGGGTGATGGGACTCATAAGACATCTTAGACTCAGCCGGGGAGGGCTGCAGGTCCAGGTAGAAGGCGCCAGGGTCTGAGTGGCTGCAGAAGGAAGAGTCGCTGCAAGATTGCGGGGCAGAGTTGAGATTGGCCTGGGAGTTGCCATGCGCCTTGTTGTAGAGGGTGCTGAAGGTGACCAGCACGCCATCGGAGCTGTTGCAGGAGGAGTCACTCACATAGCCCATGGACTGGTCGGCCGCCTCGGACTGACTGGAGGTGCTACTGCAGCGGCAGTGCTGGGGTCCCGAGCCCGAGCATCCAGGGTTCCTCGGGGACTCATCTGAACTGAGCTTCCATTCCTGGTCAAAGGAAAAGCCAGAGGTATCGCTGGCTCCACCTCCGCTGCCACTCCCACCAGGTCCCCCACACTCGTCCAGCTCCATGGTCTCCGTTTCCAGCTCTGGCCGGCAGCAGTGGTTACTGCTGCACTGCTGGGGATCCAAGGTTGTCACCGGCTCCTGTTCCTGCCCCTCCACCACTCCAGCCCGACTCTGTGTGGCCTCCCAGGGCCTGCCGGCTCTGGGGCCGGGTGGTGGCAGCTGGAAAGAGGACAGATGGAAGGTGGGCTGGCCGGCTCCATGCAGGTGGAAGGACTGCTGGGCGGCACTATCACCAATGCTGTCATCGTATAAGTCACCAAGTCCTGGCTCAGCCACACACCCCTGCAGCAAGAAGGGGTTATGTCGCTTCGGGGCCCCAGGGCCTCTTCCATCCCGACCCCTGCTCTTGGTGCTGCTGTCTGCAGAGCGTGCAGATCCCCCTGGAGCAGAGTGCAGACTGCTGTAGAGCAGGGAGTCAGCTTGTCCTAGATCTTGTTCAGGCTGGGTTATGCCCAGCTCAGGCGGGCAGAAGGGATTGGGTCTTATGCTCCCACTACCTCCACTTGCCCCCCCACAGCACTGCCTGTCCGGGACTTGACAGTGTACCAGGGGGATGTGGTGGACGATGAGGGTCTCTCCAGTAAGCTTTGGGGGACTATCCATTCTGGAAAGTTCGAACAAGGGCATCAACAGCACCAGACACTGCCCCCGGAGCCCGATGGGGCAGAACGCATTTCATCAGGAGAGCTTGGCACCTGGAGAGAGAGGGAAAGAAAGGGAAGCTAATGTCACTTCCCTGGAAGTCTGAGACATGCCCTTCCTCATGTGATTTTCAGATGAAGAAAAGCCCAAGGGGAGAAAAGACTCAGAGTCAAGATGGAGCTTGGTAACACAGCCCCGAAGGACAAGGGGTATCTCAACACACTTTCTGCACCACACAGGTCCAGCCCTGGAGTTCCCGCTTCATTTTAATTTGCCATGTGTCCACTGTGAGCCAGGCCCCTTTTAGTGCCACGTACAAAGATCTGGGGATCTCAGAGACAGCGTTTTCTTCTTATCAAGGACTCTCTTCTTACTTAGCTGTAAACAATGACTAATCCTCAGCAAAAAATAAAAAGTATGAATAGTGAAGTAACTAAGAAAACACCACTAGGATGTCTGATATGATGCTGAGCACTAAGGGGGTACAGAGATGCCTTAGACCCATGGTCGGCAAAATGCGGCTCGCGAGCCACATGCAGCTCTTTGGCCCCTTGAGTGTGGCTCTTCCACAAAATACCACCGCCTGGGGGAGTCTGTTTTGAAGAAGTGGCATTAGAAGAAGTTTAAGTTTAAAAAATTTGGCTCTCAAAAGAAATTTCAGTCGTTGTTATTCAAACTCTGTTGACTAATGAGTTTGCCGACCACTGCCTTAGACGCAGCTACAGCACAGAAGTTTACAGATGAGGAGAAAATCACAAATTCTAAATCATGTCCTAAGAGCAATAAATTATAATTTTGCAAGAAAAGTATTTTTTAGGTATACTCTGTCATTTGACCCCTATGTCATCTTAAGACTCCTTTTCTCCTCTCCTAAACCTCAGAATTCTTGCTGCTCTCTGATGACTGTGGGCTAAGATCCTCTCTCTCTACTACTGTACTGACGCTTCTTGAATGCAGAGGCCAAGGTTGGCATCAGAGTGACTGCAAGTAGGGCTGATGCCAATTTCTTCCTTCTCAATGGAGGTGGGGTCTGTTTTTATCTCCTTTCTATCACTCTAGCACAACATCACTTAGGCTTGGTCAAATATAAGAGGCATAATACATTCTTAATATTTGTCTGGCACAGGATATAGATCTTCTGGAGTGTCCAAATTCTGCTCAGTTTTAGCCTAGAACTTTCACTATGGGGGGTCCTTTAGAAAACCTTCTCTCCCAGTTTTACCTCTGATAGGCTAAGGTTCTCTCTTGTTCAAGGTTTCCAAGTACACAGAGCCCCCTTTGAGCTTCTCTGGTCTCCTGGCCAGACTAGGCAAGTTCTAGTCTCCTGTGCTACCAAGTTCAGATCCTAACAGTCTTTACTTGCTCTGGCTCCTCATTCATTCATCTTTCTTCCCTTTTTATTTCTGTCATTTTCCTTTCACCCACCATGAGTCTAAATGCCCCATCATTTAGACTCATTTAGTTAAACTCTTAATACTACCAATTCTTAAAAATTTAACTCATTTAGATCATAGGGTCACAGCTCTTCATGTAAAGTACAATAAAGAGCTAGGCAAGTTCATGCTCAAAAACATGAACAGGTAATACATGAGATTAAAAAATTCAAACGGCTAATAAATACATGTGTGAAGGACACAGTATTATGATATAAGGATGTGTGTCAGGTTAAATTACATTAACATTTCAAAGCAAGTATTTATCATCTTTCTTCTTCCTTTCTGAGAGGAAGGCTCCCTTTTTTGGACTTCTAAGCTTATTTGTGTGGATTGGGGTAGTGAGTATATATGGAGGAAGGCAGAAACTAGAGGCTAAACTGAGCTATAATATTAAAAGTTATAGAAACGTGGGAGTAAATCTTTGTTGTCTTGGATTGGGTGATAGTTTCTTAGATATAACACCAAAAACATAAATGATAAGCGACAAAATAAGTAAGGTAAGATGAATTTCATAAAAATTAAAAACCTTTGTGCCTCAAAGGACACCATCAAGAAAATGAATAGACAACCCACAGAATGGGAAAAAATATTTGCAAAATCTGATAAGAGGTTTCTGATCAGAAGCCTAGCAATTAAAAAAAAAAAGTATAATCTGCCCTGGTTGGCCGTGGCTCACTTGGTTGGAGCATTATCCATGCATGCATCAAAAGGTTGCTGGTTCGATTCCTGGTCATCACAAATATCGAGGGTGTGGGTTCATCCCTGGTGGAGATGTTTATGGGACGCGACTGATCAATGTTTCTCTCACACATTGGTATTTCTCTTTCTCTCTCCTTTTCTCTCTCTCTCGGACCAGTAGGGCATATCCTCAGGTGAATAATAATAATAATAATAATAATAATAAAATGACCCTGCCGGTGTGGCTCAGTGGTTGAGTATTGACCTATGAATCAAGTGTTTCATGGTTCGATTCCGGTCAGGGCACATGTCCGGGTTGCAGGCTCAGTCGATAGTGTAGGGTGTGCAGGAGGCAGATGATCAATGATTCTCTCTCATTATTGATATTTCTCTCTCTTTCTCTCTTCTTTCTTCTCTCTCTGAAATCAATACAAATATATTTTATTTTTTAAAAATATGTTTTATTGATTTTAGAAAGAGAGGAAGAGAGAGACAGAAACATCTCATCATCAGCTGCCTCCTTCACACCGCCTATTGGGGATCAAGCCTGCAACTTGGGCACGTAATCCTACTGGGAATCGAACCAGCAACCTCTTGATTCCTGGGCTGACACTCAACTATTGAGCCACATCAGCCGGGCAATACAAATATATATAAAAAAAGATTAGACAGTCTCTTCAATAAATGGTGCTAGGAAATTTGGTCGGATACATGCAAAAAAATGAAACTAGACCACCAACTTACACCATACACAAAAATAAACTCAAAATGGATAAAGGACTTAGACGTAAGATGGGAAACCATAAAAATCCTAGAAGAAGCCATAGGCAGCAAAATATCAGACATATATCATAGCAATATCTTTAATGAAACTGCTCCTAGGGCAATGGAAACTAAGGAGAAAATAAACAAGTGGGACTACATCACAATAAAAAGTTTCTGCACAGCGGAATAAACCATCAACAAAACAACAAGAAAGCCCACTGCATGGGAGAACATATTTGCCAATGTTATCTCTGATAAGCATTTAATATCCAAAATTTATAGGGAACTCATACAACTTAACAAAAAGAAGATAAACAATCTAATAAAAAATGGGCAAAAGACCTAAATAGACACTTTTTGAAAGAAGACATACACAAGGCCAAGAGACATATGAAAACATGCTCAAAGTCAGTAATCATCTGAGAGATGCAAATCAAAACAACAATGAGGTACCATCTCACTCCTGTCAGAGTGGCTATCACCAACAAATCAACAAATGACAAGTGCTGGTGAGGATGAAGAGAAAAAGGAACCCTCTGGCACTGCTGGTGGGAATGTTGACAGGTGCAGCCACTGGGGAGAACAGTATGGAGTTTCCTCAAAAAACTAAACATGGAACTTCCATTTGACCCAATAATCACACTTTGAGGAATATATCCCAAGAAAACAGAAACACCAATCAGAAAGGATATATGCACCCCTATATTCATAGCAGCACAGTTTATAATAGCTAAGATTTGGAAACATCCTAAGTGCCCATCAGCAGATGAGTGGGTTAGAAAACCGTGGTACATTTACACAATAGAATACTATGCTGCTGTAAAAAAAGAAGGAATTCTTACCATTTGGAATAGCATGGATGGAACTGGAGAGCATTATGCTAAGTGAAATAAGCCAGTCAGAGAAAGATAAATATCACATGATTTCACTCATTTATGGAATATAATGAACAACACAGACTGATGAACAAAAATAGAACCAGCATCATAAAAGCATTGAACAGACTGTCCAACCTATTAGGGAAGGTGGGGAAGGTGAGGGTATAAGAGATCAACCAAAGGACTTGTATACATGCATATGAGCATAACCAATGGACACAAATGGGGAGGAGTGAGAGCATGTGCTGGGGGTAGGGGCGGCCAGGGAGTGGTCAATGCGGGGAAAAGGAGACTTACGTAATACTTTAAACAAGAAAGAATTTAAATTAAAAAAAGATGTATAATCCAATTAAAAACTGGGTAAAGAATTTGAATAGACATTTCTCCAAAGACCTACAAATGGTCAATAAACACATGAAAAGATGCTCAGCATCATTAGTCATTAGAGAAATAAAAATTACAACACTTCACCCCCACTATGTTAGCTCAGATAATACACAATAACAAATGTTGGTGAGGATGTGGAGAAATTGGAACCTCAAACACTGCTGCAGCGAAGTAAAATGGTGTCATGCGATCATTTTGGAAAAATAGTCTGGCAGTTCTTCACAATATTAAACATAAAGTTACCATATGGGCCAGCCCTCCGACTCCTAGATATATACCCAAGAGAAATTAAAACATATGTTTACACACAAGCTTGTATATGAATATTCACAGCAACATTATGAATGTGTATGGCAGCCAAAAAAAGTAGGAACAATACAAATGTCCATCAACTAATAATAGATGGGCATAATATGGAATATACATGTAACAGAATATTATTTAGCAATAAAAGGAATGAAATGCTAATACATGCTACAACATGAATGAATCTTAAAATGCTAAGTGAAAGAAACCAGTCATAAAAGGCTTCTTTGTATGAGACTGTATGAGTCCATTTACATGAAATGTCCACAATAGGCAAATCAACAGAAACAGAATGTAAATGAGTAGTTGCCAGGGACTGGAATCCTGGGTGGGGGAGGGACTGCAAATGGGCCTGGAGGTTCTTTTTGGGGTGATTCAAATGCTCTGAAATTAGTGGTGATGGTTACACAAGTCTGTGAATAAAATCAAAATGAATTTTATGGTATGTCATTATCTATTTTATAAAAGGGTGAATTCTATGGCATATGGATTATCCACACTAATAAAAGAGAAATAAGCAAATTGACCATACTTCCACAATGCCCACCAGCCAATCAGGAGGGAATATGCAAATTAGAAGGACAAAGATGGCAGTAGACCCACCACCCAGCCGCTGCAGGCAGGGAGCGGCCAGGTGGGGCAGAACGCCTGCTATGAGATGCAGGGCAAGGGGGTAAAGGGATCTACAGGAGCGGCACTCTGGCTGCAGTGAAGACAAACACGGCAGATGCCCGCCAGAGTAAAGGCAGAAGGCAGCGGTCAGAGCGGGTCCCAGATGCCAGAGGAAAACCATTGCCGGAAGCTATGGAAGGAAGGCCTATTGCATGAATTTTCGTGCAACAGGCCTCTAGTAATTTAATAAAGCTGTTATTTAAAACATTTTTTAAAATAGAAAAAGGGATTAGGGTTTATGGGAAGAGGTAAGGAGGGAGGGAACCAGTGTTGAGCAGTGGAGGATACAGGGCATTTGCAGAGAGAAAAGTGAGAATAAAAAAAGAGAGGAACAGCCCACCTGGTGTGGCTCAGTGGTTGACCATGAACTTATGAACCAGGAGGTCACAGTTCAATTTCCTCTGAACTGCCAGGTTTCGGGCTGGATCCCCATTGTGGGGTCTGCAAGAGGCAGCCAATCAATGATACTCTCTCATCATCAATGTTTCTCTCTCCCTCTCCTCCCTTTCTCTCTGAGATCAATTAAAAAAATATATTAAAAAACAAACAAAAGAGTTTTAAGATTTATAAAAAGAAAAGAAAAGAGAGGAACAGCCACCTTAAAGTGGGGTTTTGGAGAGAGAGATAAAATGGATTTTTTTAAAGTTTTGCTATGAGATCATTTTCCTTTCATTCCTCCCATCTTTCCTCTTCCTTTGCGGAGAAAACTTTGGGCTCAAATATACTTGCCACAAAGATAACAGAAAATTGGAAACGCCCTAAAATTTCAATAATAAGTCAATTAAAAAATGTACAGAACAGGATATCATTAAAATAATGGTGTGTTAATATGATTATCGACTTAGGAAAATGTTCACAAAATATTAAGTGAAAACAGCAGATCACAAACAGCATGTACAGTCTGACACCATTTTTGCAAATAAATATATCTTAATCTGTCTTAGTTCAGGCTGCTATAACAGAGTACCTCAGACTGGGTGGCTTATAAAAGGCAGCAATTTATTTCTCACAGCATCAAGGTGCCAGCATGGTTGTGCCCTGGCGAAAGCCCTCTTCTGGTACATACTGGCACCTTCATGCTGTGTCCCCACAGGGCATAAGGAACAAGGGCTCTCTCTGGAGCTTGCTTTATAAGGGCACTAATCCCATTCATGACCTAATGTCCTCCCACAGGCCCCCCTCTTACTCTTATTATCTTTGGGAATCAGGATTTAACATATGAATTTTGGGGGACACAGACATTCAGACCACAGTGGTATGCATGGAAGAAAATTCAAAAGCATATACAACAAATGTTAACAATGCTTATCTCTGTTGAGTGATTTTGGATTATTTTTAATTTTATTCTTCTGTTTCGTTTGTATTTTCTAATTTGTATATCATAAATACCCATTATATAATTCAAACAGGTTTTTTTTCCCTTTAAACACCACAGATACCGTGGTTCTGGGGTTCGGGAGGGTGATTTTTCTTACATATGGTACTAGGTTTCCCTAGGACCCAGTCCATAATCCAAGGTCTGGAATAGCAGGAGCATAGAAAGCTTTCTTGTACACATAGCAGTAATTTTGGGTGTATCTATGGGCTATAGCCATCACTTGATCTTCAATGAATATTTTCCTCCCCCTTTTTTATGTATACATATATATTTATTGATATCTTACAGAGAGGAAGGGAGAGGGATAGAGAGTTAGAAACATCGATGAGAGAGAGACATTGATCAGCTGCCTCCTGCACACCCCCTACTGGGGATGTGCCCAAAACCAAGGTACATGCCCTTGACGGAATCGAACCCAGGATCTTTCAGTCCGCAGGCAGACGCTCTACCCACTGAGCCAAACCGGTTTTGGCTTTCCTCCCTTTTAAAACACCATTTTCAAGAGGGATTCACAAGTATGTATACACACATAAGAATTTATGATTCTGACCCACAAAACTATTACTGTGTCATATATGCATTCAAATGGAGAAACATAGTGACATAGAGAGTCTAGGCAGAAAGCTGATCCTCTCAACCAGGAATAAGGAACAAATGGATATGGAAGGTGATGAAGAACCTTTGGCTGGAGAGCTCTGACAGTTGTATTATAAGACCATGTTTACGTATCTGTTGCCCAGACTGTCCTTGAGGTCAAAAACTGTGATACAGCTAACTCTGTGTTCCCAGAACCCACACATAGTGTTTTGAACATAGTAGGTGCTTGGTTATTTGTTGACTCCTATTTTATCCATTTAAAAATTGTCGTGTCTTTTTTTTTTTTTTAATTCAAGTTAGGAGTTTTAAAAAAATTTGTTCTGGATATAAGTCTTTTTCAGGTATACAGGTTGTCCCCCCAAAATGTATACACACTTTAAGAGTTGATAGCTTAATTTTGAAAATTAAATGTATTTTAATAAACAGTGCCTTTATAATTATTCAAAGTGTGTGCATACATTTTTTGGGGACACCCATTATGTGTTGAGAATATCTTCTCTCAGCCTGTGGCTTTGCCCACTTGTTTTCTTAATGGTTTTATTTATTTTTTTAATAATAGAAACTTTTTAAAAATAAACTTTTAATTTCATGAAGTTTAATTGATCTTTTTTTTTTCTTTTAGGGTTAAAGCTTTCCATGTCTCATCTAAGAAATCTTTGTCAATCCTAAGACCATAGATAAAATTTCCTGTTTTTTTCCCCTAAAAGCTGTATAGTTTTAGCTTTTCATTTAGTTTGTACTAAATCCTATTTTATGTATAAAACTCTTTCACTGGTTGATTATGTTTTATTTTATATTTTTGCATTTCAGGGGTCTTACTCCTTCCTGATTTCCACACAACCAATCATTCCTCCACAGACAACTCTAGTTCAGCCAACTAAGGTGAAATTCTGTAGGCATCTCATGAGATTTTATATCCATGCTTCCCCCACCCTCAAACTTTCACATGCACATTTTTATGTATGTCATCTCACTGATCCTCACAACTCACCGAAGTGGCAGAAACACTTTCATTTTAAAAAATAAGGAAATCGACACCCAGAAAAAGAAAATGACTTGCCCAAGATCATTGTGAATAAATGACACAATTAGGATGGAACTCAGGAATCCTCACCTTTGACTTTTTTCTTGCTCAGTTAAGAATGTAATGAGAATATAATGTACAGGTGACTTATTTCAAATGCCACAGAGCACATTTAGCAAGAATGCCTCTCTTTGACTTCTTTCCTGGGAGTGATTTGTTTGTCCCACAAGACAAGTTTAATACTGTGGCCCAGGAGCTCTAATAAAGGTGAAGAGAAAACAAGGAGGTGGAAGAGCTCTTTTCATAAGAGCTTCTTACATAATTTGCACTTTTCTTTTTCTAATACAACTGTCCCTTTCATGTCACTGCCCCAGGCTCTAATAACACTCTTCAATCCCACCTCTTGCTATAGTTCCCAGCCCTCCTGTCTCTGCCCTGTTCACAGTTCCCCAAACCCTTTCCCCTGCTCTGAAATTCATATTCCTCAGTGCTTCCTGGGAACTAACATCTTCCTACAACTTCCCAGTACACTCCTCAACCATATATTTGCATAATTAGGTTATTTTATGCAATATCTTCACCTGAGGGTATTTTTCCCATTGATTCCTAGAGAGAATGGGAAGGAGGGAGGGAGGAAAAGAGGGAGGGAGGGAGAGAGGGAGAAAGAGAGAGAGAGAAACAGAAACATCGATGTGAAAGAGACACATCGATTGGTTGTCTTCTGCACAGGCCCCTATTGCAGTGGTTGGCAAACTGCAGCTCTCGAGCCACAAGCAGCTTTTTGTCCCCTTGAGTGTGGCTCTTCCACAAAATACCATGGCCTGGGCGAGTTTATTTTGAAGAAGTGATGTTTGAAGAAGTTTAAGTTTGAAAAATCTGGCTCTCCAAAGAAATTTCAGTTATTGCCCTGTTGATATTTGGCTCTGTTGAGTAATGAGTTTGCCGACCATGGCCCTATTGGGACTGGAGAACCTGCAACCAAGGTACATGCCCTTGACAGGGAATTAAGTCCGAGACCCTTCCGTCTGCAGGCTGACACTCTAACCACTTAGCAACTGGCCAGGGCTTAGCATATGTTTTTGAATCTCCCACTAAGGTGGTCAAAGGAAATGAGAATTTAAGGAACTCTATCTGCTCTGGGCAGGAAAATGTTCCTAAACTTCAAAGACAGGTTTCCCTGACGTTGATCATCAGCATTTGCAGTCACAGAACCCCTGCCCTGTCTTCTTGGCCTCCTGAAGGAGGATGGGGAAGATAGTGGTTCTCAGCTGCTGCTCTGCAGCAACCTGACCTTGACCTGAGGTCCCAGGAGGAGCCGCAGTCGGACTGATAACCTTTTTCCTGCCAGGGTCCTCTCCTGGGCAGGATTGGAGGGAAGAGAGCAGGAGGTGAATTCAGGAATGTCAACTTATGCTTAGGTCTCTTCCTATTAGAAATCTAAGTGTGTATAAGAAGATTCATTATGACAGGTCAGGTGCCCTGGGCATCACACTGGCTGCCCTCCCCTCTTCTCCCAAGAGAGGATCCTGTGGAGTCTCTTGGTCAACATTCTTTTTCACTCCATCCATCCTTCCTGGAGCCCGGTGGTTCCCATAGCGCCAGACGATACAGTATGTGTGTCTATGTGCATGCATGCTTGCGTGGAAAGAAAGGATGGGCTGCATGCTTCCCAGCCCTTCCTCTTGAAAGCTGCATGGATCCTCGCTTGTTCTCCATCATAAACTTGCAATGGTTCTAGTGCTGTCTCCTCCCAGTAAGCCTTTGTTTCTAGATCTGACCCCCTCCACCGGGGCCCACACTAGAGCAGCTTCATTAGAAATGCCCAGAAAGGAAGGAGAGGCTCCTCTGTACACATACACACACACACACACACACACACACACACACACACACACACACACACAAAAGCATTAGCCCAGCCTCTGCTTTTACCCATCTCTGCACCGCAGCCCAAATCCATGCGCGGCTGAGCTTGTCTGATTGTCTGCTTCTCAGGCTCCATCTCACTCTCTTTTTAGGAAGGACAAAAGCCAGTCCTAGAAAAACTAGGGTCCAAATGTGCTGATCCCGTTATCCTTCGATCGCGCCCCGCCCCTCCCCCAGCCCCGCGGAGCCATACCTCTGGTCAGCAGCCTCCTCGCGCCGCGCCCCGCAAGCTGCTCCTTTTGCTCTCGGACCCAGCAAGCGCCGCCTTGACAGCTCCAGCTGGGGGGGCCGCGCGGCGGCGGCGGGGACGGGGCTGCGTTCTGAAGGTCTGATTTCTGTTAATACAATGGCATCGTTGCTCATGCAAGGAGGCTGCGCAATCCCAGCCCCAGTATCCTTGCCGCCGCCGCCGCCGCCGCTGGTGCTGCGGTGACGTTGCTGCGAAGGGAAGGGGGAAGGGAGGGGAGCAGGCGGGCCCTGCACGGCACCGCCGCTCAGCCTCCCCCCGGTCCGCCCCGGGGCCGGGAGCCCAGGGGAGGGGTGGGTGGAGCAAGGAGACGGCCTCCGGGGGCAGCCGGCGGGCGGCGCTGCCAGATGGGAGCTCTCGGGGCCGCAAAGGGAAATTGGGGAGAGCACCGGGCCTAGCTGCTCTCTTGTCCTCAAGAGTCTCAGGAAAAAGCCCGGGCAGAGGCGGAGAGTTTCCTTCCTTCCTCCGGCCGCTCCTTTTAGATTTGGGCCAGACACCTCTCCCTCCTCTTTGTGTCCACCCCGAAGGACTTCTTGTTTTCCAGCCTTTCCCTTTCCCTGGCTTCCAGGCGAGCCCCAGGGTGGAGCCGCCGGCGGGGCGGGGTTCCTGAAGCCCTGGAGGAGGCTGCCGGGGCTGGCAGTCGCAAGCACGTTGGGTTTTATGGAGGGGATGCCCGCCTGGACGAAGCAGCCTCTTCAGAAATGGGGGTCCGTCTCAGAGGGAGGCCTGGGCCATGAGCTTCTGCTCCCCACAGGGCGGCAGGCAGTGAGCCTTAGGACCCAGCTGGCTGCAGGGCTGCTTCCTAGCACAGGGTCTGCTGGATCTTCAGGGGGCTCTCTGCTAATGGAAAGGGAGTAGAGCCGTCCCCTCTCACTAATCAGTTTGTGGTCGGTGCTGAGTAGGGTCTCTGGGGAGGCAGCATCCATCCAGGCCATCAGGGTGGGGAGCCTGTTTACTAGGGAAAGGAAATGGTCTCCCCTAGGTCAGAAAAAAACAGTAACAACAAAACTCTTCCGCCTGTAAACCTACAGAGCCCTTTACCCCTTCCCTGCTTCTCCCTCCTCAGGCTCTGGGCCAGGTTTGTGGGAATCAGAGAAGCCACAGCCAGAGCGGGTTACACAGTAAGTAGCAGCGTGTCTGTCCACTTCATGCCACTGCCCCCCGCTGCCACCCTGGAGCACAGAGGTGGTCTCAAGCTGGGCTTGGCCCCTGAGCCCTCGCCCTGTGTAGGGCTCCTCCCGGTGTTGACCACTATCTGGACACCCACACCCATGCCCTTGGATTTCAGGTCACTAGAAAGAAGGCTTGGGTCCCACTGGCCAGGAACATAGCGGCCACCACACAGGATCCAGGAGAGAGAGAGAGAGAGAATTCCTTTTCCCTTACTGCTTCTTCTGTACCCTATGAGACTCAGGTGCTCTCCGATGGTAGGATGAGGTGAGCTGAATTGTCCAGAGAAGAACACAAGTGGCTAAAATGACAAAACCTATCTCCAACCAGGACTTGTTTGAGGGGCCATCGACCCTTGATCTTACAGAGCAGGAAACAACAAGAAAGGGAAGGAGAGAGGGAGGCTGCTGTTGATAAAACTAACCATTAGCGATCCCTGCAGGGAAAGTAAAAGGAGTAGAGATGGTGTGACTGTACGTCCCTTTCCCCTCGCTGATTCTGACTTCAAAAGGGTTTGAATGAGCTGCTGCAGATGAGGTCAAAGTCAATTTCCATGACCACGCGCTTGGAATTCTAACTTCTTATAATAAAAGATCTGGGCCCAGAGGCTTTGTCCCAGAAATTTCTGTGAGGCTAAGCCATGCATTGCACTGGACAGCCACGACTTATGTGGTGTTTGCTTCAGTTGCCTACATAGAAGGTGGCAGCTCTCATATTTGCCGTGCTTGGCTTATTCATTACGTCACAGGCCACATTGTCACTACTTTCCACCTACAATTGCCCAAGACAGTGGTCAGCAAACGGCGGCTCGTGAGCCACATGAGGCTCTTTGGCCCCTTGAGTGTGGCTCTTCCACAACATATCACGGCCTGGGCGAGTCTATTTTGAAGAAGTGGCGCTAGAAGAAGTTTAAGTTTAAAAAATCTGGTTCTCAAAAGAAATTTCCATCGTTGTACTGTTGATATTTGGCTCTGTTGACTGATGAGTTTGCTGACCACTGGCCTAAGATCTATAGGGCTTCTGATGAAACCTCATTTAAAAAAACTAAACAACCTTACATCAGCCTGGCTGGTGTGGCTCAGTGGTTGAGCACTGAACCAGGAACCAAGAGGTCACTGGTTCCTTTCCCAGTGAGGGCACATGGGTTGCGGGCTCAATCCCCCAGTAGGTGGTATTCAGGAGGCGGCCGATGTTTCTCTCATCAATGTTTCTATCTCTCTAACTCCTTCCCTTCCCTCTCTAAAATAAATAAAAAACATATTTACAAAAACATATACATTACTTCAACTATCATCAGGAACTAACATCCAGTCCACGATAGGTTGAAGGATTAAGGAAATCATTTCTCACTTGACATGGCTATCTCTCTCTCTCTCTCTCTTTTTTTTTTTGCATTCTGCCTTAATGTAGCTTCTAGACTGCACATTCCAAGTTATATTCATCTTTGTATCCCCAATATTCAGTGCATAGGACAGTGTAATTTTTATTTTGTGTTCCTTATAAAAACTTAGCACTGTGCTTGGTCATAGTCTTGTTCAAGAAGAATAGTCCAAAAAGAGATGTGCCTTGAGTGTAAATGAATGGGTAGTTCTGACTCAAAAGGCTTGGAAAAGAAGTCCACTGCTGTTCATGTTAAAAAAAAAAAGTCAATTTAAAAAAGATATTGTTAAATATTGGGGGATCAATTCACAAATAATATAAATGTTGAAGCACTGTGCTGTACGTTTGAAACTAAAATAAAATCGTTCTGGTATCAAAAACAAAAAAGAAAGCTTAGGGGAAAAAAAGAAGAACTCTTTATGACCTTGAGTTAGGCAACACATTCTTCGACAATAATAAATAATAAAGTTAACTTCAAAAAAATTTAAAACATTTCTGCATCAAAGGACACAATCAAGAGAGTAAAAACACAACCCACAGAGAAAATATTTGCAAATTACATATCTGATAAGGAAATTCTATCCAGAATATATTAAAAATTGAGCAACTCAACTATAAAAAGAACACAACCCAATTAAAATATGGGCAAAGGATCTGAATAGGCATTTCTCAAAAAAAAAACATACAAATGGTCAGTAGCACATTAAAAGAATCTCAATATCATTAGTTACTAGGGAAGTGCAAATCAAAATTAAAATGAGATACCTCTTTACCATACTGGACTGACTAAAATAAAAAAGACAGACAATAACAAGTGTTGATGATACAGAGAAATTGGAACTCTCATATACTGCTGGAAGGGTTTTAAAATGGTGTGGTCACGTTGTCTTTTATCTTAGCCATCACTGGCATTGCCAGCCCAGGAACCTCAGACAATTCCCCCTTTCTTTTGTTTTCAACACCAAGATTCTTTTAAAAATGAACTATGTTAACCTTTCCGCTCTCTCCCTCAACCATTTCTTAAGCACCAAAAGTCTGCCTTCTTGTATACTTAAATTGTCTGAAGCAGTATAATTTTTGAGCTTACAATATTTAAAATGTCTGACACTTTGGATAAGGAACACATAATACAATATATAGAAGATGTATTATAGACTTGTATACCTGAAACCTATTAATCCTATTAACCAAATCTCACCCCAATAAGTTTAATAAAAATTAAAAAATGGAAGATAGCACATCCTATATAATAAAAGGCTAATATGTAAATTGATTGAATGGCCAAATGATTGGTTGCTGTGACATGCACAGACCATCAGGGGGCAGATGCTCAGTGCAGGAGCTGCCACCTGGTAGTCAGTGTGCTCCCACAGAGGAGTGCTGCTCAGCCAGAAGGCGGGCTCACAGCTGGCGAGTGTAGCAGCGGTGGCAGGAGCCTCTCCTGCTTCTTTGGCAGTGCTAAGGACCCGTAGGGGATGTCTGACTGCTGCTTAGGCCTGCAGGGAGCGGGCCTAAGCCAGCAGGCAGAATCCCCCAATGGGTCCCTGATGGCGAGAGAGTGCAGGCTGAACTGAGGGACCCCACCCCAGTGCACGAATGTCATGCACCAGTCCTCTAGTTATTGTATAAAGAGCAGTGACCAAATATAGTACAAATTAACCCTTTTATCCATTACAAAAACCTGTTGAAATTGCTTCTTCTCTGAGCCTCAGTTTGTTTACCAATAAAATATGAATAATCATACAAAAATAAAATAAAATGTCTGACACTATTTACCTCACATTACTATAATAATGCTCACTACAGTATTACTTACAACAGCAAAAAAAACCCTGAAAAATATTCTAAATATCCAATAGAAAAATGGATAATTAAATAGTGGTCTAGCAATGCAATAGAATATAGTGGAACAATAGAAATTATGTTTATAATAAATGTTTACTGGTATAGAAAAAGGCTTAAAAGAGAATTAACAAGTAGGATATCAAATTATATAGAACTTTGCTACTTTCATAACAGTGAACAAGATATTAAGGGACTCCCTTATGCAAAAAAACTAAATTCTGTGTAACATGTACTTCAAAAAGCATTTCAGAACTCAGAGTAAAGAGGAGAAATTTCTGAGTCTGCTTCCCCAGCTGGGGGAAAAAGTCGTGAGCAGCAGGTAAGTAAGCAAGGGGGAGGGCCAGAGTTCCTCGTGGGCCAATTTCCCAAGCATCTAATTGTGTGTCAGAATGACAAGCTTTGGACCACTAGAAAGGCGAGGCAGCTAAATCTGAGACTTCCACATTAAGCTGAGACCCTCAAAATAAGCTCAGCTGAGCCAGGATTGGTGTTTCCCTACAACTTTTGGCAGAAGCGGAAACAAATCTTCTTTGGAGGAAAATATCCCCAACTATGTTGATGGGATTCTCAAAATTAAAGAGCAAGCAAAAATTAGTTTATATCAAAGATCATGAATATACATGTAATCAAGATCCTATGAGCAAGTGACAGAGCAAACAGCAAATAATACATTTAAATTGCAAGAATTTCAAATACTGAGAATGTCAGATACATATCAGCCATATAGGAAATGTTTTGAATAAAGGATCAAAATCTCAAAGATAAGCTAGTAGCAAGAGATTATGAGAGAGATCCAGGGGTAGTGAAAATAAAACATATACGAATATAATAATTGGTTACTGAGCATCCCTATGCCTGGCCCAGCCTATTTTATGAGGAGTCATTAAATGATAAAAAGGATGTGGAGACTAAGGGGAGAAACATCACACCTCCTGCAATGAATCTAACAGTAGCCTACTCAAAACAGTGTGTGAAAGTGCTCTACAAACTATAAATGTGTTTCAGAAATGCTAGCATCCATTGATGATTTTTGACTGAATTGGTAATTTACTCTGATGGTTGAAAGATAACGATTTTCTATTATTCCTTCTACATTTATTAGTTGGCATTCTAATGTAAGAAAGATTTACTTTTCCTTCCTTCCTTCCTTCCTTCCTTCCTTCCTTCCTTCCTTCCTTCCTTCCTTCTTTTCTTCCTTCCATTATTTATTTGATGTCAGTATAGACTCTGGCATTCCTTTTTTTAAAATTCAATGGGTCATAATCTATTGCTGATATTCTTGATTTTGATCTTCCAATCGTCCAGATTTGGCACTATTTGCTTTTTTCTTTTTCTTCATTGTGAAGACCTTTTCAAAATTAATTATTTATTTTGGAATAATTTTTAGAAAAGTTGCAGAGATAGTTCAGCATTCCTGAATGTCCTTTAACCAGCTCCCCTAATGCTACCATCTTACATAATCATCGTAGATTTGCCAAAACAAAAAGTTAACATCGAGTACTTTACTATTAACTAAACTGGCAGGCTATTTGGATTTTGCCAGTTTCCCCACTAAGGTTCTTTTTCTATCATTTGACTTTAAAAAAAATCTAAATGGATATAAAACTTTCATTAATTAAAAAAAACAAATAACACGGCCAGTGTGGCTCAGTGGTTGAGCACCAAACTATGAACCAGGAGGACACATTTCTATTCCCAATCAGGGCACATGCCTGGGTTTTGGGCTCGACCCTCAGGGTGGGATGTGCAGGAGGCAACGAATCAATGATTCTCTCTCATAATTGATGCTTCTATCTCTTTCTCCTTCTCTGAAATCAATACAAAATATTTAAAAAAAGAAAAAGATCTGCATTTTCCACATGAAGTAATTTTGAAAATAACCTAGGCTAATTTTTAGTGAAAGTATAGTACTAAAAAAAATACATAATCTATGCGATCTTAGGCGACCTCTGCTCCTAGTCTTTCCCAATAATCACTCTGCTTACCTTTCACGTCAGGATGTTCTTTGGAAATCAACAGGAAGTACTTTTGCTTGTGTTGACCTAGTATTCTCTACACCAGCAACCACCTATGTTAGGTAATTCCTTTTAGCCATGTTTTCATGTCAGACTGCATGACTGATTCCAATAGGCAAAGCGAGAAGGGCTCAAAGCATAACAAATCAAAATAAACTATGATCCACTATATACTCTTCTCTGATCTAGAAGCGTCCCAAGGTCATTAATTAGTATCACCTCAGGAGTCAATCAATCAATCAATCAAATTAACAAGCAAGCCACAAGTGCTGTACGGCTCCTACTGTGTATAAAGCACCATGATGGGTGTTTAGGATTAAAAGCCCAATTTGAGTGGCTCAAAATTTTGTTAAAATCATTGCCAACATGCCTGTGGAGAAGACTAGAGCAACAAGAACGATGTTTCAGGATGTGAGATAAGGGTTAGTGCAGTGGTTTCAAACTTTTTCAGTCCCAACACATAAAACAGAACTACTCTGATGGAAGGAGGGAGGCCTAAAGGCCCAGACACCCCAACTCTAGGGCCTAGCGGAAGAGATGCCGAAAACCTGGATAAAGGCAAGAAGGAGCATGGTGTGTTAGGGTTGGAGAACTGGGGACTGGGGCAGATGATTAACTGTTAGAAAGCATAGCTTCTCTTTCTTCATGGCTCTCAAATCAAATATGTTTGGGAAATTGTTGTCGATTAATTGCACTAATAAACAGAACTTACTCCTGAGTACAGAAATGATCTTTCTGCATGAATTTAGAAAACTAGTTTGTAAACTGCCTACCAAAGTTCTGTGTGTTTATGGGCTATGAGATTCGCTGGAGACAAGCACTTACCTCTGAACTGTGTTGAAAGATGCTGAAAGAATGTGGAGATTTAAGAATTCCTGGTAATAGTGATCCTGGGGTTGTCTGGGCTGAGTTGCAAGGGAAGAATAAACAGGCTGTTAGATGCCTGAGCACACCTGGCTATGGCGCCGGGAGTCTGGTTCTACAAATGGAGGAGCAGCCACCTTCCTTTCCTCCTGCCTTTCCTCCGGGTTGTGTGTAGCTGCTCCAGCTGAGGAGGCCACTGTTTTGAACTGTGCTGTGTTATTTTGGACTCCAAGTGAGGCCAGCCAGCTGCTGGGAGTGTGGAAAGAGACCAAGCCTGAAGGGCTGTCCTAGACACACCCAGCTGCTCCCGTATCAGGCCTCTCAGATACAGAGTCCTCTTTCCAAGCACAGAGCTTGTTTTGCTGTTGGCTTCTCAACAATGTTACAGCAAGGTTCAGCTAGAAGTCGATTCCTAAAAGTGAACTGCCAACCTTCTAGAAGAAGCCTGGCTCTAAAGGTAGAATGGGCTCTTTCCTAAAGCCACCTGGTGTGGGCATATCTTCGTTTCCCCAAGTTTATCTCCTCTCTTATGAACTGGAAAGATGCAGGCATCTGTAATGTAATCAGAACCACAGACAGAATATCCAGGGGATGTGGACAAAAAGAGGCCGCATGCTAACCTGACTAACTCAGGGAAGGCCTACATGGTGGACTTGCAAACTCAGGAGACTTAACAGAACCACCAAGGATGGTGCATAGTCATGTCCTAAGATGCTATCTTCCCTGACAAAGATCAGCTTTGATCTTTCCCCAGCCTATTGTCTTTTGGCATCTAAGATAACATACCTGTGGAATGTCAGGGTAACTTGTAACTTCCCTTTTTTTGGACCCCTCAGGGCACAAAGAATGGCACCAGGGTACAGACCACATTTCCCTCATTGTTATTATCATCTGTTAATTGTTGACTGTCAACTATCCTGCCCCCACCTAAGAAAAAAGATGTGTCTATCATTTTACTTCTTACCCAATCCCAGAGGTTTTCCCACTGTGCTTTTTCCCACCTCCCTAATCAATCACCAACTGAGTTCATGTAACCCACTTTCCACTCCTCTTTTGATGGTAAAGTATAAAACAAGGTGAAAAAACTGCCTTTCTCCGGAGCATTAATATGTTGAGATTCTGCTTCCTCTAAATATAGGCAGTTAGGCTCAAATAAATTCTCAAGTATTCCTTACAGATTTGAATGTTTCTCACATTAACAGGAAGGAACCCCAAAACGTTCCAAGCCTTATATTTCTTAGGCTCAGCTATGCCTGAAGCTCCAAAGATCCCAAGTCAGTGACGGAGACAGCATCACTGGAAGTTATTAAGAAAGAGGCCACTGACCCTCACTGATTCCTTTATTCCATAAAAATCTGACAATAAACTCAACTTTGTCCCAGGGTCTCTCTGCTCAAAAGGGGATTATACCTAGAAAAAAATTCTTCTCTTCCACTGATCGTGCCAGCCACGGTGTGCCTTTCTCCATTAGGACAACCATCTGACTCCCTCTGTAGCCCAACTCTTAATATCTGTTTGGAGGCAGAAGGTTGAATTAGACGACCTCCTAAGGTTCCTTTAAACTCTTATAAACCAAGTCAGGTTAAAACCTGCGGCCTGAGGGAAGGTTCTTATGCAGAGTGCTAATAATTGTCCTCCCTTTCGTCTTCCTGCCTTTCAACACACACACACACTGCTTGGCTTCCAAATGTACAGTCATAAGTCTCTGGAGGTTGAGAATTTGCTGTAAATCCCATTTCTTTAGAGGATGCATGTTAGGGAGAGAGAGAGGAAGACTATGGAGAATTAGGAAAGATTTAGTTCCTGCCTTGACAGACTGAGTTCTTCAGATGAGAGGATGGAGGAAGCAGCAGTGAATGAGGCCCACAGGATAAAGAGATGGAGAGGGAAAGCCGCCTACCGCTAGGTGTAGTGAGCAAAGGAACGAGAGACAATTAGCAGGCGTGGGTGCTGACAGGCCTACCACGGGCTGCTGTGCTTGGATGCAGTTCTCAAGTGTGAATTTGCAGGAGTGAGTTAGCTGGGACACAAGAGGCCCCTATGCTTCTCTTTGACTGTTCAGTGTGGTCAACTCAGTGAGGGGTCAGTGGCTTCTAGCTCGCTTTTCCTTTGGTTGTTCCTTTTGGCTCCAGGAAGCAAGGCCAGTGTTCTTTGCTTCCCCTCCCCCCAGGCCCTGGACTGAGGCATGCAGGTTGGTAAGCTGCTATCCAATCAGCCTGTCAAAAGCGGTAAATAAAAGGCCACACATGCACAGTGAAGTAGGGTATGAGAAGAATCTAGATTGAATTACACCAGCCAGTTGTGGAGACAGGGTGAGGAGGTAGAGAAAGAAAGGAGAGAAGCCCTTCAAGGAAATACTTTCATTGGAGCACACTGCTCCCTCAGTGTACGACTAGAAACCCTCAAAGCCTTGCTCTTCTAGGTTCCAGTCTGGACTTTTTCCCAGAAGGGGGGTCACTGTCCCAGAGACACCTCAGAGTCAAAGCCTTTCCCAGGGGTGACACAGCCCCCATTGAGGCGACAGTCTCCAAGTCCCGCTCACCGTGTTCCTAAACAGCACTGGGACTGCCTTACTAGCAGGCGGCAGCAAAGACTCTTCCTGTGTAGTTTTTTGATGTTTGCTTTAGTTATAGGACTAAAGTGAGAGTAAACTGATGTTTACTTAAGCAAAAGATTTTTTAAAGCAGGTGCCTGGAGTCTGGCCTGGTCCTGAGCATTCAGGAACCTAGGCTCTGTATGACTGAGAGCATGGTGCAGATAGGCCTGGGTCCAATTTGACACAATGCTTGCCTGCAGTGGACTTTGGGAAGTTACTCAACTTCACTAAATTTCAGCTTCCTCATTTGTAAAACTGTCCTGATATTTTCCCTCAGAGGCTTGCGGTAGAATCAAATAAGATACTGTATGTAAAGTGCCTGGCATAAGGTAATTGTTCAGTCATGGTCAACTATTATTATTATATCTTTGGCAGGGGACCAATGGAGTCCTTTCTTCTCTCTTTTCCCAACTTCCCAGAAAACCTAAAGGCTCTAGGCCCAAGGAATCAGCAGGCAACAGCTCTTTAAAGCAGTGGTTCTCAACCTGTGGGTCGAGACCCCTTTGGGGGTCGAACGACCCTTTCACAGGGGTTGCTTAAGACCATCGGAAAATGCAGATATTTACATCATGATGCATAACAGTAGCAAAATTTCATGGTTGGGGGTCACCACCACATGAGGAACTGTATGCAAGGGTCGTGGCCTTAGGAAGGTTGAGAACCACTGCTTTAAAGGATCCAAATGAGCCATAGCTGGTTTGCTCAGTGGTTAGAGCGTTGGCCCACAGTCTGAAGGGTCCCAGGTTCGATTCCAATCAAGGGTACATACCTCGGTTGCACGCTGGATCCCTGGCCTGGTTGGGGCATGTGCAGGAGTCAATCTATCAGTTCTCTGTCTCTCTCCCTCCCTCTCACTCTCTCTAAAAAGCAATGGAAAAAATATCCTTGGGTGAGGATTAACAAAAAAGTAAAATAAAAGAGCCAAGTCCTAACCGGTTTGGCTCAGTGGATAGAGCGTCGGCCTGTAGACTGAAGGGGTCCCAGGTTCAATTCCAGTCAAGGGCATGTATCTTGGTTGTGGACACATATCTTATAGGGAGTGTGCAGAAGGCAGCTGATCAATGTTTCTCTCTCATCGATGTTTCTAACTCTCTATCCCTCTTCCTTCCTCTCTGTAAAAAAAAAAAAATCAATAAAATATATTAAAAAAGAAAAAGAAAACAGATTTTCTTCTAAAAAATAAAATAAAATAAAAGAGCCAAAGGAAATGGAAAGAATCATGTTCCTTTTTCCCCTCTTCAGCAGTATGACTGAGTTAGTCATCCCATGTCAACTACACTCTGGACTGCCAGGCTGGCCCTGGGAACCGAAGGCGCTTTTCCAAACCAAAGATACTCATTCTTCTCTAGTATTACCTGCTGTGGGGCATGCTCCCAGACTAATGGTGCTTCTCCAGGGGCCCCAGATCAGATCCCAGTAGGTGTAGCAAAGAAACAGTCTGATCCCAAGCTGGCAGGATAGGTCTGTCCAGGCTGTTGTCTGCCCATCACAGCTGTCTGTGAGGCCTATGGGTTAATAATAGCAACTCCGATGCCAATGGATTAAGACAGCACTGTAGGAGGTGTTTATTTTTACACTCTGGCGTCAGTATCAAGTTCTCCTGGTTACTGCCCAAATCTAGGGCAGCTTCCTGCTATAGGAGTGGCCCCAGGCTTCGTCAGGATGCTGAGTTGGATTCTGCGGAAGCGAGCCTTGTTGAGAACAGTTCACTATTAAACAGGGACAGGGAAGGGGAAAGGGAAAGAGTTGTCATATGTCTAGTTATCTGGTCCCAAAGGGCCAGCTGGATGTCAGGTGAGTGCTTTTTTTTAAAAAAAAACAAACCCACACACATTTTTTTTTTTTTATTGATTCCAGAAAGGAAGTGAGAGATAGAAGCATCAATGATGAGAATTACGGATCAGATGCCTCCTGCATGCCCCCCACTGGGAATCTGGCCTACAACCTAGGGATGTTCCCTGACCTGGAATCAAACTGTGACCACCTGTTTCACAGGTCGACGCTCGACTGCTAAGCCATGCCGGCTGGGCTGAGAGTTGTTGTTGATAGCATTCTCCTGAGTCAGGTAGGCCTTGTACAATAAACCTAAAACATTGTTTTGGAAGGGTGCGCATGCGCATACACACACACACACACACACACACACACACACACACACACACATACACACTGGTTGCAGTGAAAGAATCTGAATAAAATCAAGGAAAGATTGGTATTCAAACTTCCAGAAGCTCTGCCTTGTCAGCCATTAGTCCCAGAGTTTTTAGCAGGTCTGTCACATCCCTTGAAAACTGACATGGTCAGAACTTCTCTCCTAGACATGACCCAATAGGACAGAAACACCAAGAAACCAGCCCTCATGTGGTCAGGAGCCAGTGCCCAGGAAATTTTTTCCTGAAAGCTTCGTTACCCCCAACTCCTAGACAGCGGGGTCCCAGAGGCCTTACACTTTGACAACAGCACCTGGAACTCTGTGGATATCCCACTCATTGCCCTGAAAGGCAGCTCCTAACACAGATTTCATCTCGTCCCATTAGGCAGACGGGTGTGAGGAGGTTGACAGCTGGCCAGCTGATGTAAATAGATGTAGACTGGCCAGCTGAGGGGCCATGTGCACAGCAGACTGCTATGGAATGACAAAAATGTCCCACACACCAGGTAGGAATGCTGAAGTACAAAGAAAGCAGCCACGCTCTAGGGCAAAGGACCAATGGGTGACGCCATCATTGTCCTGTCTGTGGCTGACTCATAACCATTGGCAGTGACACAACATACCAATTTCTTGAGAAGCCAGGGTGCTGGAAGGAAGGTAGGCTGGTGAACCACTCACTCAGTACATTTTTTCCCCCTGTCATTCAAGGCTTATCCATCCAGTCATCAGAACAACAATACAGCCTCAGAAACAACCAGATCTGATCACTAGAGATATGGGGTTTGATATCAGCTCCATCTGGAAGCTACCCATGCCTAGGATAGTGGCAGGGTGCCCAAGGATAGGAACACTGCTTTCATTCTTGGCTTTTTCTCCAACTTGCTAGGTCATCCAGGGGCAGGGTACTGTCCTCTCAAAGCTCTAGGTTTACCGGCAGAAAAGGGACTAATTGTATCTACCTTCTGGTATTGTGGCAAGGAAAACGTTTTGGGCAATTAAAATAATAGGTAGCAAGAAAGGTAAATGAATGCTGTAAATTCTTTGGACCAAAGTATTTCAGAAATATACTGGTCATTCATGCATAGAGGTAGAAAGGCCCGGCCGGCCTTGTCAGTTTTTCCTTCTTCTGGGTCACAGCGGCCATGTGGAGAAGTGAACCTGGTCGGGGCCTGCAGGTGCAGTTCCTGTCTTTCAGGACTATAATTCCCACCTGCAGTTCGAGGAACAGTTGAAGGCAGTTAGGAATCTGCTCCCCTGGACATACGTATTAAATCCCACTAATGTGCAATAAAGTAGAAATACGCAAGCAAAAAGAAGCACTTGCACTTACCTACTTACTCCATTGACAAACCTAATTCTCCCTTATGCCTCGGCCCAGGACACAGATCTGAGGCTTGTATTCCATTGATAGGGCTTTCAGCAGCGGTACTTACAAACTGGACTTAGCCTGAAGGCCCGAGAAAGCAACATTAATGAAAGGATGCATTCCACTGCTCAGTTAGAACAAAGGAATACTGTGTTCTAAACCCAACAAAAGCCTTCACTCTTTCTAGCCCAGCAATCCCCAGTATGGGGTTAGTTTGCCAGGTCTCCAGAGCTTTTGGAGAGGAGAAATAGAAATCTATTCTTTGTTGATGCTGATGCCCCCTTTTCTGCAAATGCCTACCTGGGATTGAAAACAGATGTTCTGACATCCTGCAGCCTCTGGTGAGAGCCACCTCCATTCAGCAAACTCTATCTGGCATGGGCCAGATAGTAAATATGTAAAGGGACAGATGGTGAATATTTAGGCTTTGTGGGCCACATAGTTCTGCCATATATACATAAAACAGTTCTTTAAATATGTAAATACTATTTGCAGTTTGTGGGCTGACCTCTACACTAGATCTTAAACGCCTGTCTGTTCAAGGTCTCTAACTCAAAATTCTGAGTATGCTGGGCCTGTGTAGAGATCCTCTTTCCTCTTCATGAAGGGCTGATGCATGCATTTCAGAGGCAGTTCCCCTCAAAGGAGCCACTGAGGAATGTGAAGGAGGTATTCTGAGGTTATCTGCATTGGAGCTGACAGACTGGCTAATTCCCTTCATATAAAGCGCTTAAAAATCATCTGTGGAATTTAGTTTATTGCATTACCATTCTGGAGTGCAGACTGAGCCATAAACAGTCTTTATCTATTTTTGCTTAATAATACTACCCCATGTCTCTAACAGGCTTCTCCCCTCCCTCCCCAAACCCACAATTGAATTGGCTCAGGTCCCAAATCCTTGTCTCCTCCCCACCCTGCCTGCTTCTATATGTGGTATGGCTGTGGATAGCAAGGAAACTCATTTTGAGCAAAGACTGCGGGCTGATTGCAAATTTAGGATTTACCACAAATAGTTACAGACTTTGTAAACAGGGATCAAAATGCTATAGAAGCAACCTAAGAACATTGTGCAAACTGTCGGGAATCATTGGAGCTACACTTCCCCATACACCACAGACTAGAAGGAAATGAATGACTTGTAGCTAAAGACTAATATTTATAATAATAATAGCTATCATTATTATTTTTTAAATGCTTATTTATTTGTTTGTTTTTGATTTCAGAGAAGAAGAGAGAGGGATAGAGAGATAGAAACATCAATGATGAGAAAGAATCATGGATTGGCTGCCTCCTGCACACCCCCACGGCGGGGAAGGAGGATCGAGCCCACAACCCCAGCATGTACTCTTGGCTGGGATTGAACCTGGGACCCTTTAATCCACAGGCTGACACTCTATCCACTGAGCCAAACCAGCCAGGGCAATAATATCTATTATTTATTGTCTACTATGCAACCCACTATATTAAATGTTTGTTATAAACGAATTTCTATTCTTCACAATAGCCCTGCAAAATAATACCATTATTTCTATTTTGCAGTTGAGGAAACTGAGGCTTTTGCAGAGGTAACTTGATCAAAGGTCACAGAGCTAGAAAGCAGGGCAGTTAGACTTGGAATTCTTTTTTTGACTTTCTCCAAAGCTCTTGCTCTTTCCATTATAATATATTGCTAATATTCCTGGTAGAGAAGAACAATAAGCAAATAGCCTTAATTTAGATCCTATTTAAACTTTATTCTAAATTAGAGGTCCGATGCACGAAGATTTGTGCAAGAATAGGCCTTCCTTCCCCTGGCTGACGGCACTGGCTTCTCTTTGGCACCCAGGACCCGGGCCTTCGCTCTGGCCACTGCCTTCTTCCTTCACTCTGGCTGGAGTCACCTTCCGCCTTTACTCTGGCCCTGCCGCCCTTCTGTAGCTCCCTCCACTTCCTGCCCCGCCCCTCATAGCAGGTGTCCCGCCCAGCTTCTCCATGCCTGCATGCACATGCTGCCCAATGGTCTGGAGCAGCCAGGGTGGGGCAGAATGCCGCTGCCATCTTTGCCATGTCAATTTGCATATTCCCTCCTTATTGGCTGTGGGTGCCGCCATCTTTGTCATAAAGCGATGGTCAATTTGCATATCCTGTCCTTAGTAGATAGGAATATAGCAGCAATCTGTTGGTCTGCTCTTTTCTTTTCTGTTTTTTTTTTTTAATCTTTCTTCTGCTGGTTTATTTCACTTAGCATGATATTCTCCATGTCCATCCATGTTGTTGTGAATGGTAAGAGCTCTTTCTTTCTTTCTTTCTTTCTTTCTTTTTTTTTTAAATAAATCTTTAATGTTCAGATAATTACAATTGTTCCTCTTTTTTTTCTCCCCAGAGCTCCCCTCCATCTGACACCCACCCTACCCTCTGCCCTTACCTCCCCCACATTGTCCTCATCTATAGGTGTATGATTTTTGTCCAGTGTCTTCCCACACCCCCCTCATCCCTTTCCCCTTTCTATGCCCCTGATTCTATTATATTCACCAGTTTATTCTGTTCATCAGATTTTTAAAAAAGTTAAATCTTTATTATTCAGACTATTACATTTGTTTCTCTTTTTCCCCCTCCATTGCTCCCCTCCACCCAGTTCCCACCCTTCCCTCTACCCTTCTCTTCCTCCCTTTGACCTCATCCATAGGTGTATGATTTTTGTCCAGTCTCTCCCTGTACACCCACCCCTCACACCTTTCCCCCTGAGAATTATCAGTCCACTCCCTTTCTGTGCTCCTGATTTTATTATATTCACCAGTTTATTCTGTTGATCAAATTTTTAATTCACTTAATTTTTAGATTCATTTGTTGACAGATACGTATTTGTTGTTCATAATTTTTTGTTTTTTACCTTTTTCTTCTTCCTTTTCTAAAAGAGTACCTTTCAGCATTTCATATAATACTGGTTTGGAGTTGATGAACTTCTTTAGCTTTTTCTTATCTGTGAAGCTCTTTATCTGCCCTTCAATTCTGAATAATAGCTTTGCTGGATAGAGTATTCTTGGTTGTAGGTTCTTGCTATTCATCACGTTGAACATTTCTTGCCACTCCCATCTGGCTTGCATTGTTTCTGTTGAGAAATCAGCTGATAGTTGTATGGGTGCTCCCTTGTTTTTCTCTTGCTGCTTTTAATATTCTCTCTTTGTCTTTTGCTCTTGGTATTTTAATTATGATGTGTCTTGGTGTAGTCCTCTTTGGATTCCTTTTTATGGAGTTCTGTGTGCTTCCTGGACTTGTAAGTCTATTTCTTTTACCAGATGTGGGAAGTTTTCAGTCATTATTTCTTTAAATAGGTTTTCAGTATCTTGCTTTCTCTCTTCTTCTGGCACCCCCACAATTCTGATGTTGGTATGCTTGAAGCTGTCCCAGAGGCTCCTTACATTATCTTCACATTTTTGGATTCTTTTTTCTTCTTGCTTTTCCAGTTGAGTGTTTTCTGCTTCTTTATATTTCAAATTTTTGACTTGATTCTTGCCTTTCTCTAGTCTGCTGTTAGGACTCTGTATAATTTTTTTATTTCAGTCAGTGTATGTTTAATTTCTAGTTGGTCCTTTTCCATCTCTAGTTGGTCCTTTTCCATCTCTAATTGGTTCTTTTTCATCTCCAGTTGGTTCTTTTTCATCTCCTCTTGGGTCTCGCTAACTTTATCCAACTTTTCTAGGATATTCTTGAAAAACCTTATAAGCGTGGTTTTGAACTCTATAACCTGTTGTTTGTTTTCCTCCATTTCTTTTGTTTGTGATCCCTTCCCTTGTCTCTGTGTTTTCACTATGCTGGGAGAACTTCTGTGTTGGATTCAGCCTTATGATACAAGAGTTGCAAAACTGCAAAAGCCTCTCTGTTGAGCTTGGAATGGGTGGAGTCTCAGGGCTTAACTGTTTGCCTTGCCCTCCAGTCGGCCCCCCCCCCTCCACGGTCCCTGAGTCTCACATGACTGAGTAATCACTGGATCGGTCCCTGTGTGTGCACTCTCTCGCAGTGCGTCTAGACTGCTGCCCCTCTGGCTCCCCTGCGCTCCGGGACCATATGAGTCTGGGTCCCCAGGGTTTCACCCAAAACTGGGGTTTAGTGTAGTTAGAAGTGGCACAGTTGGGAGGGTCTATCTCCCGCCCACTTGTGAAAGCCAGCGGCACAATCAGCAGTCGGTACTCTGCGTGCAGTGCCGTGCACGCCACCAGACTTCTGATCTTTTGCGACTCCCCTAAATTTCCGTGCACTTTTCCCTTTTCACAGTCCAAACTCCCCCTATATGAGTTTTGGCTGGATCTGGGGTTTAGTGTCATAGGATAAGGGGTTCAGTGCAGTTGGGAGTCTCCGTTTCCCTCCCGCCAGAGAAAGCCAGCCAGGTTCTCCAGCACCCACTCTTTCCACGTACGCGTCTCCGCACCTCAGCTTTTTCCAGCTCCTCTGGGTCTCTGTGAGCCCCTCTCTTTCCCTCTAGTTGTAGAATTTTCACTCAGCCAGCTTTCCTGTGGTTCTGGATGATGTCCGTTCTGTCTTTTAGTTGTAGTTTTGAAATTGTTGTGCGAGGCAGCAGCGTAGGTGTTTACCTATGCTGCCATCTTGGATTCCCCTTCCAGATTTTTAATTCACTTGATATTTAGATTCACTTGTTGATAGATATATATTTGTTCATAATTTTTATCTTTACCTTTTTTTCCCCCCTCCTCTTCTTAAAGAGTACCTTTCTATATTTCATATAATACTGGTTTGGTGTTGATAAACTCCTTTAGCTTTTTTTTTTTTTAATCTGTGAAGCTTTTTATCTGAGCTTCAATTCTGAATGATAGATAGCTTTGCTGGGTAATCTCTCTTCTTCTGGTATCCCCACAAGTCTGATGTTGGTACACTTGAAGTTGTCCCAGAGGCTCCTTACACTATCTTCACATTTTTGGATTCTTTTTTCTTTTCCAGTTGAGTGTTTTCTACTTCTTTGTATTTCAAATTTTTAACTTGATTCTTGCATTCCTCTAGTCTGCTGTTAGGTCTCTGTGTAGTATTTTTTATTTCAGTTAGTGTTTGCTTAATTTCTAGTTGGTCCTTTTTCCTATCCTCAAGAGTCTTGCTAAATTTATGAACCTTTTCTAGGAAATTATTGAAAAACCGTATAACTGTGGTTTTGAACTCTATATCCAGTTGTTTGCTTTCCTCCATTTCTGTCATTTGTGACCTGTTTCTTTGTCTCTGCATTTTGGCTGTTTCCCTGTGTTGATAGAGTGGCTCTGAGTAGCTTTATAGGGCCCAGTGGCTCAGCCTCCCCAGTTACCTGAGGTGGACACTCTTGATGCACCCCTTTGTGGGCTGTGTGCACAATCTTGTTGTAGTTAATCCTTGATTGTTGTTGGTCTCACTGGGAGGAAATGACCTCCAGGCCAATTGGCTGTGAGGATCAACTTCTGTGCTCGAGATAGCCTTATGGGAGAAGACTTGCCAATGCCTCTGTGCTCAGCTTGAATGGGTAAAGTCTTAGAGTGGAGCAGACAGCATTCGTTTCCCGGCAGCCCTGCCCTAATAGGACCCTGTGTCTCAGTGTACCCGTGGTTATCACTGCAAGCACCTCTAAGAGAAAGTCGCCCTCAAGTTCCACCCATTGCCAGACAGTCCAGTTTCTCCCCGAATGAGTCTGGGTCCCCAGAGTCTCATCCGTAACTGTAGTTCAGTGCAGTTGGGAGCTTTTATCTCCCTCCCCCTTGAGAAAGCCAGCCACGTACTCAGTTGCCGGCCCTTTCTGCGTGCACACTTCAGTACCTCTGCCTTCTGCAGTTCCTCTGAGTCTCAGTGTGCTTTTCTCTTTCCTCACAGTCCAGTTTCACCCCCTATGAATCTGGGTCCCCAGAGTCTTGCCCAGAACTGGAGTTCAATGCAGTTGGGAGCTTTTGTCTCCCTCCTGCTTGAAAAAGCCTGCAGTGGACTCAGTTGCCCGCCCTGTCTGTGTGCACATCTCAGTACCTCTGCCTCCTACAGCTCCTCTGAGTCTCAGTGTGCTTTTCTCTTTCCTTCTAGTTGTCTAGTTAATTCTTAATCATCCTTCAGGTTTCAAACTGAAACTCACAAGTTCATGGCTCTTCCTAGACCACATTATATGCTCCCAAAGCACCTTGCACTTCCCTGTTTTGTGTTTTATAACTATTTAGCTTCTAATTCTAATGCTAGAAAGCAAGCTCCACAAGGCAGAAGCCCTGTCTATCATCATTTACTACTAGAGGCCTGATGCATGAAATTCATGCAAGGGGCTCGGCACTTGCAGCTGCGGAGACTTCGTCTGGCAGGTTGTCTGGAAGGATGTCCAGTCTAATTAGCATATTGTGCTTTTATTATTATAGATTATATCCCTAGAACCTAGCACAATGTCTGGTATATATGGTAGATTATTACTGTTGAATGAATGAAATTTCAGGAGGGCAAGTAAAGCAATATGCATCAATGTTTGAAACAAATCTACTATTTAGTCTATTTTATAGGGAATATATTTGAAAGAAATAACATGATAAAAACACACGAAGGTAATACATAAGAATATTCATTGAAATACCATTTATAAAAGCAAAATTAAAAATATTTTAATTTACTGAATTGATTAAATAAATTGAGGTAATTCACATAATGAAATACTCTATGAAACATAAAAATACTGTGCTAGCATAGTTGCTAAGATGAAACTATGTCCATGATAAAGATTTTTCTAAATAAAGCAATTTATAAAGTACACTTCATGGTATGGAATGGATTCTATTTTTATTTTTTAAAATACAAACATTTTTTCTTCTTTATGAATATCTTATTTTCTGGTAGTATATGGGCTATATTTAACACAGTAGACATGAGAGACCTCCCTCCCCACATACACACACTTACAGCCCAAAAGAAGATAAATACTTGTACCAAGGTAACAAGTATATTAAGTGCCTAACACCCTATTTCAGGGAAGAAGCAAAAGCTACAGAGGCATGCCGTAGGGGCAAATTATAATTCATTGAGAAAATTATTTGTTACTTTGAAAGATTCAAGTTACATTCAAAGTTCTAAAATGCCTTATTAGCTTTAGAAAATTATGGAAATAAAAGCAAGGAAGATGAGAATATTTTTTAAATTGTGGCTGCCCCTTTCATGAATACTTTAGTAAAACAACTAGTCACACCTAAAAAGGGGAGATTTTCTGTATTTTTGTTTATCTTAAATTAGCTAGCATGGAAGTTCACAAGGAGACATCAAACTGATGGTTAACCTTGTAAGTGATTTAAGGATATAAGAATTACATAAGGTGTAAAGGACTATATAGCAAGAAAGTATATTATAACTACTTATATACATTTTTTTCTTTCTTCCTTGGTTGTATGTTCAAGATAGAGACGGTCTTGTTCATCTTTGTAGTCATTTAACTTAGCCTAGAGCCTGACTCATGACTTAAAATGTTCACGTGAACTAAGGACAAAAATAATTTTCACCAAACTACAATGGAAAAATTATTTTCCAGACCAGAATTTGAGTCATTATAGCTGTGGACATAGTTGCACACACTTAGCTGCAGTCTTTGTTGGGGTGCTGGGAGGATAAACAGTGGGCTCCTGGAATGTGCAGGGCAAGTGCACCCAGGGACAACTCCTCTCTCCGAGTTCCCTTCATCTCACACTATGCTCCCTTTGCTGCTAACTGGGAGCCACGGCATGAGAATCAGAATGGAAGGTTCCAGCAAGAATGAAAGTCGTCCTTCTCTCCCTCTTTCTTCATCTCTCCCCCTTTAGCTTCACCAGTATTCAACTCGGCTTCCAATGGGGCTGATGAGCATCTAGGAAAGAATGCAAGATATGTCTCCAAAATGCCCGGCACTAGCTGAGAAGCAGTTTGTTTGTTTTTTCCCAGAAAAGGGGCAGTCAGTCTATAAAGTTACATAAGACAGCTCTCCTCACTGGGAGCTTTTCCAACTCCAGCTGGAGAGATTCCTCAAGCTGCTTAGAGTTTCAGGAAAAGGGATTGGAATTTCCTGATTAGTCAACCTCTATTGGAGCATCTCTAGGGAGGTTCTAGCATAGACAGCAGTAACTCTGTGTTCCCACCGCCCCTCAGCTGTGGCCCCACCGAACTCCCTTGGGGATAGGAATAGCACAATCCATTTATTTTATTTATTTATTTTTTTAAATCCTCACCGGAGTATATTTTTTCATTGATTTTTAGAGAGAGTGAAAGAGAAAGACAGGGAGGAATATCAATGTGAGAGAAACCAGGGCCCGGGCTGGGGAGGAGCCTGGAACCGAGGTACAGTGCCCTTGACCGGAATCGAAACTGGGACCCTTTGCTCTGCAGGCCGCTGCTCTATCCGCTGAGCCAAAACGGCTAGGGCACAATACATTTACTGTTAAAAATCTCAGAACAAGGACAAGCCCCATTGCCAAAACCAGAGCCACATGGCATCAAATCTTTGGGGTCCCACCTAAAGTAGGCAGATTTGGGGAATCTAAAAGCCTAACCTAGAAGTACTCCAACAAGGAAGGGTCCGGAAGCGCTTCCTTCCCTGGTTTAGGCAGACGTATGGAGGACTTTGTTCGTGGACCTGAGAACCTCCGGCAGACACCCAAGTCTTGCTGTTAACGGAACATCCACAAAATGGTAGGCACTGGAGTATGTGAACAAAACAGAACTGGTGCCTGCCTTCTTGGAGTTTACAGTTCACCTGGGGAGACTAAACAAATTAGGTAACTGATTATACCAACTATAAAATAGGCCTTTGGGATGTGCTACAATGAAAGGAAAGACAGTAAATCCAGAAAAGCCAGCTCTGTCCAGGGAGGCCAGTTAGCATGTTTATTAATCAGGGAACAGCTTACACTGAATTGGCAACTGAAATTATCTATATGTGAACTGAAAACTCTGGCCCTTGTAGTCATTAAAATTGTTCAATAACCTGCTCTCAGCTGAGCTCCATTTTTATTCCCATTCATTTTGCTGGATTTTCATTCCTATTTACATCATACACGTTAAGGCCATGAACTCACTTCAGCTAACAAATTACTGTTCATAGAACCCTGATTTGCTCTTTCCAGCTTCAGGCCATTCATTTTTTTGTTTGTTTGTTTGTTTCTTTCTGGTCAACATAGAGAACTAAGAAAAGGTTGTTCTAAAGGGATAATTCTGTAGCACTGGGCGGGTTATCTGATTCCCCTTAGCGTGGGTTTTTTCATCTGTAAAATGGGGATAATAATACCTCTCTTACTAGTACAGGGTGGTGGTGGGAGTCAGAAGATAAAGAAAACATCTAGTACACTGCGCTGGTGTTCAGTGAGGGCGAGGTAAGTGGCAACTATGATAAATATGAATCAGAAATCTCCTCTTTTCTTGAATCGAACTCCCTTCTATGGCCTTTTTGAGACCACACTCTTGTTCAATTTACCAATTTACACCAGGAAATCTTGTCAGTGTCACACCTAGTGCTTTTTTTTTTTCTCACTTCAAATTCTTTACCCTTCATGACTCTGTTCTTTGTTCTCGTATAAATTGCAAAGTGGCTTTGTCCCAGGAAACATCCCAAGGGAATACTAGGAAGAAGGTTAGAGAAAATGTGCAAGTTATCTGTGAGTCAAGAATTTCCCAGTGGCCGGAAACCGGTTTGGCTCAGTGGATAGAGCATTAGCCTGCGGACTGAAAGGTCCGGGGTTCGATTCCGGTCAGGGGCATGTACCTTGGTTGCAGGCACATCTCCAGTGGAGAAAGTGAGGAGGCAGCTGATTGATGTTTCACTCTCATTGATGTTTCTAATTCTCTATCTCTCTCCCTTCCTCTCTGTTAAAAATCAATAAAGTCAATATTAAAAAAAAAAAAAGAATTTCCTAATGAACACAGTCAATTAAGGTACATGACTACCTGAACTGCTTACTTTCAGCAGAACATACTGAGCATGAGTCCTCCCCATAATCATTCTTAAAATGTCTAAGATTCTCCTTAAAAGGTCTAATTACTTCCAGACATGTACACCATGTGCCTCTCCCCAGGTCCCATAGCTTCTGTTTTAGAAAAGTTTCTCTAGTCTATCTCATCTCATCTGCTAATTCCTACAACCAGTGCTCTAATTCTAGGTCCTCCTTTAACACCTTTTCTCAAGAGCTATTAATTCAATCTTTGGGCAAAGGATTGAGGCTATGGCTAGGATTACAGTGGTGAACAAAATAGATATTATGCCTGCCCTCATGGAGTTTACCATCTCGCAGAGGAAGGAGACAATCACACACACAGAAATATAATTACAAAGTCTAATAAATGCCATGAGAGAAAGTACAGGGTGTTAAGCAGACCTAATTAAGACTGATGAAGGATTTGTAAAATGATGGTTAAGCTGAGCCTTGAAAGGTGAGTTGAAAGGAAGTTAAACAGGAGAAGAGTGGGGGACAACAGGCTAGGTAGAGGGAATGGCATACTTGAAAGCCCTGAGGCAGCAAAGTGATTGGTATCTTAGAAAAACTGAAAGAAAGCCAGGGTGGCTACAAGTGACCATCATGCCGAAACCGGTTTGGCTCAGTGGATAAAGCGTCGGCCTGTGGACTGAAAGGTCCCAGGTTCGATTCCGGTCAAGGGCCTGTATCTTGGTTGCAGGCACATCCCCAGTAAGGGGCATGCAGAAGGCAGCTGATAGATGTCTCTCTCTCATAGATGTTTCTAACTTTCTATCCCTCTCCCTTCCTCTCTGTAAAAAATCAATAAAAAAAAAAAGTGACCATCATATTTGACAACTGAGAGTTCATTAGTGATCTTGACATAAACAATTTCAGAGGAGTGGTAGGAAATGAACTTAGACAGGAAGAGTGCACAAAAGTGAATACAGTCTGGCCCGTGTGGCTCAGTGGTTGGATATCAATCCATGAGCCAAGTGGTCACTGGTTCGATTCCTGGTCAGGGCACATGGCCAGGTTGCAGGCTCAATCCCCAGTAGGATGCAGCTGATCAATGTTTCTCTCTCATAGGTGTTTCTATCTTTCTATCCCTCTCCCTTTCTCTTTCTCTCAAATCAATTATAAAAATAAATACATTTTAAAAAACTGAATGTAGATTAGAACAGACAGCTGGTGGCCAATGAAGATTGGCTGTTAGACTAGAGAAATGTGACAGTACCTACAGGATAATGTAATGACAGGGGATTTTTAAATTAATATATTTTATTAAATTAATAGATACACATGATTGATTACAAAGTTAAATAGTACTATAAAGTTTATGAAGAAAAAAATCCCCAGCTCTACTTCTTTCCACCTCTGTCCTGCTCTCCAGAGACCACTACTTTCAAATCTTTTAATTGTCTCATCCAGCATTTATGTCCATGTTTATAAATAATATGCTTATTTAATTATTTCTTGATTTTAAACATTCTTTTGACTTCCTAGTATGGAAGACAAAATGTCAGCATTTTTACACCCACAATTTCTGATAGAATTAACAGTTTTTACTATGACTTGGTAATCTGTGGATCCTTATCATTATTATTACTATATAATTTGTAACTTTTTTCTAAAATGTATTTTTATTTATTTCAGAGAGGAAGGGAAAGGGAGAGAAAGAGAGACAGAAACATCAATGATGAGAGAGAATCATTGATTGGCTGCCTCCTGCATGCCCCTACTGGGGATCGAGCCCACAACCCCGGCATATGCCCTTAACTGGGATCGAACCCGGGACCCATGCTCAGTCCGCAGGCCTATGCTCTATCCACTGAGCCAAGCTGGCTAGAGCTAATTTGTAACTTTTAATACTTGGCTTTCTTTTGATTTATTTAATTTTCTATGTATTTGTCCCCAATTCTTCCCAAATTCTCTAGCAGAACTATAAAAATATTTCTCATAGCTGTTTTATCCATTCATCTTGACTGTTTTAAGTTACACTGCAATGAACAGAGGAGTGTATATATTCTTTCGAACTAATGGTTCAGGTTTCTTTGGATAAATTCCCAGAAATGGAATTGCTGGGTCATAAGGCAGTTCCGTTTTTAGTTTTTTTGAGGAAACACCATACTGTTTTTCCGCACTGGCTGCACTAATCTGCATTCCCACCAAAAGTACATGAGGATTCTCTTCTCTCCACATCCTTGCCAACACTTGTTGTTTGTTGATTTATTGATGATAGCCATTCTGACAGGGGTGAGGTGATATCGCATTGTGGTTTTAATTTTCATTTCTCTGATGATTAGTGATGTTGAGCATCTTTTCATATCTATTGGCCATCTGTATATCCTCTTTGGAGAAGTGTCTATTCAGGTCCTTCGCCCATTTTAAAGTTGGGTTTATTATATGTGGCCTTTATTATGCTGAGGTATGTTCTCTCTATTACTGCTTTGCAGAGAGTTTCTATCACAAATGGGTGCTGAATTTTATCAAATGCTTTTTTCTGCATCCATTGATATGATCATGTGATAGTTATCCTTCATTTTGTTTATATATTACATTTATTGATTTTCAGATATTGTAACAACCTTGTATCCCCTAAATAAATCCCATTTGATCACAGAGTATGACCTTCTTAATGTATTGTGGGATCCGATTTGCTAATATTTTGCTAGCAAAATTTTAGCATCTATGTTCATTGAGCATATTGGCCTGTAATTTTCCTTCTTTGCAGTGTCTATCTGGTTTTAGAATTAGGATAATGCAGGCTCATAAAATGACCTAGGGAGTCTTCCCTCCTCTTGAATTTTTTGTAATAGTTTGAGAAGGATAGGTGTTAATTCCTTTTGTTTTGTTTTGTTAGTTCTTGAATGTTTGATAAAATTTACCTTTGAAGCCATCCAGTCCAGGACTTTGGTTTGTTGGGAGGTTTTTGATTACTGTGTTGATTTCATTAGTTGTAATCTGTTATTTAGATTTTCTGATTCTGCCAACTTCAGTTTTGGAAATTGTAGGTTTCTAGGAATTCATCCATTTCATTGAGATTGTTGAATTTGTTGGCATAGAGTTGTTTGTAATATATTGTTACAATCCTTTGGTTTTTGTTTTGTTTTGGTATCAGTTGTTACTTTACCTCTTTTATTTCTGATTTTATTTATTTGGTTCCTCTCACTTTTTTTCTTGGGAGTCTGGTTAAAGGATTGTCAACCTTGTTTATCTTTTCAAAAAACCAGCTCTTGGTTTCATGGGACTTTCGTATTGTTGTTTTAGACTCTATTTCGTTTATTTCTGCTTTGATTTTTTAAAAAATAAATCTTTATTGTTCTTATTACAGTTGTTCCTCTCCCCCCCACCATAGCTCCCCTCCACCCAGTTCCCACTCCACCCTTTGCCCTTAACCCCACTGTCCTCATCCATAGGTGTACGATTTTTGTCCAGTCTCTTCCCACACCCCTTTCACTCCTTTCCCCCTGAAAATTGTCAGTCCACTTCCGTTCTATGTCCCTGATTCTATTATATTCACCATTTTATTCTGTTCATCAGATTTTTTAATTCACTTGATTTTTAGATTCACTTGTTGATAGATATGTATTTGTTGTTCATAATTTTTATTTATACCTTTTTCTTCTTTTTCCTCTTCTGAAAGAGTACCTTTCAGCATTTCATATAATAGTAGTTTGGTGGTGATGAACTCCTTTAGCTTTTTCTTGTCTGTGAAGCTCTTTATCTGACCTTCAATTCTGAATGATAGCTTTGCTGGGTAGAATAATCTTGGTTGTAGGTTCTTACTGTTCATCACTTGTAATATTTCTTGCCACTCCCATCTGGCCTGCATAGTTTCTGTTGAGAAATCAGCTGACAATCGTATGGATACTCCCTTGTAGGTAACTATTTTTCTCTTGCTGCTTTTAAGATTCTCTGTCTTTTGCCCTTGGCATTTTAATTATGATGTGTCTTGATGTGGTCCTCTTTGGATTCCTTTTGTTCAGGGTTCTTTGTGCTTCCTGGACTTGTGAGTCTATTTCTTTCATCAGGTAGGGGAAGTTTTCTGTCATTATTTCTTCAAATAGGTTTTTCAGTATCTTGCTCTCTCTCTTTTGGCATCCCCATAGTCAGATGTTGGTATGCTTGAAGTTGTCCCAGAAACTCCTCACACTATCTTCATATTTTTGGATTCTTTTTTCTTTTTACTTTTCTGTTTGGGTGTTTTGTGCTTCTTTGTACAGTGGTACCTCGAGATACATTCTGTAACCTTGAGGCGTGGGAAACTATGAGACGCTCGAGTCGCAGTAAACTGGTGGTCGTGTGCAGCCGGGCGATCCGCACAATTACTCCTATCTCAAATGTTGCTCGTATTTCAAAGCAAAAATCGCTCACTCGATGGCTCATATCTCAAAAATCTCGTATGTTAGGGCACTCGTATCTTGAGGTACCACTGTATTTCAAATCTTTGACTTGATTCTTGCATTCCTCTAGTCTGCTGTTGGATCTCTGTATATTATTTTTTATTTCAGTCAGTGTATGCTTAATTTCTAGTTGGTCCTTTTCATATCCTTGATGGACTCACTAAATTTATCAGCGGTTTCTAGAAAATTCTTGAAAAACCTTATAACCATGGTTTTGTACTCAATATCCAGTCATTTGTTTCCCTCCATTTCTTTCATTTGTGATCTGTTTCTTTATCTCTGCATTTTGGCTGCTTCCCTGACTTGATAGAGTGGCTTTGTGTGCTAGGTGTCCTATAGGGCCCAGTGGCTCAGCCTCCCCAGTTACCTGAGGTGGACACTGTTGATGCATCCCTTTGTGGGCTGTGTGCACAGTTTTGTTGTAGTTAAGTCTTGATTGTTGTTGGTATCCCTAGGGGGGATTGACCTCCAGGCCAATTGGCTGTGAGGCTCAGTTGTGTCTTCTGTGCTGAAGACTCCCTTATGAGAGAAGATGTGCTTCAATGGGACTTTGATGCTCACTGAATCTGCCCCTGAGTGTGTCCCTTATGGATCTGAGGAGTTGTAATCTGGATGGTCCCACTCTGACCACTGGGTATACTGGCTCTTGGATCTTTAAGGAGGTATTAATTTAGCCTCTGCCTGGGGCCACCCAGCAGGAGTTACAAAGAGATCTGCAGATTCCTCTTCTTTGTTTGGGGTTTGGAGGTGCCCAGATGAGGCTCAGCTGTGAAACAATGGAAGCTGCTATGGGGCCTTGGGCCTTCTTTTGGATGTTCTGGGTCTCTCTGACCCAACTGCAGTTTGTCAGGTAATTTTAGATTGTAAAAGGCCAAGCCATTCATATGCAAAAGCCTCTGTGCACAGTTTGGGTGGGGCAGAGTCTCAGGGAATCCACAAGACGAAGCAAACAGCAATGTCTTCCCGTCAGCCCTGCCCTAAGAGGCCCTGGATCTCAGCATCCTGCAGTAATCACTGCAAGCACCTCTGAGAGAAAGGTGCCCTCTAATTCCACCTGATGCTGATAGTCCATTTTCTTCCCATATGAGTCTGGGTCCCCAGAGTCTTGCCCAAAATTGGAGTTCAGAGCAGTCAGAAACTTTTGTCTCCCCACCGCCCCCTGATTGAAAAAGACAACTGCGTACTCAGTTGCCAGTCCTTTCTGTATGCGCGCCTCCATAGCTCTGCACACTTCTGCACCTCCTCTGAATCTCAGTATGCTTTTCTCTTTCCTTCTAGTTGTAGAATTTCCACTCAGCCAGATTTCCTGTGGTTCTGGATGATGTCCGTTTTGTCTTTTAGTTGTAGTTCTGAAGTGGTTGTGTGAAGCAGCAATTTCAGGTGTTTACCTATGCCGTCTTCCTGGTTTCTCCCCTCTGCTTTAATTATTATTTTCTTTCTTCTACTCAGTTTTGGCTTAGTTTATTGTTCCTTTTTTAGTTCCTTTAAGTGTAAAGTTACATTGCTTGTTTCTTGAGGTAGGCCTGTGATACTATGCATTTCCCTCTTAGGACTGCTTTCACTGTGTCCCATCCACCTGGGGTTGTTGTGTTTTCATTTTCATTTGTTTTAAGGCATCTTTCAATTTCTTCCTTGATCTCACTGTTCACTCATTCATTGTTTAGTAACATGTTATTTAGCCTCCACATCTTTGTGTTTTTCAGGTTTTTTTAGATGCTTAAAATTCATTTCCCTCTGATATAGAACATTATTCTTTTGATTTGTTTCAACTATTAAAAAAATGTAAAAATCATTCTAGCTCACCAGCTTTACCAAAAAAAAAAAAAGGTGGTGGGCCAGATTTGGCTATAGACTGCAGTTTACAGACCCCGGTTCTAGAAGGGTAAACAGAGAGTTTAGTGGCCGGAGCCACTGCCCACACATTAAGATAGACAAGCAGGATAAAAAATGTGAGTCCCTGATTCTCAGAGAAGATTCTTGATATGATTTCAATTTTCTTAATTTTATTGAGACTTGTTTTGTGTCCTAACATAAGGTCTATCCTAGAAAATGTTCCATGTGCACTTGAAAAGAACGTATATTCTTCCCTGGCCTGTGTTGGCTAAGTGGTTAGAGCATCGGCCTGCTAACTAAAGAGACTTGGGTTCAATTCCAGGGCAAGGGCACATAGTTGGGTTTCAGATTCAATCCCTTGCCCTGGTTGGTCTTGCACATGCAGGAGACAACCAATCGATGCATCTCTCTCATGTCAATGTTTCTCTCTCTCTGTCCTCCTCCCTCCCTCCTTTCTACTCTCTTTCTAAAAACCTATGGAAAAAATATCCCCAGGTGAGGATTAACAACAGAATGTATATTCTACTGCTTTGAGGTGAAATGCTCTGAGAATATCAATTAAATCCATATGATCTAGTGTGTTATTTAAGGCCACTGTTTCCTTATTGATTTTCTGTCTGGAAAATCTATCCATTGATGTCAATGGGGTGTTAAAATCCCCTATTATGGCTCTTGCCTATTTGGCTTAGTGGATAAAGCTTTGGCCTACAGACAGAAGGGTCTGGGGGTGGGGGACAGGGAGAGGGTTTGATTCTGGTCAAGGGCCCCTTGATTGCAGGATTCTCCCCTTGCAGGCTACTCCCCAGCCCTGGCCCTGGTCGGGCTTGTACAGGAGGCAATCTACCAATGTGTTTCTCGCACATTGATATTTCTCTCTGTCCTTCCCTTGCTCTAAAAATCAATGGAAAAATATCCTCATGTGAGCATTAAAAAAAAAGGAGAAAAGAAAAATCCCCTACTATGACTGTATTCCTATCAACCTCTCCCTTTATGTCCATGAATATTTACTTTATATACTTATGTGCTCCTATGTTGGGTGCATAAATGTTTACAAGGGTTATATCCTCTTGTTGGATTGCTCCATTTATCATTATATAGTGTCCTTCTTTGTCTCTTACTATAGCTTTTGTTTTATTTTGTCATTGCTAGGGAATTGCGGGAGAGGAAAGTAAGGAGTTGTCATTTAATGGATATAAAGTTTCAGCCAAGCAAGATGAAGAAACTCTAGAGATCTGCAGCATAACAATGTACTAATAGTCAACAATATATTGTACACTTAAAAATTTGTTAAGAGGGTAAATCTCATTATGTGTTCTTAAAAGATGTCAATACTAACTAAAGCAATCTATGGATTTTATGCAATCCCTTTCAAAATCCTAATGCTTTTTTTTTCAAAAATAGAAAAATCCAACACTAAAATTCATATGGAACCTCAAGAGATCCTGAATAGCTAAAACAATCTTGAAAAAGAAAAACAAAATTGGAAGATTAATTTTCCTTATTTCTAAGCTTACTACAAAGTTACAATAATCAAAAGAGTGTGGTACTGGCATAAAGACAGACATACAGACCAAAGGAATGCAACAGAGAGCCCAGAAATAAACCCTGGCATGTATGGTCAAATAAATTTCAACAAGTATGCCAAGCTTATATAATGAGAAAGGGAAGTCTTTTCAACAAATGGTGCTGGGAAAACTGGATCGATATGCAAAAGAATGAAATTGGGCCTTTATCTTACACTACATATACAAATTAACTCATGGATCAAAGACCTAACACCATAAGAGATAAAAGTATAAAAACATCTAGAAGAAAATATAGGAGGAAAGCTTCATGACACTGACTTTGACAACGATTTCTTGGATATAATACCAAAAGCACAGGTAACAAAAAAAGAAAACTAGGTAAATTTGACTTCATTAAAATTTAAAACTTGTCAGTGAAGTATTTTGTGCACCAAAGGACTATACAAAGAGTGAAAAGGCAATTCACAGAATATATCTACAAATCACACATCTGAAAAGAGATTTCTATCCAGAAACGCTTAACACTCAACAACAGAAAGACATATGAACCAATTTAAAAATGGCCAAAGGATTTCAATAGAGTTTTCTCCAAAGAAGCTATAAATATGGCAAATAAGCACATGTAAAATGTTCAAAATCACTAGTCATAAGAGAAATGCAAGTAAAAATCATAATAAGATTCTACTTCATAGCCATTAGGATGACTATTATTTAAAAAAAGAAAAGTGTTGGCAAGGATGCGGACAAATTGGAAACCTTTACATTGCTGTGGGAATGTAAAATGGTACAGCCATTATAAAAAATATGACAGTTTCTCAAAAAAGTAAATACAGAATTACCATACAGTCCAGCAATTCTATTTCTAGGTATATAACCTAAAGAAAGCAGAGACTCAAACAGATATGTGCACACTTATATTCACAGCAGCATTTTCACAATAGCTAAAAGGTAGAAGCAATACAAATGTCATGGATGGATGAATGGATAAAGAGAATGTAGTGTATACATACAATGAATATTATTCAGCCTTAAAAAGGAATGAAATTTGGATACAAGCTACAACATGGATGAATCTTGAAGATATTATGTTAAGTGAAATGAGCCAGTCACAAAAAGATAAATACTATGTGATTTGACTTTTATGAAGTACTTAGAGTAGTCATATTCATGGAGAAAGAAAGTAGAATTGTGGTTGACAGAGATTTTAGGGAAGAGGGACTGAGGAGTTATTGTTTATTGAGTATGGAGTTTCAGTTTGAGAAGATGAAAAAGTTCTGGATATGGATAGTGGTGATGGTTGGACAACAATGTAAATGTACTTAATGCCACTGAACTGTACACTTGAGAATGGTTTAAATGGTAAAATTTTATGTTATGTGTATAGGTATCCCAAAAAATGTATACACACACTTTGAATAATTATAAAGGCAGTGTTTATTAAAATACATTTCATTTTCAAAGTTGAGCTATCAGCTGTTAAAGTGTATACCCATTTTGAGGGGACACTCTGTATTTTATCCCTCCACACACACAAATAAATGTGGCAAACAAGAGGTTCTCCTGTAAGTTATACTGTTCCTTCTTTTTTTTAAAAAAAAAATTCATTATTGATTTTAGAGAGGAAGGGAGGAGAGAGATAGAAACATCAATGATGAGAGAGAATCACTGATAGGATGCCTCCTGCACGCCCCCCCCCCACACACACACTGGGGATGGAACCCGCAATCCAGGCATGTGGCTGGAATCGAACCTTGGACCCTTCAGTCCGCAGGCTGATGCTTTATTCACTGAGCCAAGCCAGGTAGGGCTATACTGTTTCTTTAGAATCTACCTCTCGCTCTACTCTCACCTATGGCTGTCTGTCTCAACAGCAATATTAATATCTGGCCACTCAAAATAATATGCTCATTTTGAATGATGAACTAATTTGACAGGCACTACAATATCATATGCCAATGTTTGTGTGGGTGTTTTCTGGGTAACCTCAACACAGACCAATCACACTATGTCTACAGAGCCTGCCCTTACTCCAACATGAAATGAGCCATCTCAGTCAAGTGACTTTTGATAAAGTGCTCAGTCATTGTGTATGAGTAACAAAAGGGTGAGTTATTGTCCTAGAGAAAATTAGAATGCATAAGGCTCCTCATGAACTGGGGTTGCCAGATTTAGCAAATAAAAATACAGGACACACTGTTGTTTATCTGAAATTTTAAATTTAACTTGGCATCCTGTATTTTATCTGGCAATGCTCTGAAGTACTGGAAGTTGAAGAGAAAATAAATCACACAATCCTGAGTATTCTGGGGATACTGAGATCTTAACAGGGAACCTACACAGGAAAATAAAAAAGCTCATTAAAAATGTATTCATTGCTCTAACTGGTTTGGCTCAGTGGATAGAGTTGACCTGCGGACTGAAAGGTCCCAGGTGCGATTCCAGTCAAGGGCATGTACCTTAGTTGCGGGCACAACCCTAGTAGAAGGTGTGCAGGAGGCAGCTGATTGATGTTTCTTTCTCATCGATGTTTCTAATTCTCTCTCCCTCTTTGTAAAAAAGAAATAAAATATATTTTTTAAAAATGTATTCATTACCCTTTAGGTCCTTGTGGCTTAGTTGGTTGGGCATCCTCTCATGCACCAAAAGGCTGCCAGTTTGATTCCCCCCCATGGGCTTGATCCCTGGTATGGGGAGTGCAGGGAGCAGCTGATGTCTTGCTCTCACATCGATGTTTCTCTCTCCCTTACTCTCTTCCTAAAAATCGATTAAAAACCTTTTAAAAAATCTATTGATTACAAAAAAAATGTATTGATTTCCAGATACCATGCCCATTAGTCCAGCTCAGGAGTTCCTCCCTGCTTTAGGTTTTTATGATCTAAGATTTACTTATAAAGGAGGGTCAGAGGATGAGAGAAAGGGAAAGCGAAGAGGGATAAATCAAACCTACAAATGGGTGGGAACATACCCAGACTCCAGTTTGGCAGGCCTGGCCTCAAAGAGGGACATTAAACACTTAATCTAAAAATCAGAGGAAATCAGATTTTGCCTTTAGCTCAAAGCCAAAGAGAGACAATGGTGGTTAAGTGCCCTATGGCCATACAGCAGAAGGGGCACAGTTAACAGAATAGCAGGGATAGGTGGAGGGATCCCTAATACTCTGAGTCCTAATTACAATAATGCCACTCCTAGTCAGGCAACTCACTACTTCTAAGCTTATAAACTCCTACAACTTTCTAGCTATTGCTTTATCACTCAGCCATGATATCTACTTTCCCCACAGAACCTGGGCCCAAACTGAGGAAACTGAATCTGTTTAGGTCATCCTCCCAGGAATCAGTAAAAACAGGTCCCAGGCTCTTGTTCTTTGAGAATTCCATCGGTGAAAGGCCCGTGCTCTTGTTTATCACCGACACTGTTCCTTTAGTGGTAATCCCTGTCTGACTCTGGTCTGCTGAGATATAAATGGCCCATATGGGCTGGTTATACTACAGCAGTATTTAGGAATCTTTGATAGCTGTCACACCAGGCCTGCCTGGGATGTTTATCCCTCCAGCCGGAGATAGGGGGCGGGGTGGTGGTGCGGGCTGGGTGTCCAGGAGCTAAAGGGTAAAATAACTCGGGTTCTTCATTCCTCCGACCTGGACCTGTCCTGAAGCACCCTCCGACCAGCTCCCCTGAGTCAGCTTTAAAGGCAGCGGCCGGCCTCCAGAATTCTTCCCCAGGGGAGCAGTTAGTCTCCTGGGCAAGAGGAGTGGTTCACCTGGGCAAAGCTCTTTCAAGATGATCTGGGCAGCCTCTAAGGCCCTAACCAATACACATTTCTGCAGCCCCAGCCCGGATTTCCTTTGTCTTTTTGTAAGTAGAAATAAGTGTGAACAGCTGACACACAGAAGCTAGTATGTAAATGAAATTAGATGCATGACTTGGAAGACTGAATACATTCCGTTTTAGGCTCCCAATATGAGCACTGCAAGCACCCCCCCACCCCCCGCCTCACCACGTCCCCCATGCTCTTCCTTTTTTTTATACCCTTTCATGTGCCTAGTGACACCTTTCCCACTCCAGCGCTCTGCTCACAGCTTCTGCATTGGGCTCATTCATTTATTCATCCACCATCAAATATTTACTGAGTGCTACCGCGTGTCACACACTGTCCTGGGCACCGGGGATGCAAACGAGCAGTGCGCGGTCCTGGCCTCCGGGGCAGTCCCCGGGGGTCCACAGGGCCAGCCCGGCGGGGCACAGAACCCCGGTGCCCCTCGCAGCAGCTGAGCGCTGTGGCAGGGGAGCGGCGAACGGCCAGGCCGAAGGTTTTCGCGGGGTGAACTGGATGCCTCGGAGGTCCCACCCCTGCGGATACCAACTTGGGAACCGGGTACCGCGGGGCGGAGAGCGCAGAGCACCGGCTGGAGTGGCCGCGCGGGGTCCCCCCCACCCGCCGCACTCGCGGGGCCTCCGCGCTCCCAGGCCGGCACCGGGGCTCTGGGTGCGACGATGACCACTGGGCGCGCGTCAGCCGAGCGGGTGTCTCCGAAGGGACAGTTCGAGGAGGAGGAGGAGGCGGTTGGGCTGGATCGGGGGTGGGGGGGGGGGACTCCCAAAGGGAGAGGAGGCCCTGGGTGTTTGCAGGCTCCGGGGACGGCAGAGCTGCAGCGTCAGGAAGAGGACGGGGGGTGCGTTGGGTCCAGAGGGTCAGAGCGGACGGGAGGACAGGGGCGAGGGAACCACGGGGAGGCGCCGAGGGAAGGGCGGTGCCGCGGGCTGGTCAGTGGGCGGACAGAGGGCCTTCTTCTAGGGGGTCACTCGGAGGCGAGGGCGAAGGGTAGCCCGGGTCCCGCCGGCCGCGAAGGGGCCTCCCTACCTGCTCTCCCGTCTCTCGCGGTCGGTCCTGCGGCGGCGGCGGCGGCGGCGGCGGCTCGCACCCGCCGGGGACTGCGCTGCGGCCGGGCAGCCGGCGCCCCCTCCTCTGCAGGCGGGTTGGTAACGCCCGGCCCGCCCCCTGCAGCTGCGAGGCCGCTGGTCCAACCTGGGTTGCCCTGCAGCCGCCGCTCCGGACGGCGCGGGGGTCTGAGCCCCGGGCTCGCGGTGCTCGCCGGCCGCTCCGGCTGCGGCTGCGAGGGCGCAGCGAGTCACGCGCAGTGCTTTCCCGCGAGGGAGCGGCAGGCGGCGGCGGCCCCGCCCTCTGCTGCCCGCGCCCCGCCCCTTCGGGGGGGTGGTGGCCGGAGCGGGGCCGGCGTGGGCTGGGACCTAGAGCCCCGGGCGCGGGCCCACTGGTTTCCGCGGCGGCAGGTGCATTTGCTCCGCCACCTCCGTTCTCCGAGCAATCCGGCCAAAGCTCTTGGGGGAAATTGAAACACACACACACACACACACACACAAAACTAAGGCCTGATCTCAGCTGAGACCGATTTGAATCATCAGCATCACTGGGGTGGTGCCCAGGCTTTAATAACTTTGAAAGCACCCCATGTAGAGCCAGGGTTAAGAAACCCTGGTAAAAATCTGGAACTGACAAAGACTCTCCCCTTTGACCAAAACGTCGGTCAGGCCCTTCTGAGAACTCTGCTGGACTTAGACTTCCCTCGCTGGCCTTGTAGAATCCAGTTTGAGCAAGGATCCTGGTAAGTCAGTTTGGTGAAGACTCCCCATCCTTAAGTATTGGGCCACCCTGGATAGCTTATCAGCCTGGGCCGGCGTCAGCGAGAATCTTTGTTGAAGCAGTCTAGCAAAGAAACCTTACCCTGACGTTTCCTCTTAGTCATTGCTGTGGTCTGGGTGCTATCGTCCACATGAATGTTAGACCAAGTGCTATGGCCCAAAATTCATATGTTGAAATCCTAACACCCAAAGGTGATAGCATTTGTAGATGGGGGCCTTTTTGGAATGGGATGAGGTCATGAGGGTGGAGCCCACATGAATAAGTTTAGTTCTATGAAGATCTCACAGAGCTGCCGTAGCTGGTTTGGCTCAGTGGATAGCACTTCCGTCTACAGACTGAAGGGTCCTGGGTTTTGATTCCAGTCGAGGGCACATGATTGGGTGTGTGGGGCGTGCAGGAGGTGGCCTATTGATGATTCTCTCTCATCATTGATGTTTCTCTCTCTCTTCCTCTCCCTTTCTGAAATCAATAAAAAAATCTTTTAAAAAAATCTCATAGAGCTTCCTAGTCTAATCGTACAAGACAACCTGGGGGGGGGGGGGCAGGGGGGAAGGGGGGGAGGAACCTACTCAGCACTCTGATTTTGGGCTTTCAGCTTCCAGAACTGAAAAATTATTATTGCTTATAAGCTACCCAGTCTGATAGTATTGTAACAGCCTGAATAGATGAAGACTACTTTTCTTCCTTTTTTGTTATGGTTGTTAATCCTCTCCTGAGGATATTTTCTCCACGGATTTTTTAAAGAGAGAGTGGAAAGGAATGGGAGAGAGAGAGAACCACTGATGTGAGAGAGACACCTCAATTGGTTACATCTAGCATTCACCCTGAAGGGGCCAGGGATTGAGCCTGCAAATGAGGTATGTGCACTTGTTCATAATCGAACCTGCAGATCTTCAGTCTGTAGGCTGATGCTCTAGCCAATGAGACAAACTGGCTAGTGCAAGACTAATTTTTCACTCACTGACCCCCACTCTTGTTCCTTAGCTATAAATCCCTATTTGTCCTTGTTGGGATCTGAGTTGAGCTCAATCTCTCCTCCCCTGTAAGACTTCATTGCAGTGGTCCCAAAACTTATCACAGTAGTCCCTCTTAAAGTCTGTCTTACCATTTTTAACAAGTGTCATGAATAATTTTCTCTTTAACAAAACTCATGCGCTTCCCACTCTTTATGGTAGACAGGGTGTGTGTGAGACATGAGGATCCTATTGTCTCCTTCTTCTAGCTAAAGGCAGGGTGGGGACAGGTGGTCATTCAGCAAATAGTTATTAGAAGTGTGCTAGGTACCACGCTCCGTGAAAGAGTTAAAAGACTGTGCTTTGTGCTCTGGGCACTCTCAGGCTTGTTCAGTCACAGTCAAGAAAGCAGATGTCACTTTGTGTAATGCATCATCAGGCCTCACTGAAGTGATGTGACCTGAGTTTTAAAGAATGAGTGGGAGATAAAGGGTGTGGAGGAATCAGCCTGAGCAAAGAACAAAGGGGTAAAATAACTGATACGATGGAAGTATGGGGTGCAACGGAGAGCACACAGCAGAAATGGTCAGGGGAGTGATGTTGAAGAGCCTCCTGTGACACACTAAGGAACTCACCAGTAAGCAGTGGAGACACTGAAGGGCTTTATGGGTGGAGGCAGTAATGGCAAATCAAACACAAACTTCAGAAATAAAATTCTGAGGGTGGAGAGGGCTTGGACTACCAGCAGGGGGACCAATGAAAAGCCACAAATTTGTACAGTTAAATGGTTCAGGGAGGAGATTTATCCCAAAATAGGCCAGTTAGAATCCCTTCCCTGAGATTTTGGACTTGGGTAAGAGAGAACTACACCCTGAAAACTGTGTGTGACTATCTTTAACTTGCCAAATGGCCCGAGTAGAAAAGAAACTCTATTTGCTAAGAAGACTCAGTCTGTTGTATAAAGAGGAGCCCAGTCAAGACACAAAAAAACGGGTCCCCAGGTTCTTGGGGCCTTCCAGCAGCCCATTTGTTCTACTTCTTACTGAAGCCCAACTTGATTCCTGCCCTGGGTTGATGACACATCCTTCTATCCATTCATACAGTCTTTTTCAGCAAATGTGGGTTACTTCCTGTTATTTGTGTCAAGGGATAATTTCCAAAAAGTTAAATCATGTCTTATACAAATGTAAAATAAACACATATTACACTCACTAATTAATGAGGGAACCAGCAAGATACTAAAATCAGTTCAAATGAAGATGTGACTTTCAGAAATGACTATTACCTACCAAAGTTAATTTGCAGCACTGGAAACAGGATTCATTTGCACAGTTATGGGCAGAAACATCTGGCATTATTACCAGTATTTTGAACAGAATTGCAATTTGGAAATCTCAATCTAGTTGGAGTGTGAATATTGAATTAGAGGAAGGTAAAGAGGCCAGTTAGGTGATGAGAAGTGAGAGGGCCTGAATTAGGGCAGTGGCTGAGGGGTTAGATAAGAGGAGATAGATTCAAGAGAGTTTAGGGTGTAGAATCTATAGGACTTTAATGAAGTGTGTCATTGGGGGGTAGGGCTGGGGGTAGAGTAGAGCCAACAGTTTACGATGACTCCAGGATCCTTCAAATGCTGAGTCTTCTCCAAACCCTTTGCTGGTGGTTTAGAGGACTTGGGGCCAGAATTGCAGGGAAATGCTGGGGCTAGGACAATGCTCCCTTGTTTTCCTGTTTCTGGCAGTGATAAATAAGGTTATTTCCCCACAAATAAAGAAAAAGGTGCAGATGAACCATATGGTCCTATATCTCTCCTTGTTCCTGAGAGACTGTAGATGAGGAACAAATGTAAACCTGGCCCATGTAAACTTGGACTTGATGTAAGGAGGACCAACTCAGCTTCAGAAAGCCCCTCGGGAGGTCATCTCCAGGAATGAAACTTTAGTAAGTAGCCAGACTAATGAAATAATTTTTAAACTTCAGACTTTAAAATTAAGGCTTGCCCTAGCCAGTTTGGCTCAGTGGATAGAACGATGGGGTCCCGGGTGCGATTCCCGTCAAGGGCACGTACCTTAGTTGCAGGCTCCTCTCTGGCCCTGGGCCCTGGTTAGCGCGTGTTCAGGAGGCAACCAATCAATGTGTTTCTCTCTCATCAATATTTCTCTCTGTCTCTCCCTCTCTCTTTTCCACTCTCTGAAAATCAATGGGAAAATATCCTAGGATTAAAAATAAATGAATCAACAAACAAATAAAATAAAGGCTTTTCCCATTTTCTTCTTGGCCTTACTGCAAATGGCCATGTTGAGTGGGAAATGGAGGTGGCACCTGGATGTCTACCTTTTCCCACTGTCTCTTCTCCTTTCTCAGCTTGCAATCTCTCTTTCTCCAGGGTTTGAGCATGGTGGAAGGAGAAGAGATGAGGAAGGTTCTTACTCAATTAATAGTATCACAAACTAATTTTAGTGCTTTGGCAGATATCTAAAGCCAACTCTTTCTCAAGGAGCCCTTTTGGAAGTTTTTCAGAGGGTCCTTCCCTGTTGGTGGAGATTTCTCCTATACTTAGTTACTTTATTTATTTAAATATATATATTTTATTGATTTTTACAGAGAGCAAGTGAGAGGGATAGAGAATTAGAAACATCAATGAGAGAGAGACATCCATCAGCTGCCTCCTGCACACCCCCCACTGGGGATGTGCCTGAAACTAAGGTACATGCCCTTGACTGGAATCAAACCTGGGATCTTTCAGTCCACAGGCCGACGCTCTATCCACTGAGCCACACCAGTTTTGGCCTTAGTTACTTTAAAGATGGTGAATTTATTCCCTTTATCTTTTTTACCAATAGGAAAAATAGTCTTTTTAAAATCATTGTTATTAGAGTGTTCACTAATAAAATCACATTTTCTAAATATTAGTTTATAATGCTCAATATAACTCATTCAAGAGAAATAAATACCTATACTCTTTTTTGTATTAAGGAGCTTATAATATTTATTCATAATATATATAAAAGTTTAATAAGAGTAAAGTTAATTTGCTATGCTAATATAAAAATTTAATTTTAGAATTGTAGAAAGTGGATTCACTATCTACCTAAAAATATTTTTTATTGCCCTAACCGGTTTGGCCTGTGGACTGAAAGGTCCCAGGTTTGATTCTGGTCAAGGGCATGTACCTTGGTTGTGGGCACATCCCCAGCAGGGGGTGTGCAGGAGGCAGCTAATTGATGTTCCTCTCATCAATGTTTCTAATCTCTTATCCCTCTCCCTTCCTCTCTGTAAAAAAATCATAAAATATATTTAAAAAACATTTTTTATTATTGAGAGAGAGAGAGAGAGAAGGAGAGAGAGACATCAGTTGCTTCCTGCACGTGACACATGCCCTGACCAGGGTTGGGAATCAAACCTGCAACCCAGGTATGTGCCCTTGCCTGGGAATTGAACCCACATCCCTTTGGTGCACTGAGTACACCAGCCAAGGCTTTTTGTAAGTCTTGCATGGTCATCATACCTCACTTTGGAATGTCTTGAATCCTCAGCAGAGACTGACTCAGATTTCCCAAGATGCATATAAACCACTGGGAGAAGATGCCAATTGTTCAGGGGCTTGAGGGGAATATTACTAGTCCAAATTGTATTTGTACAAATTTCTTAAATGGGAGACCATGAGTAACCATGTTTCATAAAAAAGGCCCCTAAAGAATAACTGGAGCCGAAACCAGTTTGGCTTCAGTGGATAGAGCATTGGCCTGTGGACTGAGGGGTCCCAGGTTTGATTCCAGTTAAGGGCATGTACCTTAGTTACAGGCACATCCCCAGTGCAGGAGGCAGCTGATCGATGTCTCTCTCTCATCGATGTTTCTAACTTTCTATCCCTCTCCCTTCCTCTCTGTAAAAAATAAGTAAAATATATTTTTAATAAAAAAAAATAACTGGAAACATGATGCCAAAGGATAAAATTCATTTTGGAAGAACAGAGTAAGAGACAAGTTTAGGACAAATAGGTGGTAGATTTCATTCATTTACTCATTTATTGAAAAACAGCAATCTAAGTGCTAACAGTTTCCTGGGTGATAGGTATACAAAAATGACACAAAGTTCTTGCCCTCAAGGAGATCATCATGGCTTAGCAGAGAAGTAAACCACAATTAAAATAGGCACGTGAATGAAAATACATTCAACTCGTGTAATAAAAACAAGGGACATGTACAAGGTGAGTTAGTGAATAGGACCTTGGGTGTCAGTGAAGTCTCCCAGAGGAAGCAACCAAAACTGGGAGTGAAGAGCAGTAGACATTAGCTAGATGAAGGAGAGATATGTATACTAACAGGGCAGAATAGAAAGGTCCAAAGCATAAAGGCTTCTGAAGAGAATAGAAAATTTGAGGGACTGTGTGTAGTTTGGTATGGCAGAAATGAGGATATAAAGATGGAGAGGTAGGCAGCACCAAGGTAGGGAAGCTGTGAGGAGTCACTAAAGAATTTTAAACTGGCAAATGGCATGATCTGATTTGTACTTTTGAAAGCTCATTCTCTGAGGGGTGGATAATGAATTGAAAAGAAGCAGAGTCAGAGGCAGGGAGATCGGAGAGGAGGATGTTGCAATGTAATAGGAAAGAAATGATGAAGACAGTGGAACTGGAGATGAGTAAGAAGGGAAAGATTTGAAGACATTTTTAAGACAGAGTAAGTGGAACTTGGTAACAGAATGGATTGGATTAGACTAGAGGAACACCAGCGAGGAGTTCAGAAGGACGTCCAGGTTTCTGGTTTGAAGTATTTATTGGGTGGTGGTGCTATTTAGGGAAATGAGAAAAATAGGCAGAGAAGCAGATTTCAATTCTTTCATTTGTTCATTCATTCAACAGACATTTATTAAAGGCCCATTACATGCTATGAATAGACATTTATTTAATCATAAATAAATGATTAAAATGCCCTGTGAAAAGTGTCAATGATAGACACTTTTCAATTGCACAGGGGAGCAATTGCATAAATACAATAGGTATATAAATCACATTGAGGCAATAGGGGAAGCCCTTGGAGGAGACAATGCCTAATCTGAGCTTCTTTAAAAATTTGAGGTGAAATTCATATAACATAAAATTAACCATTTTAAAGTATACAATTCAGTGGGATTTAGCACAAAGTGTTGTTCAACCACTACCTCTATCTAAATTCCAACTATTCTGAATTTTGAAAGGTGATTTGGAATTTGCTAGATGAAGACGGGGGCGAGAGAAAGCGTTTTGGGATATGAGAACAGCAGGTTTGATGACATGAATGGAATGCAGAAGGGGGAGTAGTGAAAGACAAGGCTAAAGGGGGCCCAATAATAAAATGTCCAAATTTTAACTTGATCCAGAAGACATGAGATGCCCTTCAAGGATGCCAAGATGCGGTTTGATATGATCAAGTTTGCCTTTCAGACAGATTATTTGGGGATGCTTTGGATAGGAGAAAGCCAGGAAGATGAGTTGGGAGATTTTATGCAGCAATCCAGGTGAGAGATGATTAAAGTCTGATCAAGGGCAATGGTAGTAATAATGGAGGGAAACTGAAAACAAGACATAATAAAGATGTAGAATTCACACGATTCCATGACTTATTAGACATCAGACTAGAGGAAGACTATAGGATGATTCTTATTATTCTGCCTTGGATGACTGGAATGATGGTGATAGCATTCTGGGATGAAATTTTGGAGGTAATGGTGGGGATGGTAGTTACAGGTTGGTGGGTTGAGTGTGAGTTTTCTGAGATTCAATTAAGTGAAGGGTCTCAGAGTCAGTTTAGTAAATGGATCTGGATTTCAGAAGAGAGATCTTGGATAGAGAATTGAGAATCTTTTTGTTGGTAAATGTATCATGAGTTTGGATAAAACCACTCAGGAAAAGTGTACAGAGAAGGATAAGCAGGGAACCTAGTGCTGAGCTTTGGGAATCAACATTTAAAGCGAGCTAAGAGAATAGAGCTACCTGGTTAAATATTGTGGTCATACTGAGGTCAAGAAAGAGTTTAGCAGTAGGGGGCAGAAGAGTGGCATGGAGTTTAAAAAAGAAGAAAAAAAGGAGGTAAGGGAAATGCTGGTTTAATGTGAAGGGGGAGAGTGGCGAGTCTGTGGTTCAATGATATTGCTTGGACTGCTATTGTCTCTGGGGCCCCAACAGACCATACAAATCTCTCTACTCCAAAATAAGCAATTTATTGCTCCACCAACTTTTTAATAAACAATTTACCATGTAAATACAATTTCTTCTCAAGATAATTTCATGGAATGAAGACAAATGCTCACCAATTATGGCTATATCCCCTCAAGCAAAGATTTAATCCTCTGAAATTTCTTCCTCCTAATTCTGAGGCCCCAAAAGGTATCAGTTTTTGCATTAAAGGCATCTAAGAGAGAAGGCGGCAAATTTTTGAGCTGTCTTCAAGGCAAGAACCACCTCCTTTTTTTTTTTGTCCAGATACTCTCCTTCAGCTCTTATGACCATTATTTTTATAGATGTTTCCTCCTTTTGTTACCCAAGGCCAACAAAAGACTCTTCCTGAATCCCCCAGATAAACTTAAGAAGGGTGCCTGAATGGGACTGTTTGTGTGAGGCTCTAGCAAGGTTAATGGTTGTTCTGAGTATGGAAAACAGGACCCTGAGTCAGTTTCTTAGGTTCTATTTTCTTTTTCCTTCTTCACACTGCCCCTCTCCACCCACTGCTTCCACATTTGCTTGTCTGGACTAAAACTTAGAAGGGTTGAAAGAAAGGAGGCCTAAAGTCACTTTTTTCTTGAAATGTTGCAACTCTGACAGATACCTGGGAGCTCTTTCTTTGCCTTACCTGGGCACAGCCTGCTAGGGAATGAAGCAGCCGAGCCCCTGGAGTAAGAGTGGAAGTGCAGGTTTATGCTGCTTTCCCAGGGTAACTGAGCCCTTCTTCCTAAGATAGGTGAAAACAAGGGAGGAAGAGCAATGACTGACTCCTTTGGGGTTTCCCTAAAGGCCTCTACTTTCTATGAGGACTGTTTTTCTTGGGCCTCTTGGAGTTCATAAACATGCCAGAAGTGATGAGGGGCCCAAAGCCCTGTTTATGGGAGAATGCGTAGGCAGAACGTCGAGAGCGTGTAATATTCAGTTTACTCCGGACTGGGAATGTCAGTGGACGTCTCATGCCATGAATTGTGTCAAAAACCTATAGCCAGAGCAGGGGGACAGAGTTTTTATCCAGAGAGACAAAAGCAAAGAGGGTCATGAATTGAATTATATCTCAGTAGATTCCCTGTTCCACTCACCTTATCCACACTTAAGGGCCATAACAGTGGTTTGAGAAACTGGTACCCAATGGCAGGCAACACACAGAGGACAACGCTGAGCCCAATACTCAGCCACAGTTGTGGCACATTCAGAGTGTTCTTTGCCACACCTGCAAACAATGAGCCAGGAGGGGAAAGGCTGAACCAGAGCATAGAGAAAGGGGCTGTCAGCTAGAGCTTAGATACTACAGTTCAAAGAAGGAAGTTATTGATTTGGGGACAGTTTAGTCTCCTCAGAAATAATATAAATGCAGAAGAATTGCAGTGAGATCCTTTTTACAGCCAATGTCACTGTGAATTCACGTGCCTTTGTCTCCCTCTAAAGGCTGGGCAGGACAGGAGAGTTGAAGGTTGGTTATAGGAATCAGAGAGCATTGGACTGGACACAAAAGTGAGAAAGAGGACTTTTGGAGGAAGGAAATGAATGGCTTGAGAGAGGTAGGAGCCAGCTACATCTACGTATATACTCTCCCTGTCCTCATCAGAGTGAAGATGAGAGAAAGGAAATTAATACGGGAGACAATAAGGCAGGATCCCACAGTGAAAAGAATATTGGACTGGGTGGGAACCAGGAGACCTAGATTTTAGTCATTTAAAATTTAAAAACCTTCAGTCTCTAAAATGGTGCTAATAATTCTTGGTCTGATTACCTCAGAGGATGCTTGTAAGATCAAATTAGAAAAGAAATGGAAAATGTCTTCAAACTCTATAAGGGAAAATAGTTCCCCTAGCTAAATTCTGAGTCCTTTTAGGGCAAAGGCCATGTCTTGCTCCTATCTATCTCCACAGAGCCTAGCACATAGTAATAGCTTCTCTGTAAACATTTATCAATGTCCCACCCTACCTCCACACCGCACCACCACCCCACCCATACTGGACAGAGCCTTACCTAGGAATTGGAAGATATTGGGTAATATTACGCACAAGGCATCATCACTGTACAGGAAGAATAAAATGCAAAAGTAGAAACCCAGGCTACCCCAGGTGAATAAGTGATTTATCATCGTCCAGTAGGTTGTCTCCAGGGCAATCTGAAAAACACCCTCTTATGTGCAATATTCTATAACCTGGGACCTATCAGCCACTTCCATTCTCCAATTCTATAATAGAGGACTCTCCCTTTCTACATTCCCTCCCTCTCTTCCAGACAGCCTCCCCATCCAATGCCCTTACCCCCACCACTACTGTCCACACCTGCATTGTGACCACCCAAAGCAAGGAGGTCTGCACTATCAGGGAGAAGGACTGGTAGTCAGAGATTTCCTTCCCATCACTGCGCACTGAGTTGAAAATGGTACCCATAGGTATAAAGAACAGCACGAAGGAACTGTAGATCCCATGTAGTAAACACTTCAAAAATTCCTTCTTGTTGAAATAGAGGTTGAGTTGGCCTGGCTCATACAGCTCTGGGAAGCGTAGGCTCCATGTTTCATTCACATCCTGGAAACACCAGAAGGTAAGGAGGAAGGCTCAGGAAGGTCCCATCTCCATCAGAGTAGAGGCTTCTCCCCATACTGAATCTGCTGCCAGCTGCCTAGGAGCTTCCTCATGGATTACTTGATAAGTAATTACCAGAGTACAGATCAGTGACTACAGATACTGCTTGAAGTCCTACTCTCTAGGCAAGTATCTATTTGGTGGAAGAAAGCTAAGAGAAGGTCAAGATGGTAGGAAGGACCTAGAGGCAATGAGGATTGGGGACTTTAAGAAAGGAGGCAATTAGGATTGGGATAGCTGGAAGGGAGGATTAGATCTTGGAGTGGAGGAGGCAGTTGGGGTATGAGTCCCCAGTTTTAAGTGTTCCAGTGGGAGGAGAGAGGGAAGCCAATGGGGACCAGAGAGTTGATTGGAGGTATCCATGTTCTGTGATGCTGCTCACATTCCCATGGCTACTGGTGACTCAGGTAAGAGGATTCTCTGCATGGATGATGTTGGATCATCCTCTTCTCCTAAATCTGAAACTCTGGATAACAAAGCTTAGGGCTTATTTTGAGAGGTTGTGGATCCCTAGAATTAGACCACTGAAGCTAGTTAGGACTGTTGAGTGACCCAACTCATCTGTCGCTCCTCTGAGGCAGGCAGCTACATCATGGAGAATTTTCCTTCCTTCTCTGTTGGAGACTGAGAACCATGATCCCATGATGTCCTCTTTCAGCTATTCCTCTTTGGAGATACCTTTTCTATTCTATGTGCCCAGGACTGGAGGTTGAGGTAGAAGAGGAGAGAGAGGTAGGGCACCAGGACCTCCAATGCCCAGGATATTTCTGACAGGGACAGATGACTCCCTATAATTCAAAGGTATCATACCCATACTCCCATGCTTAGCCTTCAAAGACCCTCATCTAGGTCTCCCTGCATTGGCTTATCTCCTTATCTCTGTATGGATCTCTCCTCTCTTGAAGTCCCTTGCTTTATCTAGTCCTGTTCCAATGACTATTTCCTTTCACTACTTTGGTATATACTCAAATTATTATACAGCACAATTCCCATGTTACTCTCTATAAAGACAAAATGCACACAAGAAAGATTGGATTTCTAAAACTGATGATTAATCTATGTGGAGGAGGATTCTTTATCCCATGATACCTCTCCAGTGATGAGCTCCCTTCCTTGCTCTGGAAATTATTCCATTTACACATGTATAGCCCAGCTCTTTCTGTCCTCCTCATTCTTGGGAATATTCCTTAAGGGCCTAGGGGCTTCAGCTCTGACTAAGGCTTGCTGCTAGTCTTACCTGATCAAATAGACTCAAGCCCAAGACAGGGAGGCAGGTGTAGACCAGGTTGTAGAAAGTGATAAACCAGGTATCATAAACTGTCTGGAAGGATACCAAGGCAATTTCTTAGAGTCTCCTCTTCTCCAAAGTCCCAGCTTCACCTCCCAGGTTCCAGGCAGCCGTTTATCCTCCCTCTTCCCTCTTCCCTCCCCCGCACACCCCACACTTATCCATCACAACATTAATTTAGAGTAGGATTTGAATTTCAGAAATCTGAGATGGCTGACTCCAGTCTCTATTGGTCCTACTCTATCTACAACTCTGGCTACCAGGCTGAGGCAAGGCTATATCAAGTTTGTTTGTGGCCAACCTTATGAGGTTGATTTGGATCAACCTTATCATGACTGGCACTGCCCCCTCCCTGCACAGAAAGGAGGGTGCTAGGGAATGCTAGTTATACCCCTCAGGAATGTAAACCTTTGGGATTTTTTTCTTTATCTGCTTTATGGCATTCAGTAGCTTCTATAACACTGGACCCTTTCTAACACTGGCAAGCAGGATAGGTGCTCCATTCTAGGGCCTAGAGAGGGCTTCTTTCCTTACTAGCCACAAGAGGTCAGCAGCAACACATACATGCACACTCCTACACCTCCCACAAACCAGACTTGCTTTGTTGGACACTCTGGGTATACAAGTCTACTACTGTCTGCTGACTAGTCCTTTTCTCCTGGAGCCAAAGGCAACAGAGGTAGTAGGGCTCTCCAAGAGAATTGTTCCCAAGTTGTTTCTCTTGGGGATCTTTTTTTTTTCTTTCACAGCTGTAATTTTATTTTATTTTATTTATTTAAATATATTTTATTGATTTTTACAGAGACGAAGGGAGAAGAACAGAGAGTTAGAAACATCGATGAGAGACAGCTGCCTCCTACTGGGGATGTGCCTGCAACCAAGGTACATGCCCTTGACAGGAATTGAACCTGGGACCTTTCAGTCCGCAGACCGAAGATCTATCCACTGAGCCAAACCGGTTTTGGCTCTCTTGGGAATCTTTGAGAGACTCTTGAAAAACTTCTCATAGGAAAAGGGACTCCTTGGGGAATATCAAAATCTAGATGTCACTTCTCCCCACTACTGCGGGAGAGATTTCATATTCAAATGAAGAATTAATTCATTAGAGGAGACCTAGATGCACAAGAAAATAGTCAGGGCTTGCTTAAAAACCTTTCACTGAAGAATCTAAAGTTCTGGGGTGTGACTACCCATCATGATCTGCCCAGTTAGAAATCTATGAGTTATTAAAGCACCTTTTTTTTTCATCTGCAGAACTTTTGTGGCAGTTAGATAGGCACAAGCTGAGTTGAAATGATAGCCCAGGTGTAGAGGGTGCCTAGCAACGGGCAAAACTACAAGCCCTTGCACAACCACTCCCTTAACTATTAACCCCTGGAGATGACATCGAGCCTTCAGCTGTGCTTCAGCTTCAGAGCCAGAAAAGTAGCAAAACCAGATGGAATGACTGACGCCATGGCTGACATCAGGACCAGCTGCATTGACTAATGACCCCCTCTGCTCTTCTGCTCTGATGTTGACTTATTAGTGGAGACCATGACGCTGAGGAGACACCTGGAAAGCTGATGAATCTACCTCCCGGTAAAAGCCCTCAGGATGGAGGATCGAGTGGGGATCTCTCTGGAGCACACCTGAGCCCTTCCCTTCTCCTGTCCCCTCAGTTGCTCCAAGAGCCCTTCTTTTGTCTCTCTAACTTGATCCTGAGCCCACTTCTACAGCTCACTGCTGCTGCCTCTGAGACATTCTAAATAAACTTTTTCTCATAGTTGTTTAAAAATCCTAAGAACAAAAATAGTGTGTGGGGTTTTTGTTTTTTTCTTTTGGAGGGGGGGATTGGGTTGGGGAAGGAGAAATAAAGGGAAGCTGTGTTTCCAAGTATGGCTAATAGGTGAACACCATAACCAGCCTACTGCCAAGACCCAGAGGCCCCCTGAGGCTTAGCCTGTTCCATAAAGATTACTTTGAATGTTTAGAAAAAATAGGAAGAAACAAAAATTCCCATTACATATGTTTGGAAACTCTAGGTCTCTTTCAGGAAAAACTGAAAGTATTTTATGGGAGAGTTCTGAAGGTAGGAGTCATGGCCAAATCAGAGCCACGCCAGATAAATGAGGGTTTGGAAATCTAAGGCTAAGAATAGGGTTCAGAGATAGGATAGGCCTGGGTGAGAAGCTTTACAAATGGATGGCAGCATGTCAGACATTCGGTCTCTAGAGGAGAAAAAGTCTGAGCTGGCTGAAGTGGAGATGACGAGAGGAGACCCAGTTTACCAAAGTGGGAAATGCCCCCTGACCTCTCACCTGTGCAGAGAAGCCGCTGTAGAAGGAATACCAGAAGTGCAGCAGAGTGAAGGCAAAGTTTTTGTAAAAGAAGTAGCTGAGAAACTTGCACATGCGATTATAGGACCAGCGGCCGTGGACCAAGAGTAGACGCTGAAGATAGTGGAACTGGGAGAAGCTGAAGTCGCTGTTGAGCATGGCCTGCATTCCCTCCTGGCCACTGATACCGACCCCAATGTGTGCAGCTGCAAAGAGAGACCCCAGAAGCTTCTCAGTCACAGATGTTGAAAATGTAAAAGGAAGGCTGAGGTCATGTTGTACAAGTCTCTTATTTTACATTTGGAAAACAGTTAGACTCAGTTCAATATGGCACTTAGTGCAGCCTTTCCTCCTAGTGGACTGCCCCACAAGTCAGAAAACAGCTCCTTCATCTGCACTGTTTTGGATGCTGCTGCTCAAGAACGCCTGTCATGTCTAGTTTTAGAAACGGTCTTGAATGGTTTTTGCACCTGCTATAGCCATCTGGGCTCTGTCTTACTGTCCAGATGTTGAGGTAAACACTTCTTCATATCTCTTGAAGCCACTTAAACCAATTAGAAATGCAGGATGGGTGCCAATCTAACACACTATTTAATTATCTAAGTTTATCTAAGCAGCTAAAATCCAACTGTTGGGAAGAATAAGTGATCTACTATTTTGTTACTGTTCTTCAGGAAGTCTAAGGTGACTTTTTCTGGATAAAAAAGGTAACATGTAAGTTCCTAAAACTTTTAATTAGTCTGTTGGAGTGCAGGTCAAATTCATTGATTTTTCTGGCACAAAACTATTGCATTGCTTAATGGATAATTAAAAACACTAAGGTCCTAAAAAACATATACATTTTAGAAACTAGGGGAGAGAGAAAGAACACTTCCCAGTGGAATATCTGCTAGTGTTTCCTGTATGGAGGGAGGCTGGACGGGAGGACCTCAAGATGTTGTCCATATCTCACAGAACTACAAGCTATTGGAGGCTAGCAACATTGAGCTGAAAATAAAACCAGTTTTAGCCACTTGTTTCTGTTGGTCCAAAGTATCAGTGAGTCTGCTATTCTCTTCCAGCCAGAGGAGTCAGGGCAAGCTCTCTAGAACACTGCCTTAGGGAGGAAATGATCCCTGCATTGGGCCTCACAGTTAATTCCCTGGTTGGGCAGCCCTGTCTTCAGCCTAACTTTGCTCAGGCCTCAAGCCTTCAAAAAAGGAACAGATTATGACTCCTGTCCAGGGGTCCTTTCTGTGGGCTTTGATGCCATTCCAGAAAGATAAGTGTGGTAGCAGCATAGCCTGTTGTGTGAATATATGCATGGGCTCTTGTGGGAGCTGTGTGTATCTCTATGTGTTTAAGTGTTAAGGAAATGAATCTAAATGTGCATGCATATCTCTGGGTATGGGCTGATGTATACTGTACATGTGTAAATAAATAGGAATGCAGGTATAGAGGAGCATGAATGTAGTTGAAAAACAGTATCAATGTATAATATAGTGTGAGCCAGTGTCACCCAGAGCAGTTTTGCCAATAGAGGAAGGAAAGAACAAGCCTGGGGGCTCACATGCCTTTGATCATGCTGACATCATTGGCCCCATCCCCGATGGCCAGTGTCACCACCTTCTTGTACTTCTTCACCAGCTCTACCACCTGGGCCTTCTGAAGGGGTGTCATCCGGCAGCAGATCACCCCCTTGCACATGCATGCTGTTCTCAGCAGTTCCAACTCCAGGTTCCCTTCTAGAGCACAGGCCTGCAGCACCAGGGCACACCCACATTTCAGGCTGTCCAGAAAGATTCTCAGGGCCCCTCCCCTCCCCTCTGCTCCATACTCTCCTGTACTACAGAGAGAGGTCAGGCATATCTGTTCCCAAGGTGCTCTATCCCAAGGGTCCTAGGCATCCTCACATCTGACCCAGCAGGAAACCAGTCAGGGTCTAATCAGTTGACTATAAAGCCAAATTTCCTTTTGGAGGACCTGGTTCTGCTCACTTCCCCCCTTCCCCTAAGTGATAGGCCACATCAGTATAGTGATAGGCCACAAAGAATTTGGATAAGGAAGGAATGTACTCTTGATCCCCCCCCCCCAACCCCCCCCATTATTCCTGCCTAGAGAAGGCTTGGGAAAGGTGTTTGTCAAGCAAAGGCACCTGAAAGGAGGGGGAATGGGGTGACTCATGGGTCTTAAAATTTCCCTGAAGTGGACTGGACCTAGGAAAAAAGATCCTTGAAGGAAGAGAACAGAGCTGTAGCTCTGTATTGCCCACCAGACTGAAGCCATTGATGATCAAGCCATAGTTGCCATTGGGCTCCTCCTCAGGTATCCTGACAGACATTTTGGGCTTCATGGCGAGGCACCTATTTATTGGGTCTGATTCCAGTAGAGAGTCAGGTTTCATCCTGTTTAATGCTGACCTGAAAACCAAGAGGAATGGTCAGTGTCTGACCCAAAGCCCCAGAACTTAGGGAGGAAAATGTGCCCCAGAGTGAAAGTGGGCAAGATGGACAGAGAGCCTCTGAAAAGCACCAGCCAGGATGTCCGACTTGAGACCTGCCACTGCCTTAGGTCCCTGACCACTCACACACCACACTTCACTTCCCCACCCTACCCCCACACTCCAACCTCTTGAACCCTAATGCTTATTCACAAAATTCTCTCCAATATTTTAGGTTTTTTGTTTTACCCTTCCTCCATTTCTCTTCTATTCCTTCTGGTAGTGAGGGGGTCATACTGGGTGAAGAGGTGGGTGGGAACTCTTGTGTCCAGGGATAGGCTGTGGCAGCTCTCTCATCTATACCTGAGTTCTTTCTTAACAGTCTCAGCATCCTTGCCTTCCACGAAAAACAGCCCATCCATTTCATTCTCAAATATGCTAGAAGCATAGGCAATGTTCATAGCAGTCTCTGCAGGGAAGGGGGAACACAGATCACACTTTCACCGGAACAGGGTGTTTGCACAGTATACAGTTACACAGACACTAACAATGGGCATTTGCCATGGATGCAGAGTGCATTTTTCATGAGTCAGTGGAGACCGTATTCAAACACAGAAGGCTGTCTACTTGGTAGAGACTTGTGAGTTACTTATTGATAACTAGAATTATTCTGACTTAGCCTTCTCTACAAAGCCTTCCAGTTTCTTAAAGCAATTTCAGTTTGTATCCACTCCTCTAGGCAATCAGGATATATTTCCTTGCACAGAACTATGCACATTTCTATGCTGGATTTTATGAGAGGCTGAGATGTTTAGGTTGTAGTCTTTCCTTTGCATCAAGAAATGTGAAATTCAGAATAAATTCATACTAAAGAAAAAAAAATTAAGTTCTGAACCCTGGCCGAAGTCAGAGGAGAATTGCAATTGTCAGAGAAACTTCCTTGGAGAAAGGCTTTGAGGATGAATAAGACTTGTCTAGGGGAAGAAAAACATTTCAAATGGGGAGACAACTCAAACAGCAGTGCTACAGGAGAAATTAGTTTATTTTTGGACATATTGGTGGTAATGGTTGCATTAGGATGGAGATACGGATGTAGAGGCAATAGATTATCAAGATCTGAAGGACCAAACAGTAGAGTTCCACCTACCATGTAGAGTCATTGTAGGGACATGAGCAGTAGAGTTCCATCTACCATGTAGAGTCATTGTAGGGACATAATCATAAAAGTAGAATGTTTTAGGTTGTTTGTAGGTTATACTAAAATGAATAAGGGCAAGAAACAGAAGTTTTTGCAAAAGTTCAGCCAGCAGGGAGACAAAGGCAGAACTAGGGTAGTGACATAGCCAAGAGGATTTTCAGAGGAAGTGATGAGACATGGTGAGAGAATGAATCTTTGGGACAACAGAGAGGGTACAAAGACAACTCTAGAATTTTTAGCTTGTGAGCTCCTCAATGACAGACATCTGTGTCCTCTGCCTAATATAGCAACTAGCATAAAGTATGTAGTTAGCAAATTGTATGGAAGACTGAAATTGTCCTAATGGACTTGACCTGGGTTGTAAGGTATTTTTCAAATAAATGAATTAAGAAAAAAAGAAAAGGAAGAAATGGCTAAAGTGGATTGGGAACATGATTGGTCAGGTGAGGTACTCCCCTTTACCTTGCTTATCTCCAGTTAAAACCCAGATTTTAATTTTGGCTTTGTTCAGCATTTTGATGGTCTGAGGTACTTCATCTTGCAGCTTATCTTCTATGGCTGTGGCCCCTAAGAGCTTCAAACAGAGATAGCAACAAGTGAGGAGAAAGGAGAGTCACAGCATTTAGTGCTACCCAACAATTCAAAGGGCACTTTAGCATCCTCAGTAGTAAGCTGGCCCTGTCCTGGCATGAGGAACCCAATAATATAAAACTCAGCACACTCTACCTCTCAACAGATGTAGCTTTTCAACCACACACTGAAATCAAATTTGGAAACAGAATATTAGGGACCAGAGAAGGCAAAGACTTGTCCAAGTTGTACATGATGCTGTGTAGCACTTCTAAACCATTTGTTTCTCAACATACTTTCACTTCTCTCTGGATTCACAGCATGCTTTCTGCCTTTGGTCTCCAAAAGCAATGGGTTTCAGAGAAAGGACCCTCTACATACCATTCCAGTTTTTATTTCAACCTTACAAGAACTTGGGTGGACCTCTTTTGTTTGAACCTACTACAACCCTCTAAGGTTTTTAAGGCCTTTACCCATGAAAAGGGAGATAGCTAGATTAAAAGCTTCTAGGTCCTCAAATGCTCCTCTGTCTCATGTCTGTTAAGTCTCTCCTCCTTACTTGCGCTGTTCCAGCCACCCTGGCTGTCTTGCTGTTCATTTAACAAGATAAGCCTGCTCCTGCTTCAGGGTCTTTGCTCTTGCCATTTCTTCTGTCAAGTTAATCCCAGAGAAACCTGCTTGGCTTGCCTGGCACATAGGAGGAATTTAATAAATATGCCAAATGAATGAGAGAATATTTTCGTCTTAAGTCTTCCATCAATTAGTTCTGGACTATATAATCTGTGCTTTATTCAGATCCTGATTTCTCCCAGACGACTTAGCTTCTGTGAGCAGATTTGAGATAAGAAACATTGTCAGGGTCCTACTTGGTTTGGCTCAATGGATAGAGTGTAGGCGTGCGGACTGATGGGTCCTGGGTTCGATTCCGGTTAAGGGCACGTGCCTTGGTTGCAGGCTCCTGGCCCTGGCAACCAATCGATGTGTCTATTTCACGTTAGTGTTTCCCTCTGTCTCTCCCTCTCCCTCCCATTCTCTCTAAAAATCAATGGAAAAAATTTCCTTGGGTGAGGATAAAAAAAACAACCCATTGCCAGAAAGATGAAATTTATAACTAGTGCATTTTTTTCATTATTTATGGATTTCAAAGATCCAGGGCATTCTGAATTAGCTTGGATTCAGTACCCAGTATCCAGAGAGAGCCTGAAGCTATTGCTTTGCTGGCAGGCACTCTCAGAGCCCTTGCATAGTTGGCTGACCACCATCCCCCATCGTGCCCGGGTCTGTCCCTGGCTTCTTCCCACTAACCGTCAAGTCTTTTTCGATCTCTTCATAGACACTTGCTATTTTATTTTCCCGGTCCTCCGAAGCGAAGCAGATTTCACTGTGTTTCCTGTACCAGGCACGGAAGAGCGACTTGTCCAGTTCTCGGTAGGCCACAACAAGGGTGCGAAGGCCTTCACTGGCAAATTCCTGGAAGACATGTATGTGTCCTGAGTGGACCTGGGCAGGGTTAGGGCTAAGTCCAGGGAGCGGCAACGGCCTCCACAGGCCCCATCTATCTGCAAAATAGGGTTTAAGAGTTAGTACCATGGGGCAAGTACCTACCTAGCCAGAAAGTAACTGCTGAGATTTCTCAGCAAAATGTCTTAAGGATTGAGCCAGCAGAGTTGGGAGCAAAGTTTGAGAGTAATGACAGAAGGTTTTAGCTTCTATCTGTAATCAGTTAATTTGCAGTGTGATCATAGGAAAAACCAAGCCTTCTGGGTTTATTTCTTGTAAAATTCAGCCTCTACAGAGAAGTTAATGATGTCTATAATATAGAAATGAAGAGAGTAAAAAGAAAAAAGTTCTTATAAAAAATTTCTATTTTTGACTAGCATACATTCATTTTATTTTCCTGTCTTTGAGCATTCAATGAACATCTCAAATAGCACACATCCTATCTACTAAAAGAGTAATATACAAATTGATCATCACTCCAACACACAAGATGGCCACCCCCATGCAGTCAAAGATGGCCACCACAAGATGGCCAGCAGGGACAGGCAGTTGGGAGGGACCAGGCCTGCAAGGGAGGGCAGTTGGGGGCAATCAAGTCTGCAAGGGAAGGCAGTTAGGGTGACCAGGCTGGCAAAGGAGGAAAGTTGGGGGTGACCGGGCCTGCAAGGAAGGGCAGGTGTAGGGGACCCAGGTCTACAGGGGAGAGCAGTTAGGAGTGACCAGGCCTGCAGGGGAGGGAAGTTAGGGATGACCAGGTCTGCAGGGGAGGGCAGTTAGGGGCAATCAGACTGGCAGGGGAGCAGTTAGGCATCAATCAGGCTGGTAGGGGAGTGGTTAGGGGAGTGGTTGGCAAACTGCGGCTCGTGAGCCACATGCAGCTTGGGAGCCGCAGTTTGCTGCTCTGTTGACTAATGAGTTTGCCGACCACTGGGTTAGGGAGTAATCAGGCTGGCAGGCAGAGGAGATTAGGGGCAATCAGGAAGGCAGGCAGATGAGCAGTGGGGAGCCAGCAGACCTGAATTGTGAGAGGGATGTCCGACAGCCCTTGAGGGGTCCCAGATTGGAGAGGGTGCAGGCTGGGCTGAGGGACAACCCTACTGTGCATGAATTTCATGCAACAGGCCTCTAGTATTACATATCTGTCTACAGCTGGTTGACTCAGCAGTGTTAGTGAGACCACTGCTGAAATGCTTCCTGGGTGAGCTAGCAACTTTTTACTCCATGGCCACTGAAATATATCCTAACCATAGTTTGCTGTCTTACAGAAGTATAGTCCTGGTCACAAGGAGGGCTGGGTGAGAATGTGGGTGGTTTAGGGTAGAATTCAACTGAAGATGGTCAGAAGCAGATTTTGTGTACTGAGAATTGCACAGGAATAACAATTCTACATGATAACTGTCATAGCTTCAAAACAATTCACTTTGCATTATAAGAACAAAGAAAAATAGAATTTATCATCTTGATATTTTGCTCTTAGTTCCCTGTGTAACTCTTGAGTGCTTGATGTTAGCTGTCAGGTGAAATTACGTAAGGCAGTATATGTAAGAAATGCCATCTTTTAAACCTCTGTACTGTTGGCAGGTAAAGCTATGAAACAGAAGGCTGAGAGAAGATCTCAGAAACTTCTTAAGAAGAAAAAAAATATGGCAGAAACTGATTCTGCATAGGATACTGATAATAAGAGTTGGCAAGCTTAATAATACATTGACAGGTTATTTAAAAATATATATATATATTTTATTGATTTCAGAGAAAAGGAGAGGGAGGAAGGAAAGGGAGAAATATCAATGATGAGAGAGAATCATTGATCAGCTGTCTCCTGCACACCCTCCAACAGGGATCAAGCCCACTACCTGGACATGTGCCCTTGATCAGAATCAAACGCTGAACACTTCAATCCACAGGCCAGTGCTCTATCCACTGAGCCAAAATGGCTAGGGCCACTGACAGATTGTTAACCCTTCAACAAGTAATTTAGCAGCATGTCAATGTCAACAGTATTTATTATTATCCCTTCTGTTTTACTTTTCTCTTCTGATGGGTAAACTAGGGCTCTGGGGCAAAATCCTCACTGCCACTTATTTTTGTATGGACCATTTGCTGATCTCTGCTTCTGCATGTGTAGGTTTTTGCAGTTTAACTCATAGGTTTATCATCAGTGGTTAAGAGATCGTAATGTAGTCAGGTTCCGCTCTGGGTTTCTGTTAGGTTGGTAAAGGAAGCAGGTCAAAAGATATGAAACCATTTTATGAAGCAAGTATGTGGAAATTCATGTGTTCTAGAAGGTTAAAAGAAAAGTTTTCAGACTAGCCCTAAAAAAACACTGTGGAACTAGTGTAAGACATAAGAACCATCCTAAGTGGGACATTTAGCCAACTTTTATTTTTTAAAATATGTTTTTTATTGATTTTTAGAGCAAGAGGGAAAGGAAAGAGACAGATAGAAACTTTGATGAGAGAGAATCAAGAAAACAGTGGCACCTGTTGGACTTCAGCTGGGACTGTGCCTGTGGGTCTATCTGCAGGTTCCTGTATCCTGTCCATGACCCAATGGCTGAGGAAGCTTTGCAAGCCTTGATTCTGGAGTTACGGATCTTAGCAAGTAGGCAGGTGCACAAAGATGGAGTGGAAAATAGCAAGGTTAGACTGTGAATGTGTGCATTTATATACATATTAGAGGTCCAGTGCATGAAATTCATGCACAGGTGTGTGTGTGTGTGTGTGTGTGTGTGTGTGTGTGTGTGTGTCCCCCTAGCCCAGCCTGCACCCTCTCCGATCTGAGACCCTTTGAGGGCAGTCGAATATCCCTCTCACAATCCAGAGCTGCTGGCTCCCAACCACTCACCTGCTTGCCTTCCTGATTGCTCCTAACCGCTTCTGCCTACCAGCCTGATTACCCCCTAACCACTCCCCTGACAGCCTGATCGATGCCTAACTGATCCCCTGCCAGCCTGGTTACCCCTAACTGCCCTCCCCTGCAGGCCTGGTCACCCCCAACTGCCCTCCCTTGCTGACCTGGTAAACCCTAACTGCCCTCCCCTGCTGTCCTGGTTGCCCCCAACTGCTCTCCCCTGTAGGCCTCATCCCCTCCAACTGACCTCCCTTGCAAACCCAATTCTCCCCAACTGCCCTACCCTGCAGGCCTGATAGCCCCCAACTGCCCTCCCCTGCCAGCTATTTTGTGGCAGCCATCTTGTGTCCACATGGCGGTGGCCATCTTGTGTGTTAGAGTGATGGTCAATTTGCATATTACTCCTTTATTAGATAGGATATGCCCATTTCCCCCAGTTTTTTTCTGAGCTGTTTGAGAGCATACTCTACACATGACAGGATGCCCGGATACTCCCCTGTGTATTTCCTAAAAGCAGACACTCCTACATAACAACTCTCCACCCAACCACATGAGGAAATCTCCATTCAAATGGTATTAAGGTTCAATCCACAGACCCCATTTGAATTTTCACAACTGTGTCAACAATGTTCCCCACTCCCCCATCCCCAGGATCCCATCCACCTAGGATGGGTCCTCTGTCATTCCTGTCCCTGACAGTTTTTCAGTTTTAATAAAAAATCATAGACTTTTGCCCTAAGTTTTTTTTAAATAAATAAAAATAAAGAAAGACACACTAGCACTCTGAGTTAGGAGCCTGTGGTCCCGGATTGTGAGAGGGATGTCCAACTGCTGGTTTACACCTGATCCCTGCTCTGAGTTAGGAGCCAGCGGTCCCGGATTGCGAGAGGGATGTCTGATCCCTATGGGATCGGACCTAAACCGCCAGTTGGACATCCCCTGAAGGGTCCCAGATTGGAGAGGGTGCAGGCTGGGCTGAGGGCCCACCCCTCCCATGTACCAATTTCATGCACCAGGCCACTAGTTTTATATAAATGAAATTATACAACATGTAACCTTTTGTGACTGGCTTCTTGCACAATGCTTTCAAGGTTCATTCACATTGTAGCATGTATGAGTATGTCATTCTCCCCACCACCACCTTTTTTTAAAAATCCGTATCTGAGGACATACATATTGATTTCAGAGGGAGAGAAAGAGAGAGAGAGAGAGAAACAATATGAGAGAAACATTAATTGGTCGCCTCCTGTATGTACCCTGATCAGGGATCAAACCTGCAACTTTTTAGTGTATGGAACAATGCTCCAACCAACTGAGAGTCACAATGGCCAGGGCTATGCCCTTTCTTTTTGTGCCTAAATAATTCATTGTATGAATATATCACATTTTGTTTATCCATTCATCCACTGATGGACATCTGGGTTGTTTCTACTTTCTTGCTATTGTGAATAATGCTGCTATGAACATTTGTGTATAAGTTTCTGTGTGGATGTATATTTTTATTTCTCTTGGAAGTATGCCTAGAATGGAGTCATATAATAACTCAACATCTAATATTATCAAGAACTGCCAGACTGTTTTCCAAAATGGTTCCATTATTTTATATTCCTATAAGCAATGTATGAAGGTTAAACTTTCTCTACATCCTTGTCAATACTTACTATTATCTGGTCATCTTTTGTTATTTTAGTTACCCCAGTGATATAAAGTAGTATCTTATGGTTTTGATTTGTATTTTTTTTATGGTTAATGACACTAAATATCTTTCATGTGCTTATTGGTCATTTGTTCAGACTTCTGACTATGTGTTAAATATAGAGTCAAGCAAAAATGGCCCAAATAGCATGTTCTCTAATGTATTTTCCCTTTAAATATTTTTTTCTGATCTACCTCTTCCTCATCCCATTCTATGCCTTATTGCCCTAACCCTCTATATATCCAGGTATAAGGGTAGAAACCCCGGAGACTATGGATTTAGTTTTCCTTCCTAGTGCCAGCACACTAGATTCACTCTCTACTATATCTCAAATCCAAGAGGTTGGATGTGGAGTAGGGAAGAGGGGAGGTAGCCTTGGTGATTCTAATTCTGTAGTCAACAGTCCTCTAAACAGCTCAGGCCTGATGATTTCTGCTCCATCCCCTAAAAACAATCTAATCTCATCATGGCTGGTGGGATGGGGCCTCCCATACCAGTAGTCCTATTCTGAAGTAAATTCTAGGTCTGACCATGAGACCTCTAAAGTCAGGAATTAGAACTATTCTGATTGTGGTAAGTGGTCCCACCGACATAATCCTTGTTATACTCCTGGGGTCCTGTGCTATCCAACTCCTTGATAATGTGGTCAGTGAGAATCCCACAGATGGAGGTAGTTTTTATTCTTCCATCAATTAAAGAGAAACAGACACCAATATACACCCATAAAGAAATATGAGAGAGGGACACATGTGGACATATATCCAGGTACAAAGAACCACCCTCAGCTTCCCTCTTCTACAACCTACACACTTACATCTAAATGTCCCATGGTCACATCTCTGAGGGGTGTACAGGATGGAAGCAGCAGCTGACAAAGGATGGTGTCTGCTCCCTTGCAGAACAACATTATCCGATCTTCAGGTGTCCTCACTAAGAATAAGCAGATCAAGCAAAGTAACCATATAGGCCCGCTGTTTGAAGAACTTGTCTGGGCCACTGAGGGATAGCAGGTAAGTGATGTGGTGAAGGCTGGTGAGAATGAGAGAGCACTTTATGAAATCTGTTCTTCCATGGATTAAATATCACCTGTGGAAGACTAATGCAGATCCACATTTAGCTTCTCAAGTCTGAGTTCCATGCTAAGGCTCACACCTAGTAAGTACCAAGGATGAAGAATGACCCAAACTAATTGAGCAAAAGATAGTATAAATTTCCCCTATATTTCTTTTTAAAAAAATATATATTTTATTGACTTTTTACAGAGAGGAAGGGAGAGAGATAGAGAGTTAGAAACATTGATGAGAGAGAAGCATCGATCAGCTGCCTCCTGCACACTCTCTACTGGGGATGTGCCCGCAACCAAGGTACATGCCCTTGACTAGAATCGAACCCAGGACCCTTTAGTCCGCAGGCGCTCTCTCCACTGAGCAATACTGGTTTCAGCTCCCCTATATTTCTGTCCTCATCTCTTACTCCAAGTTCAGTCTTTATGGATTTATTCTCTGTTTTTATCATCACTTTATTAAGGGTTTTTACAAGGCACTACTCAGGAACACTAAGGAAAGGGCCTCACACATGGCAACAAGCCCCTTTGTGTTTAAATATAAAGATATGTAACACAGAAAGTGGATATGGCTATGCATTAGTATTTGAGGCATGGTACCTGTGAGAAGGCATGTGAGTGGGAGAAAACATGTATGTGTAAAGAGAAAGTCATTGTGTAAAAGTATATGAAAGACAAATAAGGAGAAAGGACCTACTGGGAGGGGCACCTACCAATAACAGACATCCTCTTGCGCACATTGCTGAAGTCCAAAAGAGCCAGCAGATGGTAGACTTGGGTTTTTCCCATTTCGATTACCGTGATTGTCTCAGGTGAACGGGAACGCAACACAAAGCCAAAATTCCTGGCAGCAGTAACCAAGGCACCTTCATCTGGGGACTGAGCCTGGTATACCAGCTCACCTGGCAGGAGAGAAGAGAGCAGCGAAAGCCCACAGAGAGGTGCAACTGAAGACCACCTAGAAGTGACACTGTCTTCCAAATGGTTTACATAAAGATGGCGCCCAAAAGGGGACATTTTTCTTTAAAAATTCCTCATAGTTTGGCCCTAAAAGGCCAGGTTGTATAGAACAAGTTAAATTGTTTTCTTTCCAATATTTTCAACTCATTTCACAGACTTGAGTTAGTATTACAGAGGTACATGGTACATGCAACATACAGATGAACAAAAACATAGGTAGTTATTTTCCACCTTTAGTGGATAACGATGGCTTAGGGGGCTTGTTAAAAATGCAAATTCCTTGGCCTACCCAAACTTACTAATCCAGACTTACAAAATCTCAGAGGAGGGCCCCAAGAAATAGAATTTTCAACAGATCTCCTGTGTGAGTTTCATGTAGATGGTCCTGCATAAAGTGCTCCTGTATAAGACTGGCCAAACTTTAAATAAATACTGCTAAATGATAATAATATTGATGGTTTAATAAACAATTAAAAATATATATATGAATGAGGAGAAACCAAGATGGCAGCATAGGTGAATGCCTAAACTGCTGCCTTAAACAACAATTTCAAAATTACAACTAAAAGACAGAAAAGAAACCATCCAGAACCACAGGAAAGCTGGCTGAGTGGAAATTCTATAACTAGAAGTAAAGAGAGGGGCTCACAAAGACTCAGAGGAACTGTAAAAAGCTGAGGTATGGAAATACGCATGGGGAGAGGACAGGCAGCAGAGGGTCTGGCTGGCTTCCTCTAGCACAGTGGTTCTCAACCTGTGGGTCGTGACCCCTTTGGGGGTCGAATGACCCTTTCACAGGGGTCACCTAAGACCATCAGAAAATGCAGGTATTTACATCATGATGCATAACAGTAGCAAAATTTCATGGTTGGGGTCACCACCACATGAGGAACTGTATGCAAGGGTTGTGGCCTTAGGAAGGTTGAGAACCACTGCTCTAGCAGGAGGGAGATAGAAACTCCCGACTGCACTGAACCCCACTTCTGATGGCACTGAAGCCCAGTTCCAGATGAGAGTCATACGAGAGGAATCTGGACTGTCATGAAAAGGGAGGAGTGCACAGAAACTTAGGGGAGCCGAGAAAGGCAGAGGTCTGGAGGCACGCGCAAAGAGGGCTAACTGCTGATTGTGCCCTGGGTTTTCTCTAGCAGGAGGAAAACAGAACCTCCCACCTGCACTGAAATCCAGGTTCAACTGCACTGAACCCCAGTTTCGGGTGAGACCCTGGGGACCCAGACTCATAAGGATTCCTGGAGTACATGGAAACTCAGGGGAGGTGGAAAGGCAGAGGTCTAGAGGTGACACGCGTGTGTGCACAGAGAGGGCTGCAGCCATTACCGAGGGACACTGAGACCCAGGGGCCACCATGTAGGGCACCCACCAAACAGCTCCGAGCCCCAGAACACCACTCTGTAATCGGCGCAAATACTCAGATTCAGAGGAGCTCTACATGCCACACGAAAAGGTCAGATTTTGCCTGGGATAAGGTGAGGTCTCTGGTCCCACAGGACAGAAAGGTGCGCACACTGGGAGGTGGAGGACCAGGAGAAATCTCCACCTAGAGAAATCCGTGGCTATTGGCAGAGCGTGATCCCTGAATGTGGAAGGGGTCCCTCAGAGCTGTTAACAGAGGGGATCTCTAGAAAGTAACCCATTTTGATCTGACACAGAAGGACAGCCTGGGAGCTATTAAAGTATGCTGGCTGCTTGGACAGGAGTGGGGAAAGGGGACTGCAGACTGGCGCACTTTCCTCTTTAGATCCTTGCTTCTGACTGCTAAGCCCAATACAAAGGATCACCCAGTTGGGGACACCCTGGGGGACTGCAGGGGAAAGTTGTTTTTCGGGATCCTGGGGATCAGAGCAGGAAGTGACTGTTGGAGAACCAGCTCTGAGGCAGCGCTATTGAGTGCCTAAGGGAAAGCAGGATCTGAGTACAGGCTAGAGAGGACTAATGTCAGAGGTCAATTCTGAAACACTGCCAACCAGGGGCTGACTCACAAATTGACTCTTGTCTAATCACAAAAGAATAAAGAGATTAAGACACACCCGCCAGCTTAAAAACTAGTGGAAGGCAGGAAACTGCAATATTGTCCTGACTGGGAAACAGGTCTGCCAAACACATCAACAGAAGAAGTTGATGACCTTCACTACTATACATTCTATTATTTTTTTTTTTTCTTTATTTTTTAAAATTTCTTATTTTTTCATCTGTTACTTAAGAAACTATTTTTTTTCTTTTTTCCTCACTTGATTTTACCTTTTTAATTATTACATTTTTATTTTCAATCAGTATTATTACTACTATTATTTTACCTTTTAGGAAAAAAGTGTCATTTTATTTTCTCTTTATTTTACTTTGGAATTAGAGTTCTACATTCTAATTTCATCTTTCCTTTAGCATTATTTATTCATTCTCAACTCTACCTTTATGCCTTCACTCTCTTCCTAACTTTTCTCCTATTGTTGTCCTGTTTCTCTTACCCTTTTCCTACTTTAGATTTTTCCTATTCTTTCTTTTTACCCTGTTAAAATTTCACCCCACTTATACATCTAATTTCCAATCCCATGCTCCAAGTCCTTAGACACCTCTCTCTTCTCTGTCTTCACTATCCAGAAATTGTTTTTCTCTCTGTTCTTTTGTTGTTTGCTTGATTGTTGAGTATATCGATTTTTTATACATTTTTGTGAGATTGTTTTGCTTATTCTTCTTATTTTGTTCTGTTTTTTTTGTTTGCTTTGATTTTGTTTGTGTTTTACTTCTGTTTTCCCTCGCTTCTCTCAATATTAGTTGTTGTTTGTAGTTTGCATTAATCTCCAGGCACTTGTAGCTAGCATTTGTTGGGATTAGTGCTATTCTATTGTAGTTTTCTCCCCATATATATAATTTGTTCCCCTTCTCTTCCTTACTCTCTTTCTTTTCTCTTATTTTTTTCTCCCTTCTCCTAATTTTATTTTGGCACTCTTTCTTTTCTTTTCTTCTCTTTTTCTTCGTCTTTTTCTCTCTTCTTCTTTCTCTCCTATACCCTAATTTGTCTCTCTCTGGTGGTCACCTTTATTTGTGGCTATTAATATTGTGAATACATTTCTGTTCAGTGCCTTGTGCATTGTACCTGGTTATGTTGTTTTTGTGCCTTTACATCAACACAGAAGAGAGAGAACTACATAACCAGACAACCAGAGAAGAGAGACCATAGGCAGACAAAGAAACAGCCCACATATGAAAGAAAAGCAGGCATCACCAGAAAAGGAAGTAAATGAAATGGAGACAAGCAACCTCCCAGAGAAAGAATTTAGAGAAATGGTCATAAGGTGGCTGAAGAGAATGGAAGACAAATTTGACAATATGAGGAAGAACCAAGAGGAAATGAAGAAGAACCAAGAAGAAATGAAAAATGATAGTGCTGCTATAAAGAAGTCAATAAAAAGTATCAAAAGTAGACTAGAAGAAGCAGAAAACCACATCAATGAGCTAGAAGACAAGGTAGGAAAAAATACCTAAATACAGCAGCTTCTAGGAAAAAACATTAAAAAGCAAGAGGAGAGGGAACTTTGGAATAACACAAAATAAAACAATATCCACATAATAGGGGTTCCAGAAAGAGTGGAAACTGAGCAAGGAATAGAAAACCTGTTTAAAAAAATAATGTCAGAAAACTTCCCTGATATAGGGAAGAAAAAATCCACACAAATCCAAGAAGCTCACAGAATCCCAAGCAAAATGAACCCCAAAAGACTGACACCAAGGCACATTATAATTAAATTGGCAAACACCAATAACAAAGTAAGAATCTTAAAAGAGGCCAGAGAGAAACAGAAAGTTACCTACAAAGGAACCCCCATCAGACTAGCGACTGATTTCGCCACAGAAACTCATCAGGCCAGAAGGAAATGCAATGAAATATACAAAGTCGTGCAAAGAAAGGGTCTGAATCCAAGAATACTGTACCCAGCAAGGCTATCAATCAAAATTTAAGGTTAAATCAGGAGCTTCCCAGACAAAGAAGGATTAAGGAAATTTATTACAACCAAACCAGCAATTCAAGAAATGCTAAAGGGTCTGCTGTAAAGAAAAAAAAGAAAGAGAGAAGTAGGAAGCAAAGAGGATACACAGGGGTAAAGAATAAAAATGGCAACGAATAAGTACCTATCAATAATAACTTTAAGTGTAAATGAATTAAATATCACAATATCAGCAAATCAATAAACGTGATACATCACATAAACAAATTGAGAGACAAAAGACATAGGGTAATGGATTGGATAAGAAAACAGGACCCATATATCTTCTGTCTACAAGAAACCCACCTCAGAAAAAAAGATGTACACAGACTGAGGGTGAAGGGATGGAAAATGGTTTTTCAGGTAAATGGGAATGAAAAAAAGCTGGGGTAGCAATACTTATATCTGACAAAGTAGATCTCAAAGTGAAGGACATAACAAGAGATAAGGAAGGCCACTTCATAATACTAAAGGAAGCAATCCAACAAGAAGAAGTAACTCAGGTAAACATATATGCACCCGATAAAGGAGTACCCAAATACATAAAAAAAACTCCTGGAGTATATCAAGGGAGAAATTGACAGCAATACAATCATAGTAGAAGACTTTAATACCCCACTATCATCATTGGACAAATCCTTAAAGAAAAAATCAGGAAAGAAACATCAATCATAAATGATTCACTAGATCAGATGGAATTAATTGACATCTTCAGAACATTTTACCCCACAGCCACAGAATATACATTCTTCTCAAGTGCACATGGGTCATTTTCAAAGATAGAACTTATGTTGGGTCACAGGCAAAGTCTCTTCAAATTCAAGAAGATAGAAATCATATCAAGCATCTTCTCAGATCATAGTGGCATAAAACTGGAAATCAACTCCAATAAAAACAATTCAAAGAAATCAAACACATGGAGACTAAACAGCATGCTATTAAACAATGAATGGGTTACCCGAGAGATCAAGGAAGAAATAAAAAGCATCATAACAATGAAAACACAACAATCCAAAATCTATGGTACACAGTGAAAGCAGTCTTGAGAGGGAAGTTCATAGCTCTACAAGCCTACTGCAAAAAAACAAGGAACAATGGTAATAAATTACCTAACCCTACAACTCAAAGAGTTAGAAAGAGGGCAACAAGAAAAGCCCAGTGTAAGCAGAAGGAAGGAAATAGTAAACATCAAAGCAGAGATAAACAATATAGAGACCAAAGAAACAATATAAAAGATCAACAAAACCAAGAGCTGATTTTTTGAAAGGATAAACAAGATTTGATGGGCCTCTATCCAGGCTCACCAAGAAGCAAAGAGAGAGGACCCAAATAAACAAAATCAGAAATGTAAGAGAAGAAATAACAACAGACTCCACTGAAATACGAAGGATTGTTAAAAAATACTATGAACAACTCTATTCCAACAAACTGGACAACCTGCAGGAAATGGACATATTCCTAGAAAAAATATAACCTTCCAAAACTCAACCTGGAAGAATCTAAACATCTCAATAGGCAATAACTATGGAAGAAATTGAAGCAGTCATCAAAAAGCTTCCAGCAAACAAAAGCCCAGGACCAGATGGCTACACAGAAGAGTTTTACCATACATTCAAGGAAGAATTAAAACCTATCCTCCTTAGACTATTACAAAAAATTCAAGAAGAAGGAACACTTCCAAACACCTTCTATGAAGCCAGCATCACCCTAATACCAAAACCAGATAAAGACAATACAATGAAAGAGAATTACAATCCAATAACCCTCATGAACATAGATGCCAAAATCTTCAACAAAATTCTAGCAAATTGGATCCAGCAGTACATCAGAAAGATCATACACCATGACCAAGTAGGATTTATCCCAGGAATGCAAGGATGGTACAATATCACAATATCAGCAAATCAATAAACGTGATACATCACATAAACAAATTGAGAGACAAAAATCACATAGTCATGTCAATTGATGCAGAAAAAGCATTTGACAAAATCCAACACCCTTTCTTGATAAAAACTCTCAGCAAAGTGGGAATAGAAGGTTTATACCTCAACATCATAAAAGCCATATATAATAAACCCACAGCTAACATCATACTCAATGGACAAAAACTAAAACCATTTCCCCCTAAGAACAGGAATAAGACAGGATTGGCCACTCTCACCACTCCTGTTCGACATAGTACTGAAAGTATTAGCCATTGCAATTAGACAAGAAGAAGAAATAAAAGGCATCCAAATTGGAAAAGAAGAAGTAAAGCTGTCCTTATTTGCAGATGACATGACACTGTACATAAAAAACCTTAAAGATTCCATCCAAAAACTAATAGACTTAATAAATGAATTTGGCAATGTAGCAGGATATAAAGTTAATGCCAAGAAATCTATGACATTTCTATACACTAATAGTGAACTTACAGAAAGAGAGACTAAAAAACAATCCCATTTACCATTGCACCAAAAAAATTAAGATACCTAGGAATAAACTTAATTAAGCAGGTAAAAGACCTATACACAGAAAACTACAGGACACTGAAGAAAGAGATAGAGGAAGACATAAACAGATGGAAGAGCATACCATGCTCATGGATTGGGAGAATCAACATCATTAAAATGTCCATATTACCCAAAGCAATCTATAGATTCAATGCACTACCCATTAAAATACCAACGGCATATTTCACAGACCTAGAAAGAACTCTCTAAGATTCATTTGGAATAAAAAAAGATCATGAATAGCCACAGAAATCCTAAGAAAGAGGAATAAAGTAGGTGGGATCTCAATACCAGATTTCAAGCTGTATTATAAAGCAACTGTTCTCAAAACAGCCTGGTTCTGACAGGAACAGTCACATAGACCAATGGAATAGAATAGAGAATCCATATATTGACCCAAACCACTATGCTAAATTAATATTTGACAAAGGAGGCATGAATTTACAATGGAGTCAAGACAGTCTCTTCAAAAAATGGTGTTGGGAAAACTGGACAGACACATGCAAAAAAATGAAACTAGATCACCAGCTCCCATCATACACAAAAATAAACTCCAAATGGATACAGGATTTAAACATAAGATGGGAAACCATGAAAATACTAGAGGAATCCACAGGCAGTACAATCTCAGACGTATGCCTAAGGAACTTCTTTACTGCTCCTAGGGCAATGGAAGCTAAAGAGAAAATAAACAAATGGGAGTATATCAAAATAAAAAGCTTTTGCACAGCAAAAGAAACCATCAACAAAACAACAAGAAAGACCACTGTATGGGAGAACATATTTGCAAATGTTATCACTGATAAAGGTTTAATCTCCAACATCTACAGCCAACTTAGATAACTTAATAAAAGGAAGACAAATGATCCAATAAAAAAAATGGACAACAGACCTAAATAGAATCTTTTCGAAAGAAGACATAGGAAGACCAAGAGACACATGAAAACATGCTCAAAGTCACTAATTATCCGAGAGATGTAAATCAAAATGACAATGCGATACCATCTCACACCTTTCAGAATGGCAATCATCAACAAATTAACAAACAAGGAGAATCCACGATGGCAGCATAGGTAAACACCTACACTGCTGCCTCGCACAACAATTTCAAAACTACAACTAAAAGACAGAATGGACATCATCCAGAACCACAGGAAAGCTAGCTGAGTGGAAGTTCTACAGCTAGAGGGAAAGAGAGGGGCTCACGGAGACCCAGAGGAGCTGCAAAAAGCTGAGGTACGGAGACGCGCGCATGGAGAGAGCAGGTGCCGGAATACCTGGCTGGTTTTCTCTGGCAGGAGAGAAACGGAGACTCTCAAAGGCATTGAACCCCTTATCTTACTACACTATACCCCAGATCCAGCCGAAACTCATATGGGGGGAGTTTGGAATGTAAAAAGGGAGAGGTGCACGAAAATTTAGGGGAGTCGCAAAAGATCAGAGGTTTGGTGGCGCGCAGAGGACAGATTGCTGATTGTGCCGCTGGCTTTCGCGAGTGGGTGGGAGACAGACCCTCCCAACTGTGCCACTTCTGACTCCACTAAGCCCCTGTTTTGGGTGAAACCCTGGGGACCTAGACTCGTGTGGTCCTGGTGCACAGGGGAACCGGAGGGGTAGTGGTCTAGATGCACTGCGGGCGCGCGCACAAGGACCACTCCAGCGATTACCCAGTCACGTGAGACTCAGGGGCCATGGAGGGCAGGGCCGACTGGAAGGCAAGGCAGTCCCTTAAGCCCTGAGGCTCCACCCATCCCAAGCTCAACAGAGGCTTCTTCGGTTGTGCAAGTCTGGTATCATAAGGCTGAATCCAACACAGAAGTTCTCCCAGCATAGTGAAAATGCCAAGATAAGGGAAGGGATCACAAACAAAAGAAATGGAGGGAAAAAAACGATTGTATATAGAGTTCAAAACCACACTTATAAGGTTCTTCAAGAATATACTAGAAAAGTTGGATAAAATTATCGAGAGCCAAGAGGATATGAAAAAGGACCAACAAAAGATACTGACTGAAATAAAAAATATTATACAGAGTCCTAACAACAGACTGGAGGAAGGCAAGAATCAAGTAAAAAATTTGAAATATAAAGAAGCAGAAAACATTCAACTAGAAAAGGAAGAAGAGAAAAGAATCCAAAAATGTGAAGATAATGTAAGGAGCCTCTGGGACAGCTTCAAGCGTACCAACATCAGAATTGTGGGGGTGCCAGAAGAAGAGAGAGAACAAGATACTGAAAATCTATTTAAAGAAATAATGACCGAAAACTTCCCACATCTGGTAAAAGAAATAGACTTACAAGTCCAGGAAGCACACAGAACCCCATATAAAAGGAATCCAAAGAGGACCACACCAAGACACATCATAATTAAAATGCCAAGAGCAAAAGACAAAGAGAGAATATTAAAAGCAGCAAGAGAAAAACAGTTCATTACCTACAAGGGAGCACCCATACGACTGTCCGCTGATTTCTCTTTACAGAAACAATGCAGGCCAGACGGGAGTGGCAAGAAATATTCAACGTGATGAATAGCAAGAACCTACAATCAAGAATAATCTACCCAGCAAAGCTCTCATTCAGAATTGAAGGGCAGATAAAGAGCTTCACAGATAAGAGAAATCTAAAGGAGTTCATCAACTCCAAACCAGTATTATATGAAATGCTGAAAGGTACTCTTTTAGAAGAGGAAGAAGAAAAAGGTAAAAGCCAAAAAATTATGAACAACTAATACATGTCTATCAACAAGTGAATCTAAAAATTAAGTGAATTAAAAATTTAATCAACAGAATAAACTGGTGAATATAATAGAATCAGGAGCACAGAAAGGGAGTGGACTGATAATTCTCAGGGGAAAAGGGGTGACGGGTGTACAGGAAGAGACTGGACAAAAATCATACACCTATGGATGAGGTCAATGGGAAGGAGGTAAGGGCAGAGGGGAGGGTGGGAGCTGGATGGAGGGGTACTATGGAGGGGAAAAAAGAGAAACAAATGTAATAATCTTAATAATAAAGATTTAATTTTAAAAAACACAAATTAACAAATGACAAGTGTTGGCAAGGATCCAGAGAAAAAGGAACTTTCGTGCACTGCTGGTGGGGATGCAGACTGGTTCAGCCATTGTGAAGAACAGTATGGAGTTTCCTCAAAAAACTAAAAATAGAACTCCCATTTGACCCAGCAATCCCACTCATAGTAATATATCTTAAGAAACTAGAAACACCAATCAGAAAAGATTTTTTTTAAAAAATATATTTTATTGATTTCTTACAGAGAGGAAAGGAGAAAGATAGAAAGTCAGAAACATCGATGAGAGAGAGGCATCGGTCAGCCGCCTCCTGCACACCCCACAATGGAGATGTGCCTGCAAGCAAGGTACATGCCCCCAACCGGAATTGAACCCAGGACCTTTCAGTCCGCAAGCCGACGCTCTATCCACTGAGCCAAACCGGTCTCGGCCAGAAAAGATTTTATGCACCCTGATGTTCATAGCAGCACAATTTACAATAGCTACAATTTGGAAACAGGCTAGGTGCCTGTCAGCAGATGAGTAGATCAGAACAATATGGTACATCTACACAATGGAATACTATGCTGCCATAAAAAGGAAGGAATTCTTACCATTTGCAGCAACCTGGACAAAACTGGAGAGCATTATGCTAAGTGAAGTAAGCCAGTCAATGAAAGAATACCACATGATCTCATTCATTTATGGATAATAAAGAACTTTATAAACTGATGAACAAAACGATAGATAAAAAGGCAGTAAAGCATCAAACAGACTGTCAAACTAAAATGGGAAGGTTAGGGAGAGGTGGGGTAGATAAGAGATTAACCGAAGGAGTTATATGCATGCATATAAGCATAACCAATGGACACAAGACACTGGGGGGTTAGGGTATGCATGGGAGTGTGTGTGGGGGCAATGGAAAGATATGTATACATGTAATACATTAATAAAAAAATAAAAGTAAATAAAATGTAATAGAGCCATTAAAAAAAAAAAAAGGACTACCAAATTTTCTGGCATATAAGACAATTTTTTAACCCAGGAAAATTTCTCAAAAGTTGGGGGTCGTCTTATACGCCGGTATCGTCTTATAGGGCGGGTGCTGAAACTTCTGAGCTGGACTGGAGAATTTGTGGTTGCCGCATACGGTAGGAGGAGCTCAAAAACAGCCAGGGCCGCATCCCTGCCATATGCGACGACCGTATGAAAGCAGTAAGGACGGCGCTGTACAAGTATGGTAGAAGAAAAATCAGTAACCAGGATTCGTGGAAAGAAGTGACTTAACGCGGTCTTGATGACGAAGTGAGTGGGCACCTCACTGGGAAGGTGTAAGTGAAGGGCGGAGCAAGCTGCAGGCGTCTGGGACACCTGGGGTATGGAAAAAAGAGATAGTGCAGCGCTGTGCCCAGAAAAACACACCTCTTTCACCCGTCTGGCCCTCCCTTGTATCCTATTACCATACCTCCTTCTCTGCCTCTTAGATCTCGCTCCCGAGGACTGCAGTGAAGCTGCGCAGGTGTGCATGTGCAAGATCTGAGAGGCAGGGAAGGAGGTACGGTAATAGTTTTAGAGACAGGGAGGGCTGGGCAGGTAGGGAGAGCTGACCAATCCAAGCAGGCGTTGTATACAACAACCAGCCAATCGCCGGTAAGGTACATAGCTTGCCATGATTGGCTGGTTTTTGTATACTGGTACCACATACAGTACAGCACCTGTACCTGTTCATACAGTATAGCACCAGTACATACAGTACAGTATAGAAATGTCCAACAGTCAAAACCTCATGATGGCTCCACCAGCAAGAAGAAATAAATATGAAGCCAGTTTCAAACTTAAAAGTTGTAAACTGATCCAAGATGACCACATAGGTAAACACCTACACTGCTGCCTCGCACAAAATTTCAAAACTACAACTAAAAGACAGAACAGACATCATCCAGAACCACAGGAAAGCTGGCTGAGTGGAAATTCTACAACTAGAGGGAAAGAGAGGGGCTCACGGAGACCCAGAGGAGCTGCAAAAAGCTGAGGTATGGAGATGCGCACGTGGAGAGAGCGGGTGCTGAAGTACCTGGCTGGTTTTCTCTGGCAGGAGGGAAACGGAGACTCTCAAAGGCACTGAACCCCAGATCCAGCCGAAACTCATACGGGGGGAGTTTGGACTGTGAAAAGGGAGAGGTGCATGGAAATTTAGGGGAGTCGCAAAAGATCAGAGGTCTGGTGTCACGCACGGCACTGCGCAGAGGACAGACTGCTGATTGTGCTGCTGGCTTTCACGAGTGGGCGGGAGACAGACCCTCCCAACTGTGCCACTTCTGACTCCACTAAGCCCCAGTTTCGGGTGAAACCCTGGGGACCCAGACTCTTGTGGTCCTGGAGCAAAGGGGAGCTGGAAAGGCAGCAGTCTAGAGGCACTGTGCGTGCGCACAAGGACCGCTCCAGGGATTACCCAGTCACGTGAGACTCAGGGGCTGTAGTGGATGGGGCGACTGGAAGGCAAGGCGGTCCTTTAAGCCCTGAGACTCCACCCATCCCAAGCTCAACAGAGGCTTCTTCGGTTGTGCAAGTCTGGTATCATAAGGCTGAATCCAACACAGAAGTTCTCCCAGCATAGTGAAAATGCCCAGACAAGGGAAGGGATCACAAACAAAATAAATGGAGGAAAACAAACGATTGGATATAGAGTTCAAAACCATGCTTATACGGTTTTTCAAGAATATCCCAGAAAAGTTGGATAAAGTTAGTGAGAGCCTAGAGGAGATGAAAAAGGACCAACTAGAGATGCAAAAGATCCAACTAGAGATGGAAAAGGTTCAACTAGAGATGAAAAAGGACCAACTAGAAATTAAACATACACTGACTGAAATAAAAAATATACAGAGTCCTAACAGCAGACTAGAGAAAGGCAAGAATCAAGTAAAAAATTTGAAATATAAAGAAGCAGAGTAAACACTCAACTGGAAAAGCAAGAAGAAAAAATAATCCAAAAATGTGAGGATAATGTAAGGAGCCTCTGGGACAGCTTCAAGCGTACCAACATCAGAATTGTGGGGGTGCCAGAAGAAGAGAGAGAGCAAGATACTGAAAATCTATTTAAAGAAATAATGACTGAAAACTTCCCACATCTGGTAAAAGAAATAGACTTATAAGTCCAGGAAGCACACAGAACCCCATATAAAAGGAATCCAAAGAGGACCACACCAAAACACATCATAATTAAAATATCAAGAGCAAAAGACAAAGAGAGAATATTAAAAGCAGCAAGAGAAAAACAGTTCATTACCTACAAGGGAGCACCCATATGACTGTCAGCTGATTTCTCAACAGAAACGATGCAGGCCAGACGGGAGTGGCAAGAAATATTCAATGTGATGAATAGCTAGAACCTACAACCAAGAATAATCTATCCAGCAAAGCTCTCATTCAGAATTGAAGGGCAGATAAAGAGCTTCACAGATAAGAAAAATCTAAAGGAGTTCATCAACTCCAAACCAGTATTATATGAAATGCTGAAAGGTACTCTTTTAGAAGAGGAAGAAGAAAAAGGTAAAAGCCAAAAAATTATGAACAAATACATATCTATCAACAAATGAATCTAAAAATTAAGTGAATTAAAAATTTGATCAACAGAATAAACTGTGAATATAATAGAATCAGGAGCACAGAAAGGGAGTGGACTGATAATTTTCAGGGGGAAAGCGGTGAGGGGTGTACAGGGAGAGACTGGACAAAAATCATACACTTATGGATGAGGTCAATGGGAGGGAGGTAAGGGCAGAGGGAAGAGTGGGAGCTGGGTGGAGAGGTGCTATGGAGGGGAAAAAAGAGAAACAAATGTAATAATCTGAACAATAAAGATTTAATTAAAAAATAAAAAGATAAGTTTTAAACTTTGCCATGGAATATAACTGCGCTGCTGCAAGACAGTATGGAGTGACAGAAAAGATGGTTCAGGCCTGGAAAGCAAATGAAAAAGCATTAAAGAATATGCTAAGGGGTAAGTGTGCATTAAGAAGAGGCACCCCACATTGGCCAGAACTCGAAAATCATGTAGGAGACATGGTGAATGAGCATCGCCAAAACGGTTACTTTGTAGTGACATGAAATAAAACATGTTTGTTTGCACTTCAGTGGGCCAAATCTAACCCAGATCACAGCAACAGATTTAAGGCCACTGTATCCTGGTGTACTAGATTCATGGGAAGGCATAATATGGTACTGAGGCAAAAGACGAAAATTGCCCCCAAATTACCTGCTGATCTTGATAGCAAAGTAAATAGTTTCCATCGATACGTAATATAACAGCACACTAAACATAGCTATGCGTTAAGTAGTATTGGAAATATGGATGAAACTCTAATGAAGTTTGATATGGTTGGAAATAAAACTGTTCATCAAAAAGGTGAAAAAACAATTTTAATTAAAACAACAGGACATGAGAAGTCCAGTTTTACAGTGGTACTAGGATGCACAGCTGATGGCGCCAAACTGAGACCAATGATTATTTTTAAAAGAAAAACAATGCCAAAACTCAAGTTCCCTATTGGTTGTTTTGTACATGTGAATGAAAAAGGCTGGATGGATGAAGAATGGGTAAAACTATGGCTTGATAATGTATGGATCAGGCGACCAGGTGGACTTATTCAAAAAAGTAGTCTACTGGTATGGGATATGTTCAGGGCTTATTTAACTCCCAGCACCAAGCAAAGGCTTGCAAGACTAAACACAGATGTGGCAGTTATTCCTGCAGGATTGACATAATTGGTACAGCCACTGGATATGTGCCTAAACAAGCTATTTAAAGATCGCCTTCAAGAACAGTGGAATGAATGGATGGTTAGCGGCAAAAAGTCATTCACAAAAGGAGGAAACATGCGTGCTCCACAGTTAGATGTTTTGTGCAAGTTTGTCATAAAAGCCTGGAATGATATTGATGCAGAAATAGTAATCAAGTCTTTCAAGAAGTGTGGCATATCAAATTCATTAGATGGTATGGAGGATGACTACTTGTGGCAAGATGAAGAGGAAGCCAAAGCTGACACCACACCATCTGATATGGAATTTGATTCATATGATGATTGCCTTACAAATGTATCACAAGATGTTATTGAGGTACTTATGATATCAGATGACGAAGAGGAGGATTTTGAAGGCATTTAAAGGGAAACTGTCACGCCAGAAAAATCTGTAAAAATACCGTAACTTGCAGTTATAATGGGCATTGCTAACTCGCCAGGGACTTGCCCGGCACTTGCTCTCTCTCTCTATTGTTTGTTGTCTTCCTCCTACCATCATCAGTTCCAGCTTAGAAAACAAACAGCATGGCAGCTCCCATGGGTTTATTCTCTTATTCTTCTTTTCAGCTTTATAGTGAATTAGAAAAAGTTTAATCCACTTACACTGTTTTATGTTTACATGTTTGACGACAAACAGCCTTATGTTCATAAGTGACAGTTTTCCTGCTAAGTACCTGCATGTCATAAGCATATGAATTAAAATTACCATATTAAAATAAAAAAATAGAAATATATATGAATGAGTATTGTTATCTTTGAAAACTCTCATCCTGGGAAGCTAAATGACTTACTTTGTCCAATCAGTCTTTCAATCTGATATTACTCAAGACTTTTCTTGAGTTCCTATTTTAGTTCCTCTTTCACTAAACCTGAGGTATATTTTGTATTATTTATCTTCTGAAGGACAATTTAATTTTTAAAAACAGTTATTAAGCCCTGATCAGTTTGGCTCTGGGGCATCAGCCTTTGGATTCAAGGGTGCCAGGTTTGATGTCAAGGCATGTACTTTGGTTGTGGTCACATCCCCAGTAGGGAGTGTGCAGGAAACAGCTGATCAATGTTTCTCTCTCATTAATGTTTCTAACTCTCTATCCCTCTCCCTTCCTCCCTGTAAAAAATCAATAAAATATATTTTTAAAAAAACACCAGTTATTAATAATCAGAGTCTTATATTTGTGCATGTGGTAGGTGGGGAGTATAATTTTAGGTCAGTCATAAGGTATATCTATGGAACAATAAGACTTCTTTCTACTGTATTTCTTTGTCATTCAAGGTATAGTAAACAAAGTTTAATATGCTCCAAGCAATAACAGCTTTTGGAATATGAGGTCTGGAGAAGTGGGGTGGGAGCTCATGGGGTCAGGAGATGTGAAATTTGGGTTCCTATCTCATCTCTGCTATTCTTACGGGATTTTAGGAAAGTCCTTTAATTTCTTTTAGTTTCAGTTTCCTTGAAAACTGGGTTCATTTTTCATTTTTTGCTTACCTCAGAGGGCCGTTGTAAAGATTGTAGAAGGTAATATAAATGAAAACAATTTATAAAACCGTAAAGTAATCAAGTAGAAGTATTATATTGAGTATATTAACTAAAGCATGTGATTTATTTGGTTGCTTAACTTCTTTTTTGTTAAGAAAAAAGTCTTCTTAATTTATAATTGGTCATTTCTCAATGTTTCTAAAAAAGGTTTGGATAAATTCCTGGATAATATAATTATACAGGGTGAAGCAAATGTAGGTTTACAGTTTTGTTTGTATAGAAAATAATACAATAATAATGATAACACAAGAATAAACTGTGTTTCACATATCCACACTATTGTTGCCCCACTCTGTATTTCATTACTAAAGAAACCAGGATATGTAGAATACCTTTAAATTATGAAGTAACAAAAGGACAATTCTATTCACCTTTCAGAAAGTCTTGTCAGAGACAGTGGGACTGATCTTGGGGACAATTTAGATGGACTCTATGACAGAATATCATATAGTCTCAAGATCAGAAGCTCCCTAAATAGCAATAAGTCTGATCCCTATCCAATTACTGAATCTTCTTTAAGACCAAGAGTTTGTTTTCTACTTGAATATCTCCAGTGACTAAGAGCTCACTGCTTATCTTGACTATCCATTCCATTGCTAGGTAACACTTCCTATTAGAAAGTTCTTTCTTAGCCCTGGCTGGTATTCCTTAGTGGTCAGAGCATTGGTCTCTACAATGGATGGCCATGGGTTCAATCCCTGGCCCTGGTCAGGGTTCATGTAGATGGCAATTCATTGATGTGTGTCTCTCACCTCTCTCTGTCTCTGTCTCTCTTCCCTCCCACTCTTATAAAAACAATGGAAAAAATATCTTCAGGTGAGGATTAAAAATAATAATAATAAACATTAAAAAAGAAAGTTCTTTCTTAGAGTAAGAAAGATAACGACAGTATCATGGAAGAAACCAAGATGGCGGCATACGTAAACACCTCAACTGCTGTCTCGCACAACAATTTCAAAACTACAGCTAAAAGACAAAACAAACATCATCTAGAACCACAGGAAAGATGACTGAGTGGAAATTCTACAACTAGAGAGGGGGCTTATGGAGACACAGAGGAGCTGCAAACAGCTGAGGTACAGAGACACGCATGTAGAGACAACAGGTGATGGAGTGCCTGGTTGGAGAGAGATGGAAACTCCCCACTGCACTGAACCCCAGTTCCAGGCAAGACTCATACAGGGCGAGTCTGGATTGTCATGAAAAGGGAGGAGTGCACGGAAACTTAGGGGATCTGTGAAAAGGCAGAGGTCTGGAGGTGTGCATGAGTGCACAGAGAGAGGACTGACTGCTGATTGTGCCGGTGGCTTTCTCTAGCAGGAGAAAGAGGGAACCTCCTGACTGCGCTGAACTCCAGTTCCGACTACACTGAACCACAGTTTCCGGCAAGACCCTAGGGACCCAGACTCATACAGAAACTTAGGGGAGCCACGAAAGGCAGAGGGCTGGAGTCGTGTGTAAGTGCACGCAAAAAGAGCAGCAGCAATTACCGAGGGACACAGACCCAGGAGCCTCATAGGGCAGGGCTGATGGGAAGCCAAGGCTGTCTGCTCAGCCCTCAGACTCCGTCCCATCCAAGCCAAACACAGAGACTTTTGCAATTTTTCAAGTCTTGTATCATAAGGCTGACTCTAGCACAGAAGTTCTCCTAGCTTAGACACAGCTGATCCTCACAGACAATTGGTCTGGAGGTCAATTCCCCCCAGTGATACCAACAACAATCAAGACTTAACTACAACAAGGCTGTACAAACAGTTCACAAAGGCGTGCACCAAGTGTGTCCACATCAGGTAACTGGGGAAGCGGAGCTACTGGGCCATATAGGACACCTAGCACACAAAGCTACTCAACCAACTCAGGGAAGCAACCAAAATGCAGAGACAAAGAAACAGCAAGAAATGGAGGAAAACAAACAATTGGATATAGAGTTCAAAACCACGGTTATAAGGTTTTCCAAGAATTTCCTAGAAAAGGTTCATAAATTTAGCAAGACCCTTGAGGATATGAAAAAGGACCAACTAGAAATTAAACATACATTGACTGAAATAAAAAATATTATACAGAGATCTAATAGCAGACTAGAGGAATGCAAGAATCAAGTCAAAGATCTGAACTACAAAGCAGCAGAAAACACTCCACTGGAAAAGCAAAAAAAAAAAAAGAATAAAAAAATGTGAATATAGTGTAAGGAGCCCCTGGTCTGGGACAACTTCAGGCATACCAATATCAGAATTATGGGGGTGTCAGAAGAGAGAGAGCAAGATAATGAAAACCTATTTGAAGAAATAATGACTGAAAACTTCCCTCACCTGGTGAAAGAAATAGACTTACAACCAGGAAGCACACAGAACTCCAAATGAAGGAATCCAAAGAGAACCACACCAAGACACATCATAATTAAAATGCCAAGAGCAAAAGACAAAGAGAGAATATGAAAAGCAGCAAGAGAAAAACAGTTAATTACCTACAAGAGAGCACCCATACGATTGTCAGATGATTTCTCAACAGAAACTATGCAGGCCAGACTGGAGTGGCAAGAAATATTCAAAGTGATGAATAGCAAGAACCTACAACCAAGATTACTCTACCCAGCAAAGCTATCATTCAGAATTGAAGGTCAGATAAAGAGCTTCACAGATAAGAAAAAGCTAAAGGAGTTCATCAACACCAAATCAGTATCATATGATATGCTGAAAGGTACTCTTTAAGAAGAGGAGAAGAAGAAAAAAGTAAAGATAAAAATTTTGAACAACAAATAAATAACAAGTGAATCTAAAAATCAAGTGAATAAAAAATCTGATGAACAGAATAAACTGGTGAATATAATAGAATCAGGGGCATAGAAAGAGAGTGGATTGCCAATTCTCAGGGGAAAAGGGGTGAGAGTGGTGCAGGTAGAGACTGGACAAAAATCGTACACTTATGGATGAAGACAATGCGGGGGAGGTAAGGGCAGAGAGTGGGGTGGGAACTGGGTGGAGGGGAGTTATGGGGCTATATGGGGGGGGGAGAAGAGGAACAACTGAAATAATTTGAACAATAAAGATTTATTAAATTTAAAAAAAAGCAAGATAACGAACCACCTTACCTCCAACCAGCCTAGACTCTATGACATATTCTCAGTACGTGATGCCCAGGCCCCTTCTCACCTTCCACTTTCTCCTCTGCCATGACAGTATGACACAATGCGAGTGAGCGAAAAAACAAGTGCACCGAAGAATCTCCGCTTTTCACTGCATCCACCAATGTGTTGTCATAAAATTTAAACTTAGGATCAGCCAGTTCGTTGTAGCTGAAGTCGACCTTTTCTGTATTCTGGAACACATAAGCCAGAACAAACTTCTCAGCCGCAGCTTGACAGTTTGTAAAAGGTCAATTTGGGAGCAATTTCTGTAACGTGATAAGAACTCTTAGGAAGATGGGAAGAGAAAAGCAAGATAACTGGTTTCTAAGACTTTTTTAGCTCTGCCCTTGACCATCCATTCATTTGGGCCAGAAAAGATTCATTCCACAGGAGACAAGCTGAGCATTGCTTGGCAGATCCTTCTTCTTCCCTTTCTCCCCCAGTTACCAGGAATGATCCATGGCCAGCTTCAATCTCTAATTCCCAAATCCATGATAAGCAAACCTGAGGACAGGAGCAGGTAACTGCACCCTATTAGTAAATGGTATCTGGAAAAAGTGTTGTCTGTAGCTGTCCTTTGCCTGATTTGGGGAGCTGGGAATAGAACTGAGTTCTGATATCACTATGGTATTAGGTCAGTGATATCACTGTGTTACATAATTCTGATTTAACGCCACAAGGAGGCTAGAGAGGAATACTGCAAGATACAGGCAAGGCTGCACTGCAAGGACTTCAGTCCATACCACTTGTTCCAGATTTCATTTTAAACCATTTTACTTGACCCGCCAGCATACCTGACTCCGTTCTGCTTCTAACCCGCATGGTTCTTGACTTTGCCTCAGTCTTTGGATTTAATATTAATTACCATTTGCCTGGCTATGACTGTGGCTCCTATAGATAGACATGCCTCTCATTCTCCATTTCAGTTAGGCTGCTGGGAGCCACTTTGGGTAAGCATTTTTTTTTTCTGGTTTAATTTGACTAGGACACTCTTTTATCCCCTGGAGTGTGATATTAACAGATTTCTCCAGTCCATACTAGAACTCTCAAGGATATTTTTCCAGTTCTTTGTAGCTGTGGAGCTACTTGAGCTGGGATCTAATATGTCAAATACAGACATAGTTGTCCTGCTGATGCTATGTTGGGGTAAGGGGAGTTTGTAGTGAGCTATATGGGTTTTTTCTATATCCCATATAGAAAGAGTTTTGTCATTGTAGTAAGGAAGTATAGTCAGGTCCAATGCCAAGCCCTAGACCTGGCCAACTATAGTTATAAACTCTGGGGAGTTTGTGGGCTCAGTAATTTAAGATAAATCAATGTATAGCATCCCCTGAGGCTTTTCTAGAACTGGGTTCTTATACTGGCACATTCTTTAAAATTAGAAGCTGGTGTGTTAGGAGAGATAAACTGAAGAAGGAGTCATAAGTCTGATCTGCATTAGTATGTGAACAGGCAGTTCACAAAATAACTTTAAATGGGCAATAAGGTGATTGAGAAGGAAAATAAACATAAAAATGGTTCAACCTGATTAGTAATCAAAGAAAGGTAAATTAAATGAGATATCATTTTTCACCAATTAAATTTCTAAATATATTAAAACACTATTAATAGCCAGTATTGACAAAGATAGAGGAAAAAGGAATTTTCATATGTTATATTTTGATGTAATCTATCTGAAGGGCAATATGGTAATACTAAATGCAATAAAATGTGGCTACCCTTTGATCAACCAATTTCACTTCTAAGACTTTATTCCAAGGACATATTTATCAGAAGTGGAGACAAAAATATGTGTATCAGGTGCTTACCACAATGTTATAACAGCAAAAACAAAATGGAACAAAAATAGGTCCTGGTTAAATGAAGGTATATCAATACAATTGGATACAACACTCATTCAAAATGATGACGCAGATTTTAATTTAGTGACATGGAAAGAGGACCACAATATAGTGTTAAGTGAGTAGGAAGAGGCTGAAAATAGCCTGTATGCTATAATTCTTTTCTCCTTCCCTCCATTTTTCTTTTTCTTCTTATCTATCATATCTAGGTTTATATATATGTGTGTATATATACATAGGAAAAGCATATGTTACACTGATTACTAAACAAGATTAAATGATTTTAACTTTCTTCTTCAGAGACTTCTGTATTGTTTGAATTTTTTTAAAGTGAGCGCAGATTTTTTTTTTTAACAGAAACAACCCCAACCCTCCACCACCAATAAAGCCATTTTCATTTAAAAAGACAAACCCAAATCTCCTCCAATAAACATAGGTCATTTACATAATGCTTTCTAATATTATGGGGCCAATAAATGCTTTAATATTTCAGGGACTAAGGACTTCCCAACTTGTGTGAAGATGCTACCGTGTACCAAGGCCTCACTCAGCTCCCATATGCATCTCACAGGGAACTGTAATCACTCACCTCACAGACTTCTACCCTCTGTCCATACTTGTCATAGATATTACCTGTTAGCAAGTAAAAAGAGCAGAGACTTGACAAGGATTTTAAAGAAGAGTTTAGCGTTTTTTTGTGGTAAAATATATATAACATAAAATATGCCACTTAAAACACTTTTAGTGTACGATTCAGTGGCATTAATTACATTCATAATGTTATGCAACTATCACCATTATATATCTAAAACTTTTTCAGCATCCTACACAGAATTTCCCCATTCTTCCCTATTCCCAGACCTTGGTAACTTCTAATGTATTTTCTATACATTTGCCTATTCTATAGGTTACAAAGAATCATACAATATTTCCTTTTGTGTCTGGCTTATTTCATTTAGCATAATGTTTTAAAGACCATTGATGTTGTAGCATTTTTCAGAACTTCATTACCTTTTATTTTATCATTGACTTTACTTTTTATGACTAACGTTCCATTGTATGGATATACCACAATTTGTTTTCCATTCATCTATTGATGCACACAGGAGTTGTTTCTACTATTGGGCTATGATGTATAGTACTGCAATGAATACTAACATATACATGCTTGAATTCTGTTTTCAATTTTTGGGGGTACATACCTAGGGATGAAGTGACTGGGTTACATTGTAATTTAAAGGAGGGTTTTTAAGAGCTTTTTTCTTTTGATTCTATCATCCTAGACTTGCAGTTGAGCTGCCTGGAACCCACTCAGGCCACCTAGTCCTCAGTGCTACAGTAAGCTTCCTTCCTCAAGCCTACGGTAAGAAGAAGGTATCTGCTTGGGTCCCAACTCTTCTCCCTTAAGTGAGAGTGAGGGGAGGCTGGAGGTTAGTCAATGGATCTATGAGATACTTCATACTTCAGGAAGCCCCTCCAATCAGAAAAGTTACTTAGGAGAGATCTGAAAATAGAGCTAGAATGTTTAGGATCTAGGTCACTCCTTAGTACAGACAGAATGGGGGTGGGAGGCACAGAAACACCCATGATCCTTTTCAACCTTATCTAGTATATGGTATGGTCTTACAATAAGCCAGAAAATAAGACCCTCACCAAATCAATTCATCCAAAAATAAACCTTGTTTGACAGGGTTAATAGGAAATATTAGAATGCTAGCTTTCTTTTAAGTTAAAAAATTTTAATTATTTTTTTGGTGAAGAGAAATTCATGTAGCCCACAAATAATCATTTCAAAGTGTACAATTCAGAAGCATTTAGTGCATTCACAATATTGTGCACCTACCACATCTCTCTAGTTTCAAAGTTTTTTCATCATTCCAGAAGACATCCCACAGGCTCTAGCTTTTTAAATGCGATTGCCTATCTCTGCTACTTAGTGCACAGGGCATGAATGTTCACACACATGAGGACTTAATACTATCACAAAAACAAGCTTATGATTAAGGTACGAAATAAACGAGGAATGGGGCATGGAAGATACTGAGCAAACTCTGACTACACTTTGATGGCTTCTTTCAAGACTGTTTATTGGCCTGAGGGAGAATCCGAAATTAGGAGCTACAATAATATGCTGGCTTCTCTATCTGATTTAATATGAGAGTGAACTGATATTCCAAGAAATCAGAAATTCCTTGGGACAGAGATTAAGTTTGTATATCTTGATATTTCCAATGTCTAACATGATAGTTTGCATCTACAAGGTACTAATTAAATACTTTTGAATAGACCTGAATGGAGTAGTGATCTTTACATTTTATCTAGTGAATAGAGAAAGTCTATGAGAATAAGAGGCAAATGTGAATTTAGAGCTTGGTTATTCTTGAAAACAATCTGCAAAGTAGTTCTCCAGGACTCAGGAAAGCGAGAAGACATGCATACCATATAGTGTCCCATTGATAGAACACTTGCTGAAAACCATGATGTTCCTAGTCAGGGTCCCTGTTTTGTCTGAGAACAGGAATTTGACCTGGCCGAGCTCCTCATTAAGAGTGGTGGTACAAGCCTGTGCTGGTGTGTTCTTTAGCGCATAATACATCTTCCGATCCCAGTTGATATAGAAACTGTTGCCCAATCTTATTATCTCAACACTAAGGAGAAAGCAAGAAAAGAAGGGTCCTGGATCAGAGTAGGACAAATACATTATCCTGGTTTCCTTACCAGTCCTGTGGTAGGCCAGGGCCAGCATCTGAAAATCATATCAGAGTATCTTCCTTGGGAACTTACAATCAATCTTGATCACAGGACCCTTGCCACCAGCCAACCCACTGTAATTCTGATTTTGACCATTATTACACAAAGCGTTCCCATCTGCATCCAGAGATACCTGATTACTTTTGCTGGGGCATTTCCCTTTTCACTCTTTCTTCTTCCAAAACATATCTAGGAAAAGTCACAAATGTTGAACTTCTGCAGTAATGCAAGGACTTCAAGAGCTAACTTATAAAAGGCTGCCCAGGCTTAATTAGATGGTTATTGTTGCTGTTGTGTAAATCCATTGGTGGCGGGGAGAGAGAAACTTGAAACACTCAGCACTTTGTTGTTTCAGAAGGTAAGGATCAATGAAATCAGAAACAGCTTTCAGGAGCTGACCTCTGATAAATTTCCAGGCAGAAACAACCTACCTAGGGGGTAGCTTCTCCCCCTAATCGCTTTCTTTTCATTTTATCTGACTTTTTCCTCCTGCCTTTGTCACATTCAGAGGTAACAGAGAGAATATGAGAATAAGAGAAAAATAACATGCCTTACAGATTCTTTATGGTTAACATAAAGCATCTTCATTTTAAAACAGTGGAAATTATCAAGGTGCTTTCTTCCTATGATCATTCATACTTAATATGCATTAGATTGCTTCATTAGCAACCTTGACATGCATTGAGCAACATGGAATTTTTTGTTTGTTTGTTTGAGAGAGGAGGTTGCTCAGACCCACATTTTTTACTCTCTTCATTTGTTGTCACCCCCCCCTTTCCTTCACCATACCAGCCACAATAGCAGCCACAATCTCTTTAAACAGAAACATTTAATCTCATTATTTCTTTCCTTAGAAAGATCTTTGCTGCTTTTAGGATAAAATCCAAACCCCTTGGCTTGACAATTAAGTCTTTCCTGGATCTGATCCTAAACTACCATCTAACATCTTAGTTTAGATTGCTCACTGTTCTAAGACCAGATCAAGCTTTAAAAACATCTCCAAAACTTTATACATGCTGATATTTCTGCTTGAAATATTCTTTTTCTACTTTCTGCTTGGCGAATTTTATTCTTTTCTCAATTACGAATTTATTACCTTTTTTCTGTAAACACTTAAGCCTTTCTCGGCAGAGCTAATCCATTCCTTTTCAAGGCTTCCATAGCATTTACATATGTATTTCTATTATATAATTTTTTATATTGCACCATAATTATTTAAGTATCTGCTTCCATGGCTATGCTGTAAGTTTATTTAAAGGGCTGCCTTGTTGTTAGTGTCTCTTTCTCTAACATCTAACAGTATGTGGCTGATAGTAAGAGCTCAACAAATATTTGTAATTTAACAACATAATTTAATTATGCAAGGTGCTTTTCAGGTTGGAATGCCACAGTGCAGGTTTTAGGAAATCTGGAAAGGAGGTTGAGAAAATGTGTTTGAGATGTGTGTATGTGAGAAGAAATGTTGAAAATAGGAAAAAGGAAATCAGACTAAATACTTTAACTATTTCAATTTTTGTCCACAGTACTAATGAAAAGGGGAGAGGAGACATCCTTCTTCTCTTCTACAACTTTTAAAAAGCAGAACTTAGGTCACAATTACATCTATCTACCATTTCCCACATTGCTTCTATGGGAAACAGTTATTCAAGCTGCTAATGAATGTTTGGACTCTATCTCATTAATAAACTAGAGGCTACCCTGGTTTATGCTTTAGCATACACAATTTGTGTGTATTTTTTTCTAGCTATTTAATGCGCTCGTATGTCCAATTCAGTCACTTACATTGTAAGTTATTTGAGGGCAGGACAAATTTCTTTTTATATAACCCGCACAGTATCTAGCACAATATTCTAGACATAGAAAACATTTATGCAATCTCTAGATATTTCTCAGAGTGTTTTGAACACCAGGCACTGTGGAAAGTAGTGGGTTAAAGAGCACACAGTCTATGCTTTCTAAAAGTTCACACTATAGTTGGGAAGTTCATCAGGGATTATGAGTCAGTTCCTTCAGCTGTAACCCAAAGTAATCAAAGAAGCCTACCTGACATAGAGTGAAATAGGCACCATGGTGTTGAGAATAATGAAATAGGACCAGAATATGAGGATGGCAGACACAAATGATGAAGAGACATAGTCTTTCCATGGCAGAATATCCTGGAAGTAGTAGCCTCTCTTGCTCTCCCAAATGCAATGCCCAATTGCGAGGCTAAAACACATGCAGCCTAAAAACAGGAAAATCTAGAAAACAAAAAGAATTAACATTTCATTCAAGGCATATGCTACTTCAGTTCTGCCCTTTGAAGCCTTATATTTCAACAAAGCTCCTCTCTCTTCTTGAAGGGTGGGAGCTAATGGGGGAAGTGCTGTAGGTGGTAGTACACAGGACAGAAAAGAAAGCCCAGCAGGAGCTATCCTTGGGATTTTGAAGGGATATGATATATTCAATAATATTTACTTACTAAAATATATTAAATAATATTTAAGTGCCAGGTACTGTGCTAAGTACTTTACATATATTGTTTTATTTAATATTTATAATACTCCTCTGTTATAGTAATAACAATAAGGATAAACTATAAATATAAAATAAGAATTGGGTGTGACAGAGAGTGGAATAAAGTGTGAACGCCCTTAAAAGAGATGTACATGTAAGAGATAAAGAAGTTTGTACCCCACATGTAAGACCAGATAGCAGAACACCTGGGACCCGCTGATAAGACACACTGAAGACGTCTGCTTGAGCACATAAAAAGAGAGCAAACTCCGAAGGAGATTAGAGCCGCTTGTCTGCCCTCCACAGATGGTTGCTCTCCGCTCCCCTTCCTGCACCTGCCTGAGCTCTACGCTCTGCTGCTCTGCTGTGGACTCTAGGTCCGAACTGTGAGCCACAAGCCAAGGCCTCTACAAGACGCTGAGCAGCAGCTGCCACATTCAGCGTCCACGGTGTGTGTCTGTCAGCGCGGATCTCCGGGTGGCCTGCCGAGGTCTGGAAACCACCAGGACTCTGGTAAATAAACCGCGTGTGATTCGTGCATTGCATGTCTGTCTCCTGTGTAATTTATGTTCGGCCAATATTTAATAAGTGCCTTGAGTCATCCGTATAAGTCCATTCTTTTGGCAGAGGATACTCTTGGCCACCTTAGAGAAATTCTGGGACAATCTCTTTTAACAATAGATGAGGAACTTGATATTAAGAATGGGAAACTATTTTGCATAAAGTCATTTAGCAAATTTATCTAAGAGAATTAGGTTTGAACCAGTTCCAGAACCCAAACTCCTAATCACTCCATTATTGAAGTGAGATGCTGCTTTAACAAAAGTCTAAAATGTGTGGCACTGGCTTAGCAGTTGAGGTTAGGTAGGTGGTAAGATACTGATAAAAGGCTTAAATATGGCAATCACATTAATAAAAAATTTGGTAAAACTTGAAGAAAGACCTGCTGAGCCTATAGCTTCTAAGGGAGGTGGCTAGAAAGAATTATAATATTAGTGTGTGTTGACTGCCTTTGACAAGGTATCAAAGAAAGAGCTGAACTAGGGAAATAATTGGCCAATTTATAAGCAGAAATTTTAAAAAGGGGGAGAAATTTGGGTCATCAAAGGATTGAATGCCGGAAACCAATAATTGTCTCAGTAATAGAAAGTGTGGACAAGGAATCCGGAAGGCTGGACAACCTCGAAGCTCTGAAAGGTCAAAGCCAGCCACCCCCTATCTAATTGAGACAATGAACTTCCTCATCAAATAATCATGTAAATCCTTACTGATAAGATAATCTACTTGTTACTGGAATTGCCTGCTTCCAGGCAAAGGGTGTATCCCAAACCTGAATAAAAGGGATGGCAAGGCCAAAGGAAGGTGGTAGTCTTTCCACTAGAGCAGTGGTTCTCAACCTTCCTAAGGCCACAACCCTTGCATACAGTTCCTCATGTGGTGGTGACCCCCAACCATGAAATTTTGCTACTGTTATGCATCATGATGTAAATATCTGCATTTTCCGATGGTCTTAGGCAACCCCTGTGAAAGGGTCGTTCGACTCCCAAAGGGGTCGCAACCCACAGGTTGAGAACGGCTGCACTAGAGGAAGGCTCCTGCCTGGGCCCCCAATATTGCTAAATTAATGCTTTTCTAGTCTCTCTTTTCATTTGCATGCGGCCTCCTCCAGAACCAGAACCCAGAACGGGAACCCTGAACCACACAGGATGTGAAAAAGGTTCCCACAATTGAAAAAGCATATTACTTTTAGAAAGTAAAGAGGAAGAGGTAAGATTATGTTCTTAAACACATAAGTCTCAATAATTCTTTCTAACTGAATTTTGCCTGCAGGCAAAGTTGAGATTAAAGATGATACCTTCTTACCCAAGAATATTGTTTCAGATAACAGCAATTTTCATACCATTAAATTGAGAGAGAAAGGATAAAGGAGCATGGAAGCAAAGACATAAGATAAATTTGAGAACTATGTCTAGAAAAAAACTTTGGGGAGAGGAGATAACACCCCAGAACTCCTTTACAAGGCCAGTATTACCCTGATACCAAATCCAGACAAGGACACTATAAGAAAAGAAAGCTACAGGCCACTATTTCTGATGAACATAGATGCAAAACTTCTTAACAAAATAGTAGCAACCAAATTCAGCAGCACATTAAAGAATCATGTATCATGACCAGGTGGGATTTAGACATTACTGAAAGAAAATGCAAATAAATGGAAAGATATCCCATGTTCATAGATTGGAAGTGTTAATATTGTTAAAATGTCCATACTACTCAAAGCTATCTATAGATTCAATGAAATCCCCATCCAGGTTATAATTTTTACAGAAATAGAAAACCAACCCTAAAATTTGTATGGTACTATGGAAGACTCAAAATAGCCAAAGCAATCTTGACAAAGAAAAACAGAGCATTACAACTTCTCGAATTCAAACTGTAGTACAAAGCTATAGTAATCAAAACAGTATGGCACTGGCACAAAAACAGCACTTCCACCCCCTTCCCACCTGGTTCAGTGTTTAGAGGGTCGTAGTTTGTTTTTTTAAACAAATATTTTTATTCATTTCAGAGAGGAAGGAAGAGGGAAAGAGAAAGAAACATTGACGAGAGAGAATCATTGATTGGTGCCTCCTGCGCACCCCCCACTGAAGATGGAGCCCACAACCTGGGCATGTGTCCTTGACCAGAATCAAACCTGGGACCCTTCAGTCTGCAGGCCAATGCTCTATCCACTGAGCCAAACTAGCCAGGGCAAGGTTGCAGTTTTGATTCCTGGTCTAGGGCATACACCTGGGTTGCAAATTCAATCCCTAGCCTCGTTTGTGGGGAGGCAACCAATAAATTTGTCTCTCATAT
>JAAGEH010000226.1:13140194-13247694 GCA_011751065.1 Lasiurus cinereus
AGTGGATAGAGTATCAGTTTGTGGACTAAAGGAGGTTTCATTCTGGTCAAGGGTACATGCCTGGTTTGCAGGCTTGATCCCCAGTAAGGGTGTGCAGGAGTCAGCCAATCAATGATTCTCTCTCATCATTGATATTTCTATCTTCCTCCCTTCCTCTCTGAAATCAATAAAAATATTTTTTAAAAAAGACATGCTGCCAAAACTGGTTTGGCTCAGTGGATAGAGCATCGGCCTGTGGTCTGAAAGATCCCAGGTTCAATTCTGGGCAAGGGCATGTACCTTGGTTGTGGGCACATCCCCTCAGGAGGCAGCTGATGGATGTCTCTCTCTCATCGATGTTCCTAACTCTCTATCCCTCCCCCTTCCTTTCTGTAAAAAATCAATAAAATATATTTTTTTAAAAATAAAAAAGACATGCAAACAATATAAGTTTCAAAACAATCTAATTTTCAAAATTATTTTTTTGTTGTCCACTGATTGCTTTTTTCCTTTTATTTTTAGCAAACTATTTTTTTTTTAATCCTCACCCAAGAACATTTTCCCACTAATTTTTAGAGAGAGAGTAGGAGATGGAAAGACAGAGAGAAACATCCATGTGAGACAAATATGTCGATTGGTTGCCTCCTGCACAAGTCCTGACCAGGGCCTGTGCTGGGGAGGAGCCTGCAACCGAGATATGTGCCCTTGACTGGAATTGAACCCAGGACTCTTCAGTCCACAGGCTGACACTCTATCCACTAAGCCAAAATGGCTAGGGCTAGCAAACTATTCTTATTTTATTCATGCAATTGCTTCTTCTAAGAATAAGAATTATTTGAAAATTGTTTTCTTTTCTATTTCCTGAAATACAATGTGTTTATTCAGAGGTCAGTAATTCTATTTGTTCATCCTTATCCTCCTCCTGTGTTCCTGATTCCTCTCTAGTCCACTTAAAAATATGAGCAAAAGAGTAGTGTGGTCCTTTGGTTGGTTTTGCTTCCTTTGGTTAACTTTGTTTCCCCAACAGACCACTATCCTGAGTGGGAGGATGGAACCATGAGCTCTGTGAAGGTAGGCATATGTGTTATTTGACAGGTGCACCCTAGATTACACAAGGAGCATGCAGGAATACTTGAGCCCTCAAGTTTAAAATAAAGTGGGTTTTACTTGGAAGTAATGACACCCATATTAGAAGATAGCACTTTGTTTGGTACTGGAAAGTAAATACATTTATTTAATTTTATTTTTTAACTTAATAAATCTTCATTGTTCAGTTTATTAGAATTGTTCCTCTTTTTCCCCCCCAGAGCTCCCCTCCACCCAGCTCCCACCTCACTCTCTGCTCTTACCTTTCCCCCATTGTCCTCATTCATAGGTGTATGATTTTTGTCCAGTCTCTCCCTGCACCCCCCCACCTCTTTCCCCCTGAGAATTATCAGTCCACTTGCTTTCTATGCCCCTAATTCTATTATATTCACCAGTTTATTCTGATCATCCGATTTTCAATTCACTTGATTTTTAGATTCACTTGTTGATAGAAATATACGTATTTGTTGTTCATAATTTTTACCTTTACCGTTTTCTTCTTCTTCCTCTTCTTAAAGAATACCTTTCAGCATTTCATATAATACTGGTTTGGTGCTGATGAACTCCTTTAGTTTTTTCTTATCTGTGAAACTCTTTATCTGACTTTCAATTCTGAATGATAGCTTTGCTGGGTAATCTTGGTTGTAGGTTCTTGCTATTCATCACTGAATATTTCTTGCCATTCCCTTCTGGCCTGCATAGTTTCTGTTGAAAAATCAGCTGACAATCATATGGGTGCTCCCTTGTAAGTAATTAACTGTTTTTCTCTTGCTGCTTTTCATATTCTCTCTTTGTCTTTTGCTCTTGGCATTTTAATTATGATGTGTCTTGGTGTGGTTCTCTTTGGATTCCTTTTGTTTTGGGGTTCTGTGTGCATCTTGGACTTGTAAGTCTATTTCTTTCAACAGGTGGGGGAAGTTTTCAGTCATTATTTCTTCAAATAGGTTTTCAGTATCTTGCTCTCTCTTTTCTTCTGGCACCCCCATAATTCTGATGTTGATACGCTTTAAGTTGTGAAAGAAGCTCCTCACACTATCTTCACATTTTTAAATTGTTTTCTTTTCCAATGGAGTGTTTTCTGCTGCTTTGTATTTAAAATTTTTGACTTGATTCTTGCAATCCTCTAGTCTACTGTTAGGTCTCTGTATAATATTTTTTATTTCAGTCAGTGTATGTTTAATTTCTAGTTGGTCCTTTTTCATCTCCTCTTGGGTCTCACTAAATTAATCCATTTTTTTCTAGGAAATTCTTAAAAAACCTTATAACCGTGGTTTTGTTTTCCTCCATTTCTTTCATTTGTGATCTGTTCTTTTGTCTCCGCATATTTCGCTGCTTCCCTGAGTTGGTAGAGTAGCTTTGTGTGCTAGGTGTCCTATATGGCCCAGTAGCTGGGCCTCCCCAGTTACCTGAGGTGGACACTCTTGGTGCACGCCTTTGTGGACTGTGTATACAGTCTTGTTGTAGTTAAGTCTTGATTATTGTTGGTATCACTGGGGGGAATTGACCCCAAGCCAATTGGTTATGAGGATCAGCTGTGTCTATGCTGGGAGAACTTTGGTGCTGGAGTCAGCCTTATGATACAAGACTTGCAAAATTGCAAAAGCCTCTGTGCTCGGCTTGGATGGGGCAGAGTCTGAGGGCTGAGCATCAGCCTTGGCTTTGTATCAGCCCTGCCCTAAGTGGCCCTTGGGTTTCAGTGTCCCTCGGTAATCGCTGCAGCCCTCTTTATGTACGCTCGTGCGCCTGAATTTCTGTGCACTCTGGGGACCCATATGACTCTGGGTTGTCAAGGTCTCATCCAAAACTAGGTAGAGTTCAGTGCAGTTGGAAGTGGAGTTCAGCACAGTTGGGAGGTTCAGTCTTCCTCCTGCCAGAGAAAGCCAGCCACACAATCAGCAGTAAGTCCTCTCTGCGTGCACTCACGCGCACACATCTCCAGACCTCTGCCTTTTGCGGCTCCCCTGAGTTTCCCTGCACTCCTCCCTTTTTTTAACAGTCCAGATTCCCCACATATGAGTCTTGCCTGGAACTGAGGTTCAGTGCAGTTGGAACTGGGGTTCAGTGCAGTCGGGAGTTTCTGTTTCCCTCCTGTTAGAGGAAACCACCCAGGCACTCCGCCGCCTGTCCTCTCCATGTGCTTGTGTCCGTACCTCAGCTTTTTGCATCTTCTCTGAGTCTCCGTGAGCCCCTCTCTTTCCTTCTAGTTATAGAATTTCTACTCAGACAGCTTTCCTGTGGTTCTGGATGATGTCCCTTCTTTTAGCTGTAGTTTTGAAATTATTGTGCGAGGCAGCAGTTTGGTGTTCATCTATACCGCCATCTCGGTTTCTTCCTAAATACATTTCTTATTGCTATATTAATGTGATAGGTGTGATAGGATGGTACAAAGGGCCAATTGTTGCCCGTGTTGTTTTATATTGGCAGTTTAAAAATTTTTTTTTCAATTGATTTCAGAGAGGAAGGGCGAGGGAGAAAGAGATAGAAACATCAATGATAAGAGAGAATCATTGATTGGTTGCCTCCTGGATGCCCCCTACTTCATATGAAATCCGAAACCCAGGCATGTGCCCTAACCAGGAATCAAACCGTGACCTCCTGTTCATAGGTCAATGCTCAACCACTAAGCCAGTCCAGCTGGGCTATGGGCAGTTTCAAAATGAACTATTCTATTAGCCCACATCCTCTCCTGTTCATTTTATATGTTCTTCACATGTGGTCTGTCTGCCTTGTTAAACAGGACTTGTTATGTGTTTTAATTTTGACTCCTCCAGGAGACAGCAAGTATAGCAGAAATAGCATTGACCCTGAAAAGTTATGCCTAGGTAGATTGATGTGATTATTAAATAAAATTATGTATATAAAGTATCTGGCACATTGTTATGCCCTCCCCCGAAATGTGAACTGAAAACACTTGAGACCTAGTCCTAGGTCTTATACATCCTTATGATTCTCACCACATCTGGCAATGTATTGGCTATATAATAATTCCTCAGTAAATATGGCTTGATAACTTGATGAGTCACAGATAGACCTGTCTTTGCCATTATATTTCTATGGGATTTTATTTATTATATTTATCTTTACTGTGTCTCAATTTCCATGGTCAAATAGGTAAAATACTTCTTCACGTGTTTATTGTTTATGGATGTATTAAGGCTGTGGTTAGTGAGTAATATGAAAATATTATAAAAAAGTTAAAATACCTCTATACAGCCCTGACAAGTTTGGGTCAGTGGATAGAGTGTCAGCCTGTAGATGGAAGAGTCCCAGGTTTGATTCCAGTCAAGGGCATGTACCTTGGTTGTAGGCACATCACCAGTAGGGGGTGTGCAGGAGACAGCTGATCAATATTTCTCTCTCACTGATGTTTCTAACTCTCTATCCCTCACCCTTGCTCTCTGTAAAAAATCAATAAAATATATTAAAAAAAATAAAATACCTCTATGTAGATATCAATTATTATCACTATGCTTAAGACAAGTAAATAAGTAGTTGAACCTTCCTATGTATACCAGAGACATTCTGTTTTGAAGACAAACCTAGGCTAAATGATCTTGTTAAGTGTCTAATGATATGTTTTTTATATTATCAAAGGCATATTTACCTACATTGCCTTTCTAATTTCTCAACTGTGATTGTCTTCCTCATTAAGAAACCAGAAATTGTCACTTTGTTTCAACTGCTGAAAGCTATGTAAACATCAATAGAAAGAGAAAGATAATGAATATGAGTTTTTTATCTCAAAGCTGAATAAACTGTCCTAATTTTCTAAAACGTATTTGCTAAATTCAAAGGATTTAGAAAAAGAAATGTTACATTTCCCATAACAAATAATGGAGGGTGGGTAGTTATATAATTCAGATATGTATGAGAAATGTACTAAAAGAAAAGTCATTTTTGAATTTTCAGAGTCTAAGCAAGAGTAAAATTAAAAACAAAAAGTCATATAATTAAGTATAGGCAGCACTAGAACTGCCTGGTTATGCAGAGAATTTCTTCATTAATCTGTCTATAACTGACAAGAAAAAAGGCAACCTGTATATATAGCATGGAAATAAAGTAATTGATTAATTAGGCTTCAATTTAAACTTCTATTATCAAGTCTGATTATTTTCTACTGTCGTGCTCTCCAAATTTAATTTCCTAGCAGTAGAATCCTCTATTTTCTAACCAAAACCTTATAGAACTGATAAACCTGAAGCTGGTTTTTTTGAAGCAGGACCTTTAGAATGAAGAAGCCAGGACAAAATTTAACTGATCACCTCTCTTCCCCCTGCATGAACCGTCAGACCAGGGGTGGGGAATGTCCAGTCAACACATCACATAAGACCCACAAAATCATTTGGTCTGGCCCTGCCAACCCATTAGGGGTGAGTTAATTAAATGTTTGACTAAATGTAGCAGGCGAATTTTTAAGTTGATAATTTTGTATGGCCCATGAATGATGTTATGTTATAAATATCCAAATGGCACTTGGCAGATAAAAGTTCCCCATCCCTGCCTTAGATTTGTCTAAGAGTTTGAAAATCATCAGTTCAGTAAGGAGTTCTATTAGCCATGTAAGATTTTCTTAAGGTGGTCATGAGTAAGACTGGTTGTGAGAAAATAAAAACTACATCTTAATTTCAAGGCCCTTGATCCATCTTAAATAAATCATGACTATCCTCTACAACAAAGGTATATACTAGAGAATTCCTTATCAAATGGTTCTGTTCTTTTCTACTTCAGATTAAGTATGTGGGGGTCCCAAATATTGCTTTAGTTTCAAATAACTAAATCCCAAGTTGGAAATACCAGCTACTCCCATGAAAGGAAGGGAAGTATGTTTATTCATAAAGAAATACAAAAAAAAAAAAAGGCTTTAACTTACCCAGAGCACAAGGATATTCATGAGATGGTCGATGTGTGTCCGTTTAAAAGAGGATTTTCCACTGTTCTGCATTAATTTGGTGTCTGGCCCTAATTGAAACAGGGAGACATCAGCTCTTAGAATTACTGAATATACCCAGAGGCTTGAAATTGGGGTTGGAATGAGCCTTTCTGATCATCTAATCAAACCTCTTTTCAGTGCCAGGGATAAAGTCCTGTAGTAAGGCTCATAGTTGATGCAGTAACTCAAAGAATAGAAAATCTGTATCTAAGAATAACTCCAAGTATTTCTGCAAAGTAATCTTTCACAGATAAGCTGAGTCAGAATAAAAGCCACAGCTTCTCTCTCATTACCACCTGGTTTATTTAGCTTAGAAAAGGGATTTTCCGATAAGGAGATTTTTATTTTTAGAAAACCCAACGCTGAGCCAAGTTTTATTTAAAGTTTTTAATTGAGAAAGGGAGAAAGGAAAAGGCAACAATTTCTGAAGTGGAGGCTGGGGATCTGAGACTTCTTTGGAGCTGAGACAGAAAGTCCATATTTCCTCATGACAGGGCAGATAGTAAGCAGAAGTAAAAAGCTTTTAATGACCACAGGCGCTAGAATTGGGTATTACTGGATATTGGATATTACTGGATATAAATTGGATATTATAAGAGAGATCTGGTTGCAGAGAAAACCTAAGAGGTTTAGAAGAAAGTGTTAAGTAGCAATTTCTCTGGCCTTTTACCATCCGTTTATTAATCTTATACTTATTCTAATAAAGAAATTTCATCAATGTTTACATATGAGGGAGCAGAAACTTCCCTGGTATGTGGACAAACTTATGCAATACATAAGCTATGCCATTCTTTCCTCTTAAGCATTCCTTGAAGGGCTTGCACTAATGAGAAGTTGGCTGAGAAACTGGAAGCTACAAAGGACAGTATCTTCCAAGGGTTTGTAAAAAAACTGCCCCTTCCCCAGATTTCAAGAGGAGTGTGCAGATCACAGTAGAACTTACACAGCATGTAGCAGTAACAGCCATTCAATTCTGCCCGGCATACCTTGCGAGGCTCTAGGTGGCATCAGTGCTCCTCTGTTCTGAACTTTCCAAAGTCCCCAGAGATTTTTCACTACCATGCAACCAAGAGTCAGAGGGAAATCTTAACTAGATTTGTGCTGGTTGGCAACTTGACTGCTGTTACTTTAAGGAAAAAACATTTTGCTGAAAATAAGCTTTTTATGCATAGCAATATGAGTGGGTAGTTAAGTACAATGAAAAAAAAATAAGTCTATAAATCTTTTGAGTTTGGACTAGGTAACCTAGAAGTTGTCATTTATAGGTCAAGAATCAATGAAGGCAGTTCCACCAAGGCCTCCCTGGACTCTTAAGCTTCTCTCTAGGGCTTAGATCCCATTATTTTCCACAGAAGTGAGGCATTTAGGATACCCAGTCTAGGAGTAAATTCTCTAGAAGGGGATTCTGAGTTGAGTAGAATTCACTGTATTAAAATTTCCTTGATGCCATCTACCTTCAGAATGCTATCTTTTAAAATATATATATATATATATTATTAATTTTTCACAGAGAGGAAGGGAGAGGGATAGAGAGTTAGAAACATTGATGAGAGAGACACTGATCAGCTGCCTCCTGCACGCCCCCTACTGGGGATGTGCCCACAGCCAAAGTACATGCCCTTGATCATAATCAAACCTGGGACCTTTCAGTCCGCAGGCCAACGCTCTATCCACCGAGCCAAACCAGTTTCAGCCAGAATGCTATCTTACTATGGTTGTTGTCAGCAATGCTCACTGTCACCGAGGGCATAGAGTAGCACAGAAGGTCCCTCTATTTTTCTGAACCATGTCATAACCTGAGAAAATCCTTCATTAAGTATAAGGGATTATGATCCTAAATGACATCTCAAGAGAGGCCACTGTTAATGATCCACATGTGCCTTTTCTTTGGCATGAACCCTTCACATTAGAGTTTACATTCTTCTCCATAATGAGCACTGTGTTTATTCTCTCCTCAGGGGCGTAGTCCACATGTATACTCTGCCCTTTTACAAGTTCCCCCTTCATAGACCAATTCTATGTATACTTCTATATGTATTTCTTCTCTTGTGTCCAGTTATGATTTGGAACACAAAGCCTTCCTCTAACAAAAGAAGAGTTGATATGTGGGCAACTCATTGCTTGGGGAGAAATTTTTCTTTTTAAATCCATACATCCACCCACCTCCCTTTCTGTCTCAAAGCTATTAATGTTCTGATATATATCTGAGTACTACATCTATATCCAACAGGCTGGGGTCTAACTGTAGCTCAGAGAGACGTACCAGTATAAATCACTAAGCCATAGCACCAATCTGTATTCCTGATGACGCATCCTCGGAGAAGTAGCTTATCAAGGTCCAGGAGGTAGTTTTTTCCCTTATACATTAGTATTCCTGTGAATCTGCCCAGCTTGTTATTGGGAGCATCACACCTCACTTCTCCTGCAGGGGGTGGGGGGGGAGGGAAGGAGTAAGAGTGCTGGTTCTATAATTAAGCTTTTCCTAATAGGATAGAAGGAGACTTAACATAAAAGAGGAAAGAACATCCCTCTTTCAAAATACATACACATCTTTTTCCTATCCTCTCCCCATTTCAGATGCTGCCCATTTCGCACCAGCTCCCTTTCGAAAGGCAGACAATTGGTTTCTGGGTATCAGAGAAGAGTAATTCTGTTTGTGACGTGGCTTATCCAGAGAGAGTCACAGATAAGAAAAACCCACATGGTAACTTATCACTATCAGTACTGCTAAATCATATGAGCTCTGAATTTGAAAAAAAAATTAAATCTATTTAACTTAAAGCAAACTTAAAATAAAACCCACCACAAAATCAAACCTAGTATTTTCAAAATGAAAATAATTCAACTTGTTCCTTGATTAGTAAAGCAAAATATGCCCTTTACAAATATGTATATAATATTAAAAGGAGAAAGGAGAAGTAAAATTCACCAATTGCCTAGAGATAAGTGCTATTAATCTTTTGAAGTACATCCTTCAACTTTTTTCTACCATGTACTCATAAGCATATGTTTCAAAAAACAAGTTTATGCTAACTACCCTAAGCATAGTCTATTGTAATATTTTTCCATTTATGACTACCCTATTCCTATCTAATAATAGGCTAATATGCAAATTGACCAAACAGCATAATGACCGGTTGCTGTGACACACACTAACCACCAGGGGGCAGATGGAGTGTCACTCAGCCAGAAGCCAAGCTCATGGTTGGTGAGTGCAGTGGTGATGGGAGCCTCTCCTGCCTCTGCCTCCATGGCAGTCGGACATCCCCCCAAGAGTTCCTGGACTGTGAGAGGGTGCAGGCCGGACTAAGGGACAACCCCCCCAAGTGAATGAATTTTGTGCACTGGGCCTCGAGTGTTACAAATATTTTTCCATGTCAATAAACATTAACTTGAATATTGTTTTTTAAAAATGATATATAATTCACTATATGAATATAAATACTTTCTTGAACCCCATTCCTATACTGATAAAAATTTGGGAGGGCAAACCTATATGCTAACTTACCATCAAAGGCAGAAAGCAGATTCAAGTCATTTTCCATATCACTGGTAATGTGGATGGCCTGCTTCACTTTCAGGTTGGTTTCACTAGAGTAAAGCACATAGAACCAGCATATAGGACACACACACAACAGCAATATAGGTCCAGTTTCTCCTACTTCTTCATGGAGTTTTAGAAAATAGATATTGCCAACAGAACTTGGGCTATAGGTTTGAGCTGTAAGAGTCACTCTTACTATTTTCTCTCAATGATAGTATTGAGATGGAATGGCTATACAAGGAAGCTATTTTTAGCACATCCTCCCCCTTCTCACTGAAACACACCATGATTCTTTTGAACAACCCATAAGATCTTGCTGAATAGATGCTCTAGAGCTGCTGAAGACACATCACAAAACAGCATGGAGGAGGCACCCACTGCCTTCAAGAATAAGGAGCATGGGAGAAACAAGATGGTGGCATAGGTGAACACCTAAACTGCTGCCTTGCACAACTATTTCAAAACTACAGCTAAAAGACAGAACAGACATTATCCAGAACCACAGGAAAGCTGGTTGAGTGGAAATTCAGGAGGTAGTTGGCTGAGTAGAAATTCTAGAAGGAAAGAGAGGGGCTCATGGAGACTCAGAGGAACTGGAAAAAGCTGAGGTATGGACACACACATGCAGAGAGGATGGGTAGCTGAGTGCCTGGCTGGCTTTCTCTAGCGGGAGGAAGATGGAAACTCCGAACTGCACTGAATCCCAGTTCTGACTGCACTGTACCCCAGTTCTGGGTGAGACCCTGGGGTCCCAGACTCATAAGAGGGGAGTCTGGACTGTCGGGAAAAGAGGAGCACATGGAAACTCTGGGGAGCTGCGAAAGGCAGAGGTCTGGAAGCGTGCGCGCGAGTGCGCACAGAGAGGACTGACTGCTGAGTGTGCCGCTGGCTTTCTCTAGCTGGAGGAAGACAGAACCTCTCAACTGCGCTGAACTCCAGTTCTGACTGCAGTGAACCCCAGTTCCGGGTGAGACCCTGGGGTCCCAGACTCATAAGGGGGGAATCTGGACTGTAGGGAAAAAGAGAGGAGCACAGGGAAACTCAGGGAGCCGCAAAAGGCAGAGGTGTGAAGGCGCGCATGCACGAGTGCACACAGAGAGGACTGCAGCGATTACCAAGGGACTGAAACGCAGGGGCCTCATAGGGCAGGGCTGACAGGAAGCCAAGGTTGTCTACTCAGCCCTGAGACTGCCCCATCCAAGCCTAGCACAGAGGCTTTTGCAATTTTGCAAGTCTTATCTCATAAGGTTGTTTCCAGCAAAGAAATTCTCCCAACATAGACACAGTTGATCCTCACAGCCAATTGGCTTGAAGATTAATTCCTCCCAGTGATACCAACAACAATCAATACTTAACTACAACAAGGCTGTACACACAGTCCACAAAGGAGTGCACCAATTGTGTCCACCTCAGGTAACTGGGGACGCTGAGCCACTGGGCCATATAGGACACCTAGCACACAAAGCTACTCTACCAACTCAGGAAAGCAGCCAAAATGTGGAGACAAAGCAACAGATCACAAATGAAAGAAATGGAAGAAAACAAACAACTGGATATAGAGTTCAAAACCACAGTTATAAGGTTTTTCAAGAATTTCCTAGAAAAGATTGATAAATTTAGTGAGACCCAAGAGGAGATGAAAAAGGACCAACTAGAAATTAAACATACACTGAGTGAAATAAAAAATATTATTATACAGAGACCTAACAGCAAACTAGAGGAACACAAGAATCAAGTCAAAGATTTGAAATACAAAGAAGCAGAAAACACTCAACCGGAGAAGAAAAAATAATCCAAAAATGTGAAGATAGAGTAAGAAGCCTTTGGGTCAACTTCAAGTATACTAACATCAGAATTATGGGGGTGCCAGAAGAAGAGAGAGAGCAAGATATTGAAAACCTATTTGAAGAAATAATGACTAAAAACTTCCCCCACTTGTTGAAAGAAATAGACTTAAAGTCCAGGAAGCATACAGAACCCCCAACAAAAGGAATCCCAAAAGGACCACACCAAGATACATCATAATTAAAATACCAAGAGCAAAAGACAAAGAGAGAATATGAAAAACAGCAAGAGAAAAACAGTTAATTACATACAAGGGCGCACCCATACTGATTTCTCAACAGAAACTATGTAGGCCAGATGGAAGTGGCAAGAAATATTCAAAGTGATGAATAGCAAGAACCTACAACCAAGATTAAGACACTACCCAGCAAAGCTATCATTCGAAATTGAAGGTCAGATAAAGAGCTTCACAGACAAGAAAAAGCTAAAGGAGTTCATCAACACCAAATCAGTATTATATGAAATGCTGAAAGGTACTCTTTAAGAAGAGGAAGAAGAAAAAGGTAAAGATAAAAATTAGGAACAACGAATACATATCTATCAACAAGTGAATCTAAAAATCAAGTGAATAAAAAGATCTGATGAACAGAATAAACTGGTGAATATAATAGAATCAGGGGCATAAAAAGGGAGTGGACTGACAATTCTCAGGGGGAAAGAGGTGTGTGGGGTGCAAGAAGAGATTGGACAAAATTGTACATCTATGGATGAGGACAGTGGGGGAGGAGGTAAGGGCAGAGGGTGGGGTGGGAACCGGGTGGAAGGGAATAATGGGGGTAGGGGGGGAAGAGGAACAGTTGTAATAATCTGAACAATAAAAATTTATTAAATAAATAAAAAAGAAAAAAGAATAAGGAGCATGCCCTGATAAAAACCTGCACCCACCTTCAAGTAAACAAACTCATTACTTCATAAATATTTATAGAACTCATGTGGGGATCCCAATTAACCATTTGTTGATATAGGAATGTACAGAGACAGAAGCAAAAATGGAAGCCATATTTCAAAACGCTTGTGGGCACCAAGAGCAATAGTTGTGAGAATGCAGATCCATTCAAAACTCTGTAGGGCAAGCTCTCTGAAGATGGCCTCTATCATCCTAAAACCTTAGCTTTTGTATGCTAATGAATATCTACCTTAAATCCTTTCTAGAATATGGTGTATTATCAATAAATAGTTCCCTCCATACTGGCCCCAGAAGCTTTGGAACTCTATTCTGAAAATTTAAAGTTCTGTTAACCTCTTTCCTGTTACTCAGCATTATTAAATACAGGCAGAGAATATGAAGTTTATTTGCCCAGATTCTGTATCCAGTGAATGCTCAGTTAATGCTATCAAGAGCTTATCCTTAAACTTGAGGTCCCAAGGGTTTGGCCTCCTATCTTCTCTTAGTTCGATATTTCTAGCTTCTTTAGTATGTACTTCCACCTGAGAATATAATTCATTCTTGGCATCATGTTCTCCCTCAGTGAAAAATCCTCTAAGCTGCCTCAATCACCTTAATGGACCATTAGGAGGGAACACTTACCCATCCAGTTCTGCTGTTTCTATATATGTCATACTGTAGGGTTCACTGCTAGAGAGTAATAGTATATCAGCCTGTGGTCAGAAAAGTCAGAGAAAATAAAGAAAGCAGGAAGGTGGACTTTTAACATTCCAATGTGACAAGAGCAGTTACTTTCTTTGTCTAGGACACATCACTAGTACTATATACCCTTCTCCCAGAACTAGTCTCACACTGTCTGTAGCTATGATGAGAGGGGACAAGAACAAGCTTCCTCTCACAGGAACTGTTGATCTCTGCGTGCAAAGTGAGGCAGATGAAAGTCCCTAAAAGCAGTGGCAGTAGAAGTGCTAAGAGGGTTCCCTTGTACTCACTTAAGCCAAAAGAGAAAAAGCCCAAAGAGATACTCACCGTGACAGGCTGATTATTTTCTAATTTTATTATGTCTCCCACTTGGATATTCATCCATTTTTTCTTCTCCATCCTATAAAAAAATAACCCTTGAATACCTGCTCTGAGAATTCTCCCAAAGTTCTGTTTTGACAATCAAAGGAAAAAAAAAAAAGCTGATATAAACTCAAGGCTCAGAGGGTGACCAAATCAGATTGTGATGCATCACTGCTACAATCAAGAATATGGCCCAATTTTTTCTTCACATTCCAGGGTTATGTTCCTTTAAATCTTATTCAAATCCAGCTTTCTTTTAATCTTTTAATATAAACTTATTCACTATGTTATTACAAAATCACTATTTATATATCCTTGAACCTTTTTCCTTTGGTTTCAAGTATCATCTCTATGCAGATAAATCTCAATACGTTTATTTATTTTGTTCCTAATTTTCAAATCAGGGCAATAGTACTAAAGGGTAGTAGCTGTAAGCTTTGGAGAAAAACATCTGAATGTTTTATTTGGTCTTGATTCAACATTCACTTTTGGCAGTTCTCTGGCATTTTGTCTGCCATGATTTTCATCAGAAGAACATAGCACTATAGCATTCAGGATTCTCCTGTAGATAAAAACTTGCATATGTTACCTTTTAAATGTAGTTTTTAAAATAAAAGTTTTAAATGTTAAATGTTATGTCATGTATATTTATATGTATATAATGTATATTTGTATTCTGTATGGTTATATATGTTTTTAAAACAAAAATTTATATTTTCTTATACAATGAGCTGTCAAACTATTACTACTTTGTTCCTGGATATTATAACAACCATGTGTCCCAGATTCAGGAGAGGGGGTGATAGTCCCTCTCAATTTAAAATATTTGGTCCTATTGTGCTATAAGTACATTTTTAATTTCCAGGCATTTTATTCTTGGTTTAGAAAATTTGGTCATATAGATAGAGAAGGCATTGCTTGGACTGCAGAGGAGATCATTCATGTTATGTTATCTGTTTTATGTGAATAGTACCTCCTGGAATTCCGTAACACTCTGGTACTTTTTCTAATATAAATACTTATAAGTGCTAGATAAAATAAAGCCAACATTTTTTTTTTAAAGGAAAGCTATATTGAACACAAAGTGAGGAGCTAGGAAAAAAGATAGGACTGAAATTCAGAACAGAAGTTGTTGCCCTGACTGGGAGAAGGGATTGCCAGTCAGTATTAATAATTAGTAACTTGAGTTTTACTTTAGACCTCCAAGTTTTACTTTAGATCCTAAGGCCAAGAGGTTAAGTCTTAGGATCTTGAGAGGCAGAGGGTTGGAACTAAGAACCCCTCATAAAGCCAAGACTCTGGAAAGGGCAACACAATAAGAAAAAAGGTGTTCTAAGAAAAATCAACTCATTGGTAAGGAAGTTTGTCTATTTCACCGTGGAGGATTGGGGCCAGGGAGTGGAGAACTCCCCTGAGAATTTGTAACCTCATGAAGTATGGGAGTAGGTGATACCCATGAGTTACTTGGCAAAAGCAAACAAAAATCCCCTTGGAGTCAAGCCACTTAGAATTCCCATAAAGAAAGTTCCACTAAGATATGTTTTAACCAAAATTATTGAGAAATAAAAACAACAGAAATCACAACTTGCAAAACAGACAAACTTTTAAAGTAGCAGCTTTGCTTAGACCCACGTGCTCTGAAGAAAGCTACTCCTGGAATATAGACTGTTTCAACAACCGGCCTCACTGCCAACGTTCAATTAATCAGACACTCACTGGGTGACTAAGTCAAGTCAGGGCCCTGCTTTCGAACTCCCACCACAGCACCACTCTCTGACAAATTCTTCAATAATCTTACAAAACCCAAGTGCTCAAATTACTTCATTTGATCAGTGACTCCTTAGCCTTGCAAATTTCTAAAACACTCACTTTTATCTTTTCTTTTTATCGCTATTTATGTTCTTCTAAAATGTTCTTTTGATAAAGAGCTTCACAGAGAAGAGAAAGCTAAAGGAGTTCATCAATTCCAAACCAGTATTATATGAAATGCTGGAAGGTACTCTTTTAGAAGAGGAAGAAGAAAAAGGTAAAAGACAAAAAATTATGAACAACAAATACATATCTGTCAACAAGTGAATCTAAAAATTAAGTGAATTAAAAATGTGATCAACAGAATAAACTGGTGAATATAATAGAATCAGGAGCACAGAAAGGGAGTAGACTGATGATTCTCAGGAGGACAAAAATCATAAAGCATCAAACAGACTGTGAAATTACAGCAGAAAGATTAAAGTTAGGTGAGGTAGATAAGTGATCAATCAAAGGACTTGTATGCATGCATATAAGCATAACCAATGATCACAGACACTGGGGGGTTGGGGTATGCCTGGGAGGGAGGGGGGGCAATGGGGAGATATGTATAAAAAATTAATAAAAATTAATAAAATAAATAAAATAAATAAAATGTTCTTTTGACTCTCTACTGCCTTTTTTTGGTGGTACTTATGAAAGGCTTCAATAGATCAAAACACTTGAGGAAATAACCCACTTTGAGTAAGGAGCAGCAACCACAACAAATGAAAGGATTAAATCTCCACAAACTTCACACTATAGAATTATCTGATTAAAACTATAGTTACTGGGTGTTCGATAAGGCCTACATGAAAAAAGACTGGACCTCAATCATGAACCTTCAGAGTTGTACTTCTTTGCAACCTACTTCTGCACACACTGGTCAATTTTCCTCTCAGACAATCTATATTTGTTGAATTCTTCCCCATCTCTTAAAGCCTAGCACAAACATCACCTCCCAAAAATCTTCCTTGATTCCTTTAACCAGCTATGATTGCTCATTTTAATTAATTCTTATAATAATTTTTGTACCTCTTATGACAGTTTTCATATTTTGCTTTATATAAGAATTATTCCTAACTCTCTCCATTCTTGCTATGAGTGAATTGCTCAAATTTTGCAACACCCCACCCAATATAAACATTGACCTAACACTTGAGATAGCTATGACCAAACACCAAGCAGTAGGTTCAATGCCAATACTTTCTTTAGATGGTTAACAAAAAATGGTCTAGCCAAAGGCTACAGAAAGAACAACCAATAAAGCACATTAGAATCCACTGAGGTTCTAAAGACAGATGTATCCATGCTGACCACTACACTAATAATAACCACTTGCACATTAATACCATGTCACAATTTACTAATTGCTGTAATATATATTATTTCATTTTTATTTTCATAAACATACTGTAGGGTAGAGAATATGATCTCTACTTTATAGATAAGAAATATGAGTTCCAAAGAGGTCTGAGGTCATATGGTACATTCAGGGTATGCTAGAACTAGAAACAAATTCTTCCCAAGTCCAACCTAAGGTTCTTTTTACTGTCCTGAACTACCTTTCCAAAGCCCCCAGCTCAACAAGTGTTCACAAGGCCAACCCTCTCTCAGAGCCCATCCTGCCTAAACCAGCTTCCCTAGAAGGACTTACCGGCCATTCCTCAGGACCAGAACAGAACGGTTGTTGACCTGATTGTCGTTTTGGTGCCTTTTCTAAAATTATACACACACACAAAAGTTCAAGTAATAGAATTGATCAAATGGCATGTAGAAACTTAATATTTTGAAATATTATCCAATGTAGTTCACCTTCTTTATAATTTTCCTCAACCCCCTCAAAATTATTCCACTATTATCCATTGACACTTTTATTTCTCTATCCCTCTCCCTTACTCTCTCTAAAAAAAAAAAAACAAAAAAAAAAACAGGCCAAGAAGCTGATTGTCTCTGAAAAGCTGAAAAAGGAATTCTGAAAAAGAACCAAGGGAGAAGAAAGAGAGAAAATATTGGCTTTAAAGATCAAAAGCCAAAGCCTAGGGGATGAGAACAAACAACTTATATCAAAAACCACAGAGGAGAGAATGCGAAAACATGGGCAGAATGAAGTCTCATACTCCGTGGTAGGTACAGGGAGTGCTAATTATCCTCAAGCATACTTCCATCCCACCCCCCACCATGGTCCACATTCAGAAGCCTACAGTGGAGACCAAATAGAAGGGGGACAAATATAGGGTATGTCCCGGTGCTAGGACTCACATGAATCCCCTTCTTTCTGTTGAGATTTTTCCCTGAGAAAAGGGTAGGATTGGGAAGGAGGCAGAGAGAATCCTGAATTGGTCAGAATATTTATTCTAAAGAGATTGAGTTCTAAACCAGAAGTAAATGGGTTATTCTAAATTGGCAAGTTAAGTGTTTTGTTTTTTAAAAAGGTAGAGTGGTTGTTACTAGCAACATTGAGTTTAGTTATAGAAAAATAAAGTGACATTTTTGCATTGTGACTACAGTCATAATCGATATTTAAACCACGTGCTAATTCTGGGTTTAAAGAGTTACAGAGTTAAAGAGCTAGAGAAACATCCTTCTCTCAAATTTTGCTCTAAATACCTATTCTGATAAAATCAGATCGCTCTTATGAAAGATGCAAGCAGGTCAACAGGCCTGGCTTCCCAAATCCCATTAATAGGCATGGTACTGGGTCCTCACCCTACTCTTCTATGCAGGACCTGCTGTAAGGAACAAAGAGAAAGCCATGCAGCACTAACTGAGAGCTAGTTTCTCCCTCCAAGGACAGGAAGAGTCATAAGGCTTTCTAAAACCAGAGGGCTCTTGGCAGTGTATACTTAATAGCATTGAAAGTGAGAAATGGAGCCCAGCCAATGTGGCTCCATGGTTGACCTGGAGGTCACGGTTCAATTCCCAGTCAGGGCACATGCCTGGATTGCAGGCTCAATTCCCAGTGTGGGGTGTACAGGATCAGTGATTCTCTCTCATCATTGATGTTTCTATCTTTCTCTTTCTCTGCTTTCCTCTCTGAAATCAATAAAAATATATTATAAAAAATAATTTGAGCCCTAGCCGGTTTGGTTCAGTAGATAGAGCATTGGCCTGCAGACCAAAGGATCCCAGGTTCGATTCCGGTCAAGGGCATGTACCCTGGTTGCAGGCTCCTCTCTGGCCCTGGCCCTGGTCAGGACTCGTGCAAGAGGCAACCAATAGATGTGTTTCTCTCACATCAATGTTTCTCTGTCTTTCCCTCTCTCTTTCACTCTTTCTAAAAGGGAGGATTAACAACAACAACCTCCTCCCGCCAAAAAAAAGTTTGAAAGTCAGAAAGGGAAATAGGGAGAGTTGGAGAGGAGAAATGAAATGTGCAAAGGAAAGATGAGAACAGGAAAAAGAGGAAGGAGGAGACTGAAGGATGAAGGGAAGATAGATATAAAAACAAGAGAATAGGGAATGGAGAAAGAAGGATGAGAGCAAACCTGGAGAAAGCTAAGAAGGGAGTGAAAGAAGAGGTGAGTTATTAAAAAAAAAAATGGGAGGAAGCCTGGAAAAAAGGCTGAGTGGTGGTAAAAGGAAGACAGAGAATGACCTTGCATTGCCTCTTTCTGGCCATGCATGGACTACCAATCTTGGGCCCATAAAATTTACATATTCCTCTCTCCATTCAATGCTTCTTCTTAGCACTAGATAGTTCTGGGAAGTCCTTCTTGTCCCACAGCCTGACTAGGGAGTGAGGAACTAAAGGCCTAGAAAGCCACGTTACCACGTCATCGATGGCATCTTTCACTGCTGTTATGGACAGCACCACTATCAGGGGTATCACAGTTGTATACCAGGCCAAGGAGGAGATTTGGGGAATCAGCTGTGAGAGGGAAGGAGAGAGAAACTTGGATCAGAAAGCTTAAAGGACAAAATACTTGCCCCTACCAAACACCATTTTCATCTCCATATATTCATAATAAATTCAACTATCCTAGTTGCTTTCCACTGTTCACAGGCCTTCATATAATCCCCAAATATAAGTAAACATCTCCCAAGGACTAAGGAAAAAAGAAGAGACTATCAGTTGCTACCTATGTGTCCTGAACTCTAACACAATTGTCTTGATGGCAAAGGGCCATTTCTCCTGTGAAAATGAGGGTGCTGGGGGTAGGTGGGTACGTGTGGACATGGGAAAACCACAGACCCTCCTACACTTCTTCAGCACAAGGAAAATGAGATGCTCAGTCCCTCTCTTCTAATTTGGGCCCACCCTGTCCTACTTCCTTGCTCTGTGCTGATGATATTCTTATGTTCTAGACCATGCTCCTTCTGCAGCATGCATGCATTTTAACTTTCTCTCAGGTAGTCTGGGACAAGGAGGAAGAGGAATGTAGCTGTGGTTGGGGTGAAGAGTCTTTATCCTCTATGGTTAGGCTGAACTGTGGCCATGCAGCCATAATGAGAGGCTCCCCTTCCTTGGGATCCAGTGACCTTGTTTCCTTCCTCCTGGAAAGGCTTGTTTCATACTGGCTAATCCTTGACCAAAGCTACTCTAGAGGACTAGCCTGAGATCCCAGCCATCACTTGACTATTCCCTAATGACAGAACACATTTCTCAGTTTAGGAATGAGAAGGACGGATTATACAACCTGACCCCAGAGAGGCTGATAAAATGTTCTGTGGAAAAAGTCACAAAGGCAATACCTGTAGGATTAGCAAAACGAGAAAATATGCATTGGCGAGTCTCTGGAACTGTTCAAATAGGTTCAAGGGCAAGAAGTTAAAGACATTATATTTTGAGGTCCTGATGGTGTTGTTCTGTGAGTAAAAGAAAACAAGCACAATTAGAGGAACAAAAGGCCCCCACCTCCCAGGCTTAACAAAAAGGACTAAGGCCATTCTGAAATGGTAAAAAGCCACCATCCCCCTACCAAAGGAAGGAAAGAAGTATTTGTCTCCCCTTCCTGCAAGTTTTCTTTGAGGCCTGGAATGATCTAGATGATGCAAAGATGTCAAGGCTGATCAATACTGGGTTTTTGTGGGAGGTATTTCTGCACTGTAGAGAATTCTTTGTTTTTTGACACTATTGATAATGATAAAATTAACAATAAAAACATACACTTAGTGAATATTTATTACCTGCAAGGCAGTGTTCTAATCATTTTATATGTAGCAACTTATTTAATCCTCAAAACAACCCTATGAGGGAATACTGTATGACCACCTTTTGAGGATGAGTAAATTAAGGCACTGAAGTTATTTGCTGAAGGTCACACTGTTAGTTGTAGAGTTGGGATCGTGCTGTCCCCTGAGATTCAGTCCACTTGTGTAGCCATCCAAATACTTTCCTTTCTTAGAATCATAAATCCTTCCATTTCATCTTACCCGCTGGCCTATAAGGTCCTCCTCACTTCTAAATAGGCAAATTCTTTAATGAAGTTTTTCTTAGTCTGGAAATCTCATTTTGGTGTGTCTTTAGATGCTGGTTTCATTGCTGAAGGATGTCAATGCCAAAAGCAAATTACTGTCTTTCACCCCTAGCCCACTGAAGGTTCCGACACTGGTTGCTGTCAGCATTAGAAAATCATTGGCCCCTTAATTGTTCTGAGAGAGTTTTGGCCTACATCTAAGCTATATTTTGTTAAGTGAAAATGGGAACTGGCTACCTCTTCAGTCCCAATCTGAAGATATTGACAGAATCATCTTACTTTCTATCTTTTAGTCTACAATCATTTGATCTAAGATGTCAGAGCTTGAATCTAAGTGCTCAAGAAAAGCAGAAGAATGAAACCAAGTAATTCCCTATGAACAGTGCTTCTCCTCCACCTCCTCCATCTACAAAGCCTAAAGAAAAGAATAAACCCACGAACAGGCCTGGAGTACAGATACTACTCAAGAATGAGGCATTTTGCTGGGCCCTGCCCTGGGAAGACATCAGCATCCTCTTGGAGAACCAAAATCATTCAGTCCTGAGACTAAAATTTGCCCAGGAAGGCTAGATAGGCTACCCAGCCAAGACTTGACCAAGGTCTGTTTCCCAGGGGAAGACAAACTGGTCAAATAGCTTAGCACTTAAGAGTTTAGAGAACCAAGCCAAAGCTAAGGTTTCCTTCGTGTCTTTATTTTCTCCATAATTTCTCCAATTAACAATCAATTGAATACTATCTATTTCTCAAGGCTTGCTCTGTTCATAGCCCTATGTTGTGCTATACTAGTAGAAGCTGAAAAATAACTAAACAAGATCTATTCCCAGAGAAGCTCAGAGGTTTGTCTTGCATGGAGTTCTAACTAAATGATCTATAAGGGTCATTCTAGTCCTGAGGGTATATTATTCTAACATAGAAATAGTTTTCTTTTATTATTATTATAAGACACCTTGGATTTTTGGTGTCGAAGTCCAAATGGCTCTGATACTTGGACCCAAAGATCTTTTCATCTCTTACCTTATTGAAGTAGCTGACTGTCACTATAGATTATTCATTTGATTTTATAGCTAATTAATGTATTTCATTTGGGTAGCATTTGTTTAACAAATGAAGACAAAAGCCATGCTGATTCTGTCTCAAGACAGAAGTATCAGTACTTCTTTACTAACTTGGCAACTAGAGTGTTTTGTTCTACTCTTAAATGTCAAGCCAGAAGCAATATCTCAAGAATGTAGAACATCTGCTTAACTATGAACTGCCTCAGTGTTTAGTTATTTTGGCACATGTAATAAAATTGAAGCATGATAGAGGTGGTGGAATTTGGTTTGGGCTCTTTATTTATTTGGGCAGTGTACTTGATGAATGGCTAAACTGGGGAATAGAGGAGAACAGAAGGCCAAGTATATAATGGGAATCAGTATTTAGGAGTTGGGAAGAGGAAACAGTGTAGGAATGGAAGAGATTAGAGAAATAGGAGGAAAATGAACACTGGGGAGGGTCAGGGAAATGCAATCAGTCAAACCTGTTTATATTCATTAACTATTGGTTGCTTCCTGAACATGCCCCCACGGTGGCTAGGGAATGAACCTGAAACTGAGTTATAGGCCTTTGACTGAGAATCGAACCAATGACCCTTCAGTCTGTGAGCCGACATTCTAATCACTGAGTCACAGTGGCCAGGGTGATGAAGACATTTAAATGTTCATCAATAGGAAACTGGTAAAATAAATTAAGAAATCCTATATAATAAAAGGCTAATATGTAAATTGTCCCCTCAGGAGTTTGACCAGGAGACAGGGAGTTTGCTCACTTGCTATGACATGCGCTGACCACCAGGGGGCAGCGTGGAACATGACGGATGACCAGCAGCTGAGGAGCAGAGCAAGGGAAGGAGGAGCTGGGGAGGCTGAGAAGCAGGTACCCTGACTGGCCCTGATAGCAGGCCAGGCCTAGGGATCCTACCTGTCCATGAATTTTGTGCACTGGGCCTCTAGTATCAATATAATGGAAAACTATGCTGCTATTAAATGAATTAGGTAGATCTAAATGTATTGTAATAGATGTCTAAATGAAAAAAGAAAATTGTGGAACTATGCTTTCATCTGTTTTAGAAAAAGCAACAAGTATTTCTTTTCTAGGAGTTATATATAAAACCCAAAATATGAGATACATTATTCCTTGAGCCTAGGTCACTGGATTAATTCTGGTTCTGAGCCCTCAATGTACCAGCCTTCAATGTATAGGAATGTGAAAGAAAGCAAAACCTAAGTTATAGGATCTACATCTACAATGAAGTTCCACCAACAAAGGGGATATTAGAGAAAGATTTCAGCACCCTTCTGAAATAGCCAGAGACCTGATACTCACTGGATATCCAAACATACTGTTGAATTCTTCATTGTTGGCTTGCAGGTATCTCTCTTGTTCTAAGAAAGAGGAGAGAAATGATGAGAAGGATGCTTCTCTGCAGATCAATCTGGGATGCTGGCTGCTAGTGAAGATTCATTACCTTACACTTTCTTGTTGAGGATATTTGATTTTTGTCTCTTTATTCAAAGAATCAAGAAAGCCCTGGCCAGTGAGGCTCAGTTGGTTGGAGCATTGTCCCGTGCACTGAAGGACACGTGAACATGTGTTTGATTCTTGGTGGGTTCAATCCCAGTAGGGGAGCTTACAGAGGCAACCAATTTATGTTTCTTTCTTCTACCAATGTTTCTCTCTCTCTCTCTCTCTCTCTCTCTCTCTCTCTCTTTCTCCTTCTCCCTCTCAATCTAAAATCAATAACAACTTATCCCCAGGTGAGAATTAAAAAAAAAAGAATCAAGAAATACAATAAAAATAAAACCCTCAAGTGTTTCAGTTTTCTGAAGGCAACAGGACAAGGCTGTCATACACATTCACATTTTTGTTTTTTGTTTTAATATATTTTATTGATTTTTTACAGAGAGGAAGAGAGAGGGATAGAAAGTCAGAAACATCGATGAGAGAGAGACATCGATCAGCCGCCTCCTGCACGCCCCACACTGGAGATGTGCCCGCAAGCAAGGTACATGCCCCTGACCGGAATCGAACCTGGGACCCTTCAGTCCGCAGGCCGACGCTCTATCCACTGAGCCAAACTGGTCTCAGCAACACATGCAAGTTATTGTGTGGACATGTTTTCACTTCGGGTATATACCTAGGAGTAGACTTGCTGGTATGACAATTCTGTTTAACTTTATGAGGAACTGTCAAATAGTTTTTCATAGCAGTTGCATTATTTTATAATTGTATTATTTTACATTCCCCGCATAATGTATGAGGGTTCTCATTTCTCCACATCCTTGCCAACACTTGTTAGTGCCTGCTTTTTATTCTAACCATCTTAGTGGATGTGAAGTAGCATCTTACTGTATTGCCAGCATGTGACTAGGTCATTGGCATTCATTTTGTGATCAATAAGTATTTGTTGAATAAATAAATCAGTCTTTATTGATGATTAATTAATTCATTTGCCTTGAATTTACTACTCCCTACAATTTTCTGCTTTCTATCTATTATTCTGTTCATACGAACATGCAGGAGAAACTGGCCAGTTCATTTGTTTTCCTCAGCGCTTTCTCCTTCAGCAGCCATGAGAACTGGTGAGAACTGCCTTGTTTTCCCTTGGTTGGGAGTTCACTGACTTTCTCTTCCTGAAACTAGGACCTATGCCTTGGAATGGACTTCTTTCTGTAACTCAGGCCTGTGCCCTGAGAATGGGCTTCCTCCAGGAATCAGACAACTGCACAATGACAGAAAGTAAAGAAGATAGAGTGTGGCCTTAAATCAGTGACATAATTTCATTATCTGCACCTTCTCTATTCCTCAAAAGAAAGCTGAAATATATAACTACATTCTGGCTTGCTTTTTCAAATTTTTATGTTAAAAATTTACCTTTTCCCATGTCAGGCAGCTTCATTCTGAAAGCTGGCTTGGGTGTGATGACCCCAGGTCTCTTTAGCATTTGGCTCCACCAAAGGAAAGAATGGAAGTAAATGAAAATACTTCCTGAAACCATAGCCATATCCATTTGCCATGTGCACAAAGAGGCAGCAAACCTTAACCTTATCTGCCTTGGCAACTTCTTTTCACATTTGACCACTTCTTTTCAGCAGGAGGCAGTTGGGAAGGGTGGAGAGAGGAAAAGGAACACATGCTTTCCTGGTGAACTTCCAAATGAAAGTACAAAAGATGAGAGATTGTAACTACGCCAGTTAGAATTCTCAGATGTCAAAACAATAGACCTTATACTAGGAAGTACAAAGTATTGACTTTTGTGAAGCATATTTCCTCTACTCATCAGTTGTTTAGTAGATTAGGATTGGTAGACTGGCTAGTCTGTTTATCTGTTATTTGCAAGCACACATTCTTTAGAGGCAATAATAATGACACGCAGATTGAGATATCTCTGAGATCACCTACCTCCACCAGTTTGTTTTTCCTCACTCCGGCTTTCATATATAGACATCGCAGGGTAGTACCAGCTATAATTCGATAGAATTTCTGTAAAAGAAATAAAGAGATTTAGAATGAGAATTTCTCATGCCAATAACATTTTACTTAAATATGTTCTTAAGTAACAAGGAACTTGATCTCTGAAATTGAAAATAATCTACTTCTAAGATAGATATGCTAAATTTTAGAATTCATTTCATATGTCCTCAACATAAAGTTATATTTTCAAAGCTTGGGAAACAGATTCCAATTCCTGGCAACTAAGTCTAAACTGATGACTACAAGCTGTCTGACAAATTATCTGAGCCTTGGAAACAGGTAAAAGAAATTATTAGGTGATCTTTCGGTGTAATTCTGGGATTACACCTTTGATTTGTTTTCTACTGACTGGACTATACTATAACTCTGTAGGGCAGAGGTTAACTTATATATTTACTCAGTAGAGATACAAATATTTAAGTCTGGTGAAAAAGATAACTCCAAAGGTTATGATTTATGGACTTTAGGACTGTAAGTGCTTATCTCCTATATTTTCACTTCAAGTGGTCTTAACATCTTACTTGCTTCCTCATAAATTAATGAGCTTAATAAAATCTTTAATACCTCTTATATATACATATATATATATATATATATATATATATATATATATATATGATTCATGTTCCCTAACCTTTTAAAAGTTATACTTTATCAAATTCCATGAGTTTGCTACACAGAAAATCCCTTCTTTCTCTCCATCCTCAACCCAATTCAGAAAAGGCCAATAAAGTATATTTTAGTTAATCGATTTTTTCCAGGTGTTCCTAATTCATTAAGTGTGGATAAGCCAAAACTAGAAAACTGTACAGGCATTTTCATCTTAATCATCCCAAACAAGATTAGATGGCGGGCAGGCCGAGGGGGTGGGGGTGCAGAGAGGGCATCATTTGAGGGAAGTGTAAAGTCCAAGTAAAAGGGATTCCCGGGAAACCAAGAGATATCCAACTGTCAGAAAACAACAAACAAAACCTGGACAACTATGATTGCTTTGGAATGAGAATGAGATTCCATTCTGCCCTCTGTGAGTTCCAAGTGACTTCCTTAAGTTGCATCAAATAACTTCAGGAGTCAGGGAGTTAAGAGCAGTTAGGTGTGAAACAGTAGAAAATAAAGTGCTGGGTATTGTGACCAATTGGTGAATGCATGCCTTCTATAAAAGTACCCAAATACGAAAAAGAAAATTAAACATTATGCAGGCCAAATAAAGTTCACTTATGCTTGTTAGCTACAAATTTTGTACCCCAACCTAAGGTTTCTATTTCTTCTGTGGATAGAATCGGTGTTCTCCTACCGTGTTCTCCTACCCAATGTTAGTAGTTCTAATATTACCATTCTCTAAGCACCCAGTCCTACTCTCAGCTGCCTATACCTCCTAGGTAGGCTTGGGGTTCCTACTGCTGCTGAAAAAGGAGAGCCAAGGATGGGATTGTCCTTAAATTCTGGATTCCCTCCAATCCCTGTAGGGCCATCAAACAGTTTTGAGAGGGCGGTTGGGCCAAATCCACACAGTAGCACAGCTTAGAATGTGAAATGGTTAGAAGGCACTAAGCCAGTGGGCACATGAGTAATGACTGTTTGGCTGGAATCAGACACCCAATCTTGTGACATTCTCTGCAGGCACATCACATTACATAGCAGCCAACTGGAAAGTACATTTAATCTCAGAAGAGGGATGGAAGAATGTGAGGGAAGGGTGATAATAAATAGGGTGTGTGTGTGTGGGGGAGGGGAACACAGAAGGGTGGAAGGGGGGGAGGATTAGGAGCCAGAGAACTGGGTTTTATTTCAAAGTTGGCTATTAAATAATGATAATGTGATTTGGGGTAAGTTATTAACTATTTCATGCCTCAAATTTCTTCTAAAAAGATAATTTTTTAAAGAAACAGGAAATAAAAAATTAGGCAGATACATGAAAGAGAAAGACCCACTAAGGAATAAATTTTTCAGAGAAAAGTTGAGGGTAACTATGTGTTGTACACTAAGAACAGCACTGGTTCCCATTATGGGGTTGAGAGGAAGACTTGAGAGAGGATAAAATTAAATAAGATATGAAAATGTCTGCCACTTTGCTTGGCACAAAGTAGTCAATCAATAAGTGGCAGTGCTTTCTAATTTTAATATACAGTATATGCCTGACAGATTGGCAAAATATGTAAAGTCTTAATAGTATTGTGTTAGAGAGAAAATGTAACTTCCAGAACACTCACATACTGTTGATGATATTAAAAATCAGATAACCACTTTGGAAAACAATTTGGTCTTACCTAGTAAAGTTGATGGAACATTGATCCTTTAAGTCCATTTTTAAGGATATACCCTAGGGCAGTGGTCAGCAAACTGCGGCTCGTGAGCTACATGCGGCTCTTTGGCCCCTTGAGTGTGGCTCTTCCACAAAATACCATGTGTGGGCGCGCACATACAGTACGATTGAAACTTCGTGGCCCATGTGGTCGGTTTTTGGCTCTCAAAAGAAATTTCAATCATTGTACTGTTGATATTTGGCTTTGTTGACTAATGAGTTTGCTAACCACTGTCCTAGGGAAACTCTCATAAAATGGCATATACAAGGATATTGTACAGTAGCACTGATCATAACAGCAAAACATGAAAACAACCAAATAGCTACAGTGGTACCTTGAGATACGAGTGCCCTAACATATGAGATTTTTGAGATACGAGCTGTCGAGCGAGCGATTTTTTGCTTTGAAATACGAGCAACATTTGAGATACGAGTAATCGCGGGATCGGCCAGCTGCACACGACCCCACGACCCACCAGTTTACCGCGGCTAGAGTGTCTCATAGTTTCCCACGCCTCAGTCAGTGTCCTTGTTTACCTCGTTGTAGAAGCATCTTTTGTGCATTTACATACTTTATCACATTTCTTTTTATAACCATGGGTCCGAAGAAAGCGAGTGGAAAGGTCAGTGCTCAGAAGAGGATGATGTCTATTGAATTAAAGCGTGAAATCATAGAAAAATATGAGCAAGGTGTGCAAGTGGCTGACTTGGCGAGGCAATATGGGCGTAGTACTTCAACAATATGCACTGTGCTTAAACAGAAGGAGTCGATAAAGGGTATAACGCCAGCTAAGGACGTTACAATAATTTCTAAGCTCCGTAGCTCTCTCCATGAAAAGATGGAGAATTCACTGATGGTGTGGGTGACGGAGAAGCAGGTTAAAGGAGATACATTAACACAGGGCATCATATGCGAGAAGGCGCGAGCGATTTACGGTGATTTGCTGGAGCAGACCCCGTGCACTTCCACGGACGAAGCATCGAAAGACTCATTTAAAGCCAGTAGAGGCTGGTTTGATAACTTCAGGAAAAGGTCCGGCATTCACTCCATCATCAGGCATGGTGAGGCAGCAAGTTCGGATGTGAAGGCAGCTGAAAATTACCTCAAAACTTTTTCCGAACTGATAGAAGCCAAAGTATATATCCCCCAGCAAGTCTTCAACTGTGATGAGACAGGGCTTTTCTGGAAGAAGATGCCGAATAGGACTTATATAACGGCAGAGGAGAAGGCGATGCCAGGCCACAAACCCATGAAGGATAGGCTAACTCTCTCACAGTGGCGACTGCAAGATCAAGCCTCTGCTCGTATACCATTCGGAAAACCCCAGAGTCTTTAAGTCACATAAGATTTTAAAAGATAAACTGCAAGTTATGTGAAGGGCAAACCCGAAGGCATGGGTCACCAGGCAGTTCTTTGTGGAGTGGGTAAACCTGGTTTTTGGCCCTTCTGTTAAGAAATATCTACAGGAAAACAGTAACCATGCAAGCCCTCCTCGTCCTCGACAACGCTCCTGCTCACCCACCGAACCTCGAAGATGAACTCCTCGAAGAGTTCAAGTTTATAAAGGTTGTCTACCTACCTCCCAACACCACTCCTATCCTGCAGCCCATGGATCAGGTGATTTCTAATTTTAAAAAGCTGTATATCAAGCACCTGTTCCGGCGCTGCTTTGAGGTGACGGAGAACACAAACCTCACCCTTCGAGAGTTCTGGAAGAACCACTTTAACATCGTGATATGCCTCAGAATTATTGATCAGGCCTGGCTGGGTGTTACAACGAGGACTTTGACCTCTGCATGGAAGAAGCTGTGGCCTGAGGCCGTAGCCGAAAGGACCTTCAAAGGATTCGAACCCGAGGTGCCAGTGGAGGAGGAGATAGTGTCTCTGGGAAAATCCATGGGCCTGGAGGTGGATGAGAGAGACGTGAATGAGCTCGTCGAGGAGCACTCTCTGGAACTCACCACGGAGGAGTTACAAGAGTTGCAGTCTCAGCAACATGCGGAGGTTCTCCAAGAAGTTGGTTTCGAGGAGGAACCAGAGGTGGAGGAGATCTCTACAAGTGAGATAAAGGAGATCTTAGGAATGTGGGAGAGGGTGTCACACTTCGTGGAAAAGAAACACCCCGAAAAAGTTGCTACTGGCCATGCATCGGAGCTGTTCAATGAAACTTGCCTCACCCATTTCAGAAACATTCTGAAAGGGAGGAAGAGGCAAACCTTGTTGGACATGTTTTTTTTTTTAATTGGCCAAAAATGCAAAGACCAGTAGCAATTAAGTTCAGTGAAGATTAGTTAAGTTACATTCAGTTTAGGGATAAAGTGTAGCAGTAAGAGTGTAATGAGTAGGTAAATACACTTTATAAAACCCGTTTATTCCTTTACATTCTCTTTTATTATGTTTTTATACAATATTTGTCATTTATAAATACATTTTTCTTATTCAAAAACAGGTAACAAGAACAACTGGGGTGGCATTTTGGGGGCTGGAACGGATTAACTGCATTTCAATTTATTTCAATGGGGAAATTTGCTTTGAGATACGAGCAACTTGATATACGAGCAAGGTTATGGAACGAATTAAACTCGTATCTCGAGATACCACTGTATTAATGGTGAGTAGAGAAATAACTTGTGATATATTCATACAATGAAAGTTACATAATAGTGAAGATGAGTGAACTACAGTTATACACAGTAACATGGTTAAATCTCAGGAATATAATACAGTGGGACCTCAAGATATGAGTTTAATTCGTTCTGTAACCTTGAGGCATGGGAAACTATGAGAGGCTCGAGTTGCGGTAAACTGGTGGGTCGTGTGCAGCCGGCCGATCCGCGCGATTACTCCTATCTCAAATGTTGCTCGTATTTCAAAGCAAAAATTGCTCGCTCAACGGCTCGTATCTCAAAAATCTCGTATGTTAGGGCACTCGTATCTCGAGGTACCACTGTATTTACAAAAAACAAATTGCAAAAAAAGATGTATATACTAATTCATTTTCATAAAGTTAAAGATCATGCAAAACTATATCATTAAGGATACATATTTTCATGGTAAGCCTGTAAGAAGCAAGAGAATAAAAAATATAGAATTCAGAATAGAAGTTAGGGAGAGGGAGGAGGGAAGGGATTGAGAAAAGCAAGTTGAGAGCTTCCAGCCACACTTGTACTCATCTTATTGTTACAATTTACATGTTATAAACTTTGTATCTATTCAATATATAATAATAAAAGGCCTAAAAAATTTAAGTGAATAGGGGAAACCAAAATGGTGGCATAGGTGAACACCTAAACTGCTGTCTCACACAACAATTTCAAAACTACAACTAAATGACAGAACGAACCACAGGAAAGCTGGCTGAGTGGAAATTCTACAACTAGAAGGAAAGAGAGAGCTCACAGAGACTCAGGGGAGCTGCAAAAAGCTGAGGTACGAAGTCATGTACTTGGAGAGGACGGGCGGCTGAGTGCCTGGCTAGCTTTCTCTAGCAGGAGGGAGACAGAAACTCCTGACTGCACTGAACCCCAGTTCCAACTACACTGAACCCCAGTTCTGAGCAAGAATCAAATGGGGGGAATCTGACTGTTGAAAAAAGGGAGGAGAGCACAGAAACTCAGGCGAGCCGTGAAAGGCAGAAGTCTGGAGGTGTGCGTACGAGTGCACACAGAGGGGGCTGTCTGCTGATTGTGCTGCTGGCTTTCTCTAACAGGAGGGAGACAGAACCTCCAAAATGCACTGAACTTCACTTCCAACTGCACTGAACCCCAGTTTTGGGTGAGACCCTGGGGAGCCAGACTCATATGGGTCCCCAGAGCACACAGAAACTCAGGGGAACCAGAAAGGCAGAGGTCTGGAGGCACGCAAGCGTGAATGCGCACAGAGATGGTCTCAGTTATTACCAAAGGACACAGACCCAAGGGCCACGTAGGACAGGGCTGATGGCAAACCAAGCTGTCTGCTCAGCCCTGAGACTCTGACCCATCCAAGCCGAGCACAGAAGCTTTTGCAATTTTGTAAGTCTTGTATCATAAGCCTGTCTCGAGCACAGAAGTTCTCCCAGTGTAGACACAGCTGATCTTCACCACCAATTGGCTTGGAGGTCAATTCCCCATAGTGATACCAACAACAATCAAGACTTAACTACAACAAGGCTGTACACACAGTCCACAAAGGGGTACACCAAGAGAGTCCATGTCAGATAACTGGGGAGGCAAAGCTACTGGGCCATATAGGGCACCTGGCACACAAAGCTACTCTACCAACACAGGGAAGCAGCAAAAATGTGGAGAAAAAGAAACAGATCACAAATGAAAGAAATGAAGGAAAACACATGACTGGATATACCATAGAGTTCAAAACCATGATTATAAGGTTTTTAAAGAATTTCCTAGAAAAGATGGATAAATTTAGTGAGATCCAAGAGGAGATGAAAAACGACCAAAGAGAAATTAAAGATACACTGAGTGAAAAAATATTATACAGATACCTAACAGCAGACTAGAGGAATGCAAGAATCAAGTCAAAGATTTGAAATACAAAGAAGCAGAAAACACTCTACTGGAAAAGCAAAAAGAATAAAGAACCCAAAAATGTGAAGATAGTGTGAAGAGCCTCTGGGACAACTTCAGGTATACCAACATCAGAATTATGGGGGTGTGAGAAGAAAAGAGAGAGCAAGATACTGAAAACCTATTTGAAGAAATAATGACTGAAAACTTCCCCCACCTGGTGAAAGAAATAGACTTACAAGTCCAAGAAACCCACAGAACCCAAACAAAAGGAATCTAAAGAGGACCACACCAAGACACATCATAATTAAAATGCCAAGAGCAAAAGACAAAGAGAGAATATGAAAAGCAGCAAGAGAAAAACAGTTAATTACCTACAAGGGGGCACCAATATGATTGTCAGCTGATTTCTCAACAGAAACTATGCAGGCCAGAAGGGAGTGGCAAGAAATATTCAAAATGATGAATAGCAAGAACCTATAACCAAGATTACTCTACCCAGCAAAGCTATTATTTGAAATTGAAGGTCAGATAAAAAGCTTTACAGATAAGAAAAAGCTAAAGGAGTTCAACACCAAAACAGTATTTATATAAAATGCTGAAAGGTACTCTTTAAGAAGAGGAAGAAGAAGAAAAAGGTAAAGTTAAAAATTAGGAACAACAAATATATATCTATCAACAAGTGAATCTAGCTGAAACCGGTTTGGCTCAGTGGATAGAACGTTGGCCTGCGGACTGAAAGGCCCCAGGTTTGATTCTGGTCAAGGGCATGTATCTTGGTTGCGGGCACATCCCCAGTAGGGGGCGTGCAGGAGGTGGCTGATTGATGTCTCTCTCTCATCGATGTTTCTAACTCTCTATCCCTCTCCCTTCCTCTCTGTAAAAAATCAATAAAATATATTTAAAACAAGTGAATCTAAAAATCAAGTGAATTAAAAATCTGATGAACAGAAAAAACTTGTGAATATAATAGAATCAGGGGCATAGAAAGGGAGTGGATTGACAATTCTCAAGGGGAAAGGAGTGAGGGGGGTGCAGGGAGTGACTAGACAAAAATTGTACACCTATGGATGAGGACAATGGGGTAGAGGTAAGGGCAGAGGGTGGGGTGGGAGCCGGGTGGAGGGGTACTATGGGGGGAAAAAGGAACAAATGTAATAATCTGAACAATAAAGATTTATTAAATTTTTAAAAAATGAAAAAAAATTAATATATCATCTGTATAGGAAATACTATTTCTGTACTACTCAGAAAAGTAATTTAAAACATATATATTTTATTGATTTTTTACAGAGAGGAAGGGAGAAGGATAGTTAGAAACATCGATGAGAGAGAGACATCTAACAGCTGCCTCCTGCACACTCGGCACCAGGTGTGTGCCCGCCGCAACCAAGGTACATGCCCTTGACCAGAATGGAACCTGGGACCCTTTAGTCTGAAAGCCGATGAGTCAAACCGGTTAGGGCGGAAAAGTAATTTTTAAAATATCTTTGCCGAAACCGGTTTGGCTCAGTGGATAGAGCATCGGCCCTCGGACTGAAAGGTCCCAGGTTCAATTCCGGTCAGGGGCATGTACCTTGTTGCAGCCATATCCCCAGTGTGGGGCATGCAGGAGGCAGCTGATCGATGTTTTTATCTCATCGATGTTTCTCTCTATCCTTCTCCTTTCCTCTCTGTAAAAAAGCAATAAAATATATTAAAAAAATAAAATAAAATATTCTTATTGAAAGAGTTGGTACAATTTGGGTTACTTCATTTTAAAAAATACTTTGAGATTATTTTTAATTTTCAGAAGATTTCCAAAAGTAGCATAATTTCTATATATCTTTCACCAATCTTACTCTTATGTTAACATCTTATAGAACCGCAGAACCACGAACAGACTAAGAAGTTAACCTTGGCACAATACTATTAACTGAAGTGTAAAACTATTTTTTTAACCAATTCTCTCCACTAATATACTTTTTTGAAATTCCAGGATCCCACATTGTATTTACTTGTATATTTCCTCCAACATGTGACTGTTCCTCATTCCCTCATTCCTTCCTTGTTTTTTGTTATCTTAATACTTTCGAAGATTACTGGACCGCTGTTTTGTAGAATGTGCCAAAACATGAGTTTTGTTTTAAGTTAGGGATTCTTTTCACAATATTCACCACATCCCTCTTTCCCACTTCTCTCTCCAGAGGTAATCATTGTTCATGATGATGTTTTGATATCCAGTAGGAAAAATCTCCTTGTCCTTATTTAAAAATTTTATTTTATGCTATTCTTACATTTTCTTCTAAAGAATATTGAAATCAATTTGTCATGTCCTAAAAATTCCTGTGCGACTTTTATATTGAATTCCTTCAAATTGTAGGTTAATTTGGAGAGAATGGACATATTTTCAACAGCAAAATTTTTCACCATTCACTCTATAAATATATATTAAGCACCTAAGCACCTACTTTGTGCCAGTCATTTTAGCATTTGACATATATAAGTGAACAAAACAAAGAATTCTTATCTTTATGGAACTTACATTTTACAAGTAAAGGCAGGCAATAAACAATAAAATAATAAACAATTATAAACTAAGTTGGAAAATGATAAATGCTATATTAAAAGGGGAAAATAATAGTAAGATAAGGGTGATTATGAATATGAGGGTGAGAGGAGATGCTAGGGTGATCAAGGTAGGCCTATGGAAAAATTGAGATTGAGCAAAAACTTGAAAGAAAGGAATCAGCCAAGGGGCTAACTATAGAAAGAACTTAAATCAAAGGAATAATGACAACAAACATTAGGAAGGAACAGTGAGACTAACTGGAACAGCAAGGTAAGGAGCAGAGTGGTAGAAGAGGAGGTCAGGAAGGATAGGGGAAGGGTCTACAGGGTCTAAAAAGCTATGGTAAGAACCTTGGCTTTTACTCTGTATTCCATCCAGAAGAATACCTATATTCAGGCCATTATTTTGTCCATCAATAAAGTCTTAGAGTTTTTTTATACAGATTTTGTGCATTTTTTTATTTAATAAATCTTTATTGTTCAGATTACATTTGTTCCTCTTTTTTCTCCCCGTAGCTCCCCTCCACTTGGCTCCCATCCCTCTCTCTGCCCTGACCTCCACCCGCATTGTCCTCATCTTTAAGTGTATGATTTTTGTCCAATATCTCCCTGCACCTCCCTCACCCCTTTCCCTCTGAGAATTGTCAGTCCACTCCCTTTCTATGCCCCTGATTCACCAGTTTATTCTGTACATCAGATTTTTTATTCACTTAATTTTTAGATTCACTTGTTGATAGTTATGTATTTACTGTTCCTAATTTTTATCTTTACCTTTTTTTTTTCTTTTTCCTCTTCTAAAAGAGTACCTTTCAGCATTTCATATAATACTAGTTTGGTGTTGATGAACTCCTTTAGCTTTTCTTATCTGTAAAGCTCTTTATCTGACCTTCAATTCTGAATGATAGCTTTGCTGGGTAATCTTGGTTGTAGGTTCTTGCTATTTATCACTTTGAATATTTCTCGCCACGCCCATCTGGCCTGCATAGTTTCTGTTGAGAAATCAGCTGACAATTGTATGGGTGCTTTTTTGTAAGTAATTAACTGTTTTTCTCTTGCTGCTTTTCTTATTCTCTCTTTGTCTTTTGCTCTTGGTATTTTAATTTTGATGTGTCTTGGTGTAGTCCTCTTTGGATTTCTTTTATATGGGGTTCTGTGCGCCTCTTGGACTTGTAAGTCTATTTCTTTCACCAGGTGGGGGAAGTTTTCAGTCATTATTTCTTCAAATAGGTTTTCAATATCTTGTTCTCTCTCTTATCTGGCACCCCCATAATTCTGATGTTGGTATGCTTGAAATTGTCCGAGAGGCTCCTTACATTATCTTCACATTTTGGGATTCTTTTTTTCTTTTCCAGTGGAGTGTTTTCTGCTTCTTTGTATTTCAAATATTTGACTTGATTCTTGCATTCCTCTAGTCTGCTGTTAGGTCTCTGTATAATATTTTTTTATTTCAGTCAGTGTATGTTTAATTTCTAGTTGGTCCTTTTTCATGTCTAGTAGGTCTTTTTTCATCTCCTCTTGGGTCTCACTAAATTTATCCATCTTTTCTAGGAAATTCTTGAAAAACCTTATAACCGTGAACTCTATATCCAGTCGTTTGTTTCCCTCCATTTCTTTCATTTGTGATCTGTTCCTTTGTCTCTGCATTTTCACTATGCTGGGAGAACTTCTATGCTGGAGTCAGCCTTATGTTACAAGACTTGCAAAATTGCAAAAGCCTCTCTGCTGAGCTTGGATTGGGTGGAGTCTCTGGGCTGAGCAGACAGCCTTGGCTTTCAGTCAGCCCCACCCTATGCAGCCCCTGAGTCTCAAGTGTCTCTTGGTAATCACTGCAGCCCTCTCTGCACATACACGTGCATGTACCTCTAGACTTTTGCTTTTCTGGTTCCCGTGCACTGTGGGACCCGTATGAGTCTGGGTCCCCTGGGTTGTGTCCGAAACTGGGGTTCAGTGCAGTTGCAAGTGGAGTTCAGCGCAGTTGGGAGGCTCTGTTTCCTGCCCACTAGAGAAAGTCAGCAGCACAACCAGCAGTCAGTTCTCTCTGCTCACAGTGGTGTGTATGCCCCCAGACCTCTGCCCTTTCGCGGCTCCCCTAAATTTCTATGCACTCCTCCCTTTTCACGACAGTCCAACTCACCCAGTATGTGTCTCACCTGGAACTGGGGTTCAGTGCAGTCGGGAATCTCTGTCTCCCTCCCAGCAGAGGAAGCCAGCCAGGCACTCTGCCACCTGCTCTCTCCATGTGTGTGTCTTTGTACCTCAGTCTTTTGCAGCTCTTCTAAGTCTCCATGAGCCCCTCTTTCCTTCTAGTTGTAGAATTTCCACTCAGCCAGCTTTCCTGTGGTTCTGTATGATGTCTGTTCCTTTAGTTGTAGTTTTGAAATTGTTGTGCACAGCAGCAGTTTAAGTGTTCACCTATGCTGCCATCATGGTTCTCCCATTTCTTTTTATATTTATTCTTACATATTTTAAGTTGCTAATGTGAATATTTTTATTCCAATATATTTTCTAATTGGTTACTGCTATTAAAAAGAACTATTGATTTTTGTTTATTGATTATAATATCTGGAGGTCCCTTAATTTTCATGAGGAGATTGTCAACTTTATCTAGCTTGGGTAGTTACTGGTATCTGATTTTACCCTGTGCCCTTAATAGTACCCTCTCCATACACTGTTGCATTAAAAGGCTCTTAAAATGTACCATAGTTGCAGAATATCTTTCTACATTTTTGTGTCCCAAATTTGCTCCATTGCACCCATTAGGATGGGCAGTATTGAAAAAAAACAAAAACAGAAAAGAAGTGTTGGCACAATATAAAGAAATTAGAACTCCTATGCATTGTTGGTGAAAATGTAAAATGGTACCACTGTTACAGAAGATAGTATGGTGGTTCCTCTAAAAATTAAAAATAGAATTATCATATAATCAAGCAATTCCATTTGTGTGTACATATCCAAAAGAACTGAGCCCTAGCTGGTTTGGTTTAGTGGATAGAGCGGACTGAAGGGTCCTGGGTTCAATTCTAGTCGAGGGCACATGCCAAGGTGTGGGCTCCATCCCCACTGGGGGGTGTGCAGGAGGCAGCTGATCAATTATTCTCTCTCATCATTGATGTTTCTATCTACCTCTCCCTCTTTCTCTCCCTTCCTCTCTGAAATCAATAAAAATATATTTAAAAAACATTTAAAAACAAAACACTTCCACCATTGTTGTCATAGCTCTTTGTTTTAAATAACTTCAAAATTAAATCACTTACCTGTCTGCCTCAAGTCTTAAGGTAGAATGTTCCTCTCACTTCCCTCTAAAAAGAACATTCAAACATTACTCTCAAATGTGAAGTAGTATCACCAGTGATAATTACCACTTTTGATAATAATCTCAAGTTCAACATTATAACTTTTTTCTTCACACCTTTACAACAGAAAAAAGTCTTAAGCCCATCCAGAGGGAAGTCAAGCCGGTGTTTTGCACTAAGAAATGTCTTAGAGATCCAAAATTGTAAAGTTTCTTGGTGAGCTTTGTTCAATCCTTTAATGAATGCTCTGAGAGCACAAGGGGTCAATTTCTTGGCTTTGCGGGTGGAACATGGGACAGTGTAGTGCTAAGCTAATACCATTATTGATTGGTGAACTCCGGATATCTCAGCAGATATAAGCTGAGCACTTAACTGAAATATAAAGTTTTATGTATTTCATCTCAGAGAAACATCACCTAAGAATAAAACAAAAAACTCTTGATGATATAATAATACCTACTATTTATCAAAATTTACTGTGTACTAGATACTTTACTATGTGCTTTACATATTTAATCTTGTTTAATTTTCACTAATACCTGGGTCTAGAAAGAGGGCACTCTTCTTCTCCTTCTCCCTTTCACCCTCCCTTTCTTTCCCCTTCCCCCTTCTTCTCCTTTTCCCTCTTCTTTTACAAATAAATACCCTGAGGCTTAAGATTAAGTGATTTACTCAGGATCATACAATCAGTAAGTGGTAGTTACAGCGGTAGATTTGAATCCCTTGCCTCACTGCTCTTGACTACTATACTATATCATCTCTTTATAGAATTAGCCACAGATGAAGAGATGGTTGTGAAGTGGATTTTTAGGGCAGTAACCGAGAACTATGGTCAAATAAAAAGGAATAGAATGTAAAGTCTTAAATACCCAGATGTTCCTCTTTGATAGATCAGGCACTGAGTTCTGGAGGAAATCCATTAATCTATCCCAACACTTCAGCATCCCTTATTTACCTTTGACTCACAAACTCTTAGAGCAATCTTTCCCAAAAGTGTGGTCTATAGACCAACTGTTTAGAAGAGACGTGAAAAGTCTTTGTGGAAAATATAGACACCTGACTCCTTCCCTGGATGTATGGGATCAGACTCTCTGGGGAGGGTGGTAGCAAGAATTTTAAACTACTCATCACCTTGAGGCAAAGAGTAAGGGTAATTAGAAGGAAGTAAATGGAAAGGTAACCTCCATAATAATCAGTCTGACAATGGATCAAATTGGTGTTAAGAAAAACATGGGACATAGCTCTCATGAGAAAGCAAAATGTCAGAATATTGTAAACGATTTTGAAAATTATCTATTACAATGGTTTTCTAACAGTGCTCCATGAAGCATGAATTCTAAAATGGGACACAAGAAAAAGGGATTGGCATCTGCAGAAGCTTCACTGTTATGTATGTTGTAACCTGGATTTTTGTGTAAGATTTTATCTAACTGGGTTTATTGATTTAAAAAATGCAAAACCTTGGCTGCACACAGGGAATTAAAAAAATATATCAAGGCCCAGAATTTTCCCCAGACCAATTAAATTAAATATATGGGAGTGGCTTCCAGGCATCAGTATTTTTTGGCACCATGTGCTTCCAAGGTGTTGCCAAGGTTGGGAATCAATCTGATCTCTGCTTCCTCATTTGAGATCAAAGGAGACTAAGATCCAAAGAATTTAAAGGATACGAGATCACCAGACTTCTAGCTCACTGTGCCATTTGTCCACAATTGAGAATGAACCAATTATTCCTCCTAAGGTAGAGAGCATCTGAATAAAAACTGTTACGTAATTTCCCATTTTAGATTCTCCAGACTTTTAAAGAGTACTTCATATATATTCTATCTTTAAATTCCTATAAAGACACTGGGAAGGAGACAGTGCAAAACTTATTAGATCTGTTTTAGAGATGAGGAAATCAGAGATCAATTAACTTTCAGTGGCTAAAGGTAGAGCCACCATTAAAATATTTATCTAACTTCTGAATTAAATTTGGCAAGTGTTTACTGAGTGCAGAGTATGTCTTATTGTGACATGGTCAAAGATGCAAAAATAAATAAAACATCATCCATGCCCTCAATCAGTGTACAAACTTTGTGGAAAGACAGAGACAATTAGAATACTGTATTACCTGGATTATCCCTTGGACTAGCAAAAGCTGAAAACTTTCCTCAATTGGCCTTGATGACCAAGATCAATTCTTTCCAAATTCAGTCTGTAGCTTCTAGCTTCTTCATGACTATGGATACTGGAGCTAAGAGATTTGTATATAATGACTGCATCTCTAAGCAAGGTCGTGTAGTTGAAAAATTCTTGATGGTGATAGAGAAGAGAGAATGATGTAATTTCAGTGAGGTTCATTTCATACTATCCAAAGGCAAGGATATGACTCAGCATAAAATTGGGAGATTCCAAATCAAAGTACAGTACTGGATGGGTAAGAAAGGATGTTTACAGAAATAATCTTTTCTGTAAGGCTTATTTATTTATTTATTTATTTAATAAATCTTAATTGTTCAGATTACAATTCTCTCCCCCCTCACAAACTCCCCTCCACCTGGTTCTCACCCCACCCTCTGCCTTTACCTTCCCCCCATTGTCCTCATCCATAGGTGTATGATTTTTGTCCAGTCTCTTCCCACACCTCCCACATTCCTTTCCTCCTGAGAATTGTCAGTCCATTCTCTTTCTATGCCTCTGATTCTATTATATTCACCAGTTTATTTTGTTCATCAGATTTTTAATTCACTTTATTTTTAGATTCACTTATTGATAGATATGTATTTGTTGTTCCTAATTTTTATCTTTACCTTTTTCTTCTTCTTCCTCTTCTTAAAGAGTACCTTTTAGCATTTCATATAATACTGGTTTGGTGTTGATGAACTCCTTTAGCTTTTTCTTATCTGTGAAGCTCTTTATCTGCCCTTCAATTCTGTATGATAGCTTTGCTGGGTAGAGTAATCTTGGGTGTAGGTTCTTGCTATTCATCACTTTGAATATTTCTTACCACTCCCATCTGGCCTGCATAGTTTCTGTTGAGAAATCAGCTGACAATTGTATGGGTGCTCCCTTGTAGGTAATTAACTGTTTTTCTCTTGCTGCTTTTAATATTCTTTGTCTTTTGCTCTTGGTATTTTTAAAAAATATATATTTTATTGATTTTTCACAGAGAGGAAGAAAGAGGGATAGTTAGAAACATTGATGAGAGAGAAACATCAATCAGCTGCCTCCTGCACACCCCCTACTGGGATGTGCCCGCAACCAAGGTACATTCCCTTGACAGAAATTGAACCTGGGAGCTTTCAGTCCGAAGGCCGACACTCTAGGCACTGAGCCAAACCGGTTTTGGCTGCTCTTGGTATTTTAATTATGATGTGTCTTGGTGTGGTCCTCTTTGGATTCCTTTTGTTTGGGTTCTGTATGCTTCCTGGACTTGTAAGTCTATTTCTTTCACCAGGTGGAGGAAATTTTCAGTTATTATTTCTTCGAATAGGTTTTCAGTATCTTGCTCTTCTTCTGGCACCCCCATAATTCTGATGTTGGTATGCTTGAAGTTGTCCTAGAGTCTCCTTACACTATCTTTCTTTTTTTCTTTGTTTTTTTTTGTGTGTGTGTGTGTGTTGAATCTTTTTTTTATTATTATTAATTTTTTATACATATCTCCCCATAGCTCCCCCTCCCTCCCAGGCATACCCCAACCCGCAGTGTCTATGTCCATTGGTTATGCTTATATGCACGCACACAAGTCCTTTGATTGATCTCTTATCTACCTCACCTAACCTTAATCTTCCTGCTGTAATTTCAGTCTGTTTGATGCTTTACTGCCTCTGTATCTATCCTTTTGTTCATCAGTTTATAATGTTCTTTATTATCCACAAATGAGTGAGATCATGTGATGCTTCTCCTTCATTGACTGGCTTATTTCACTAAGCATAAGGCTCTCCAGTTCCATCCAGGTTGCTGCAAATGGTAAGAATTCCTTCTTTTTAATGGCAGCATAAAATTCCATTGTGTAGATATACCATAGTTTTCTGATCCACTCATCTGCTGATGGGCACCCAGGCTGTTTCCAAATTGTAGCTATTATAAATTGTGCTGCTATGAACACAGGGGTGCATAAATCCTTTCTGATTGTCCTTACACTATCTTTCAATTTTTGTATACTTTTTGCCTTTTCAGTTGAGTGTTTTCTGTTTCTATTTCATATCTTTGACTTGATTCTTGCATTCCTCTAGTCTGCTGTTAGGTCTCTGTATAATATTTTTTATTTCAGTTAGTGTATGTTTAATTTCTAGTTGGTTATTTTTTGTATCCTTGTGGGTCTTGCTAAATTGATCAGCCTTTTCTAGGTAATTCTTCAAAAACCTTATAACCATGGTTTTGAACTCTATATCCAGTCATTTGTTTTCCTTCATTTCTTTCATTTGTGATCTGTTTCTTTGTCTCCACATTTTCACTGCTTCCCTGAGTTGGTAAAGTAGCTTTGTGTGCCAGGTGTCCTATATGGCCCAGTAGCTCCATCTCACCAGTTACCTGAGGTAGACACTCTTCATGCACCCCTTTGTGGACTGTGTGTACAGTCTTGTTGTAGTTAAGTCTTGATTGTTGATGGTATCACTGGGGGGAATTGATCTCCAATCCAATTGGTTGTGAGGATCAGCTGTGTCTACACCGGGTGAACTTTGGTGCTGGAATCAGCCTTTTGATAAAGACTTGCAAAATTGCAAGAGCCTCTGTGTTTGGCTTGGATGGGGTGGAGTCTCAGGCCTAAGCAGACAGCCTTGGCTTCCCATTAGCCCTACCCTACGTGGCCCTTGAGTCTTAGTGTCCCTTGGTAATCACTGCAGTCTCCTCTGTGCACATTTGTGCTCATGTGCCTACAGACCTCTGCCTTTTGCGGCTCCCCTGAGTTTTCATGCACTGCTCTCTTTTTCTGACAGTCCAGACTCACCCCACCCCTTATGAGCCTGAGACCTCAGGGTCTTGCCCAGAACTGGGGTTCAGTGCAGTCAGAACTGGAGTTCAGCACAGTCAAGAGGTTCTGTCTTGCTCCCGGTAGAGAAAGCCAGCAGCATACTCAGCAATCACTCCTCTGCACACACTCATGCACATGCACCTCTAGTCCTATGCCTTTCATTGCTCCCCTGAGTTTCCCTGCACTCCTCCCTTTTTCTGACAGTCCAGACTCCCCCCAAATGAGTTTCTCCCAGAACTGGGGTTCAGTTCAGTCAGGAGTTTCCACCTTTCTCCCGCTAGAGGAATCCAGCCAGGCACTCAGCTGCCCAGTCTCTCTATGCTTTGTCTCTGTACTTCAGCTTTTTGCAGCTCTTCTGAGTCTCGGTGAGCCCCTCTCTTTCCTTCTAGTTGTAGAATTTCCTCTCAGCCAGCTTTCGTGTGGTTTTGGATGATGTCCATTCTGTCTTGTAGTTGTAGTTTTGAAATTGCTGTGTGAGGCAGCAGTTTAGGTATTCACCTATGCCACCATCTTGGTTTCAATGAAATAATTATTTCCTTTTCACAGTGTAGAATATTGAAGATGCTGACCACACACCAAAAGGGAAAATAATATTCAGGAAATAATATTTGTATCTATAATTCAGAATGGTGAAGGTCACAGATGGATAAGAATGTTCCAAGACAACTTTTTCATGAATAATTAATTCATCAGACATTGCAAAATGTTGCCATCCATATTTTATTATATAAAAGTTAAAGACAGAACCAGGAACCTTGGTTTTATTTATAGACTGAAAAAGTTGTCTAGTATAATTGTTTTCAAACTTTAGAATGAGTCAGAATTACCTGACAGGCTAGGTTCCAACACCAGAGTTTCTCATTCTTATGGTGGGGTTCCACAGTTTACATTTCTTACAAATTCAGGTGATGCTGATGCTGTTGGTTCTAGTCCCATACTTTGAGAACTACAGCTTTATCCACAAGATACACACACATTTGTTGACAACTTAGCTAACTCTATTATTGACCTTGTAATGATATCCCACCAATTATTGGCCAATTAAGACTAAGTAAGAAAAAAGGTATGACTAGTAAACTAAGCAGATAATTTATTTAAAAGTACAAATGAAATAATTTGTGTTAACTTGGAACAGTCATCTACTTTCCTCTATTCCTAAAGTTTCTCTCTAAGTTCAGGCTACCACCTCTGGCCTTCTTGTCCCATTTTGTACCTTTTCACCCTCCATTTCACCCACTTCAAATAACTTCATTATTACCTAGCCAGAGTGATCTCTCTAAAATAGTCTTTTTATTACTCTTTTTGCTTAAAAATCTATCACTGCCTTCAGGAGAAAAATCTAAATTCCACTTCATAATCTAGCTTTTGCTTACTTTACTAGTCTTTCATTTTTTGAGTTTTTTTTTTTAATTTCAAAAAAAACTATTTTAAATATGTTACATGCAATAAACCTTAATATTTCAAGAACAAAAGGATTTTAAGTATAATATTACCAAAACTGTACTAACATAGTATGATATCACAAAAGTTATAGGAAATATTAAAAATCTGCAAATAACAGAATTACTAGAATAGAATATACTAGAATATATTACATTCTAGTATATTCCCCCTTCATCCCCCATCTATTTTTGTTCATCAGTTTATGTTGTTCATTATATTTCACAAATGAGTGAGATCATATGACATTTATCTTTCTCTGACTGGGTTATTTTGCTTAGCATGATGCTTTTAAAGTCTACTTTGTTGGATATGAGTATTGCTACTCCAGCTTTTTTTTTCCCTTTTCTATTTACATGGAAATTTTTTTCTATCCTTTCACATTCCATCCTGTATGTGTCTTTTGTTTTGAGGTGGGTCTCTTGTAGATATCATATAGTTGTGTCATGTTTTTGTATCCATTCAGCTACCCTACACGTTTTGATTGGAACATTTAATCCATTTACATTTAGGGTAACTATTGAGAGGTACTTATTTATAGCCATTTTAATTCTGTATGGCTAGGTTTCTCTCTGTGTTTCTTCTTCTCTGCAATCCCTTAGCATTTCTTGTAATACTGGCTGGGTGGTGATGAACTCTTTTAGCCCCTCCCCCCCTTTTTTGGCTTAGAATCTTTTTATTTGACCATCTATTTTGAATGATTTCCTTGTTGGATACAGTAATCTTGGTCTCAGATCCTTGCTTTCCATTACCTGGAGTGCTTCATGCCATTCCGTTTTGGCCTGTAAAGTTTCTGATGAGAAATCAAGTGTCAGCCTTATGGGAACTTCTTTATAGGTGACAGTTTTCTTTTCTCTTGCTGCCTTTAAGATTCTCTGTCTTTAATTTTTGGCATTTTAATTATGATGTGTCTGGGTGTGGATCTGTTTGGGTTCTTGTTGTTTGGGGTTCTCTGTGCCTCCTGAACTTGTGTAATTTTTTCCTTTACCAGGTTAGGGAAGTTTTCTACCATTATTTCTTCACATACCTTCTTTATTCCTTTCTCACTTTCTGCCTCCTCTGAAACACCTACTATTCTAATATTGTTACATTTCATATTGTCTTACAACTCCCTTAAGCTGTCCTCCTGTTTGTTTTTCTTTTTTGTTCTATAATTGAGTGATATTTTCAACTCTTGTCTTCTAATTCACTGATTTGACCCTCAGCTTACCCTGATCTGCTGAGTATTCCTTCCAATGTGTTTTTTGTGTTATATCATTCTTTATCTCAGACTATTCTTTTTTCCCAGTTACTATATCTTTTTTCATACTGTTGAGAATTTTTAACATCATTACTGTGGCCTCTATTTCAGATAAATTTCTTATCTCTGCTTCATTTATCTCTTCTTCTGGAGAATTCACTGGTTCTTTCATTTGGAGGTTCTTTGTTTCCTCATTTTGACTGTCTGTTTGGATTTGTAACTGTGTTTTAGGTAGATCCTCTATACCTCTCAATCTCTAGTGCAGGACAGTATTAAAGGCAGTTTCTGACTAATTGGATCAGGCAAAGACTCAAAGCCTCCAGAGACTGCCTCTATCTACAGACTAATAGGATTCCAACTTGAATGGCCCTTAGGCAATTGTCCTCAGGTGTGGTAATAGTTGTTTATTTTTTCCACAGGGTGGGATAGTTGCTTCTGCCTGGAGGTTAATTGTTCATTTTAATCTCTTAACTGGCCTCATCTCAAGGTGTTTTCCTATAGGGTGTATCCACTGTCTTCTCCCCAGGCAAGGCAGATGTCTATGTGGGGAAAATGTCCTCTGCTGTGTAAGGGAATGACTCAGCCCAGGAAACTTGGGGTGTCTGTCTTCTGAACTCTATCCCCTGAGTCCCCAGTCCTGGGTTCTGCTCTCACAGCCCCAGTCCACTTCACCTTTCCTCTGCCAGAGCACAAAAAGGGTGGCTCCACAGGGAATTTTTGTGCATTGGCCCTTTAAAAGGGTGCCCAAACTTTCAGCTGCCACTCCCTGGCAGACAGCACCCCATTGTTTTTCACAACTAGATGTTATGTGGGTACCCTCCTCAGATTGGCACTTTCTACTGGGGAGCCCAGCTTCGGGATTAGATCCCAGAGTTCTCAGTGGCACCCTCTTTCCTCCTTGCCCCCTCTTCCCCCAGCCCCAGCTCAGATATCTCTCCAGGGCTTCAGTTGCCATCTGTGGGTGCTTGGCCAGCCCTTTTATGCCTCCACCCCTCCTACCAGTCTCTATGTGGTCTACACCTTTGGTCCTTGGGTATCAGGGTTCTGTCCTATGAGTTTTCCATTGATTATTCAGGAAGCCATTCTGTATTTCAGTTTTAATTACAGCTTATTTCTGGTAGCCTGTCTGTGCCTACTTTGTCTTATTGCTCACCATCCTCCTGCTCAAAGCCAACTGTTCAATAAATATAAACTACCTATAATTCCCAGCATACCACCAACTTTTTATTTATTCCATGTGCACATACTACTCCAAATGCTAGAACTCCACTTTCCTCTGTTTAGACCTGGTTAAGTGCTATTGGGTAATACTAAGCTTACATTGTTTTTTTTTTTTGGATGCTTTTTAAGAATGAGTCAGGTGTCCTTACTATGAGCTCCCATGGTACAATCTATGTTCACTCCTATCTTAACATTTATATCTGAAATGGAAATTGTCTCCTTCATAAGACCACATTGTCTTCAAGGGTAGGAACTATATATCAATGCATCTCCAGTGCCTAAAATAGTGCCTAACATGTAGTATGTTCTAAATAAATATTTTTGAATAAACAAACAAGTGATAACCTAGTGAATGATAGGAACCCTGCTGTCAGAAGTCATACTATCCTGAAGAACTTTCCAGTGACTTTCTACCTTACTACTCTAAAAAGCCAGTTATTACAATGGGCCAGAGGGATCTACATGTTGTGACTCTACCTCCTACTATTCTAACTTCATTAACTCAGTTCCAGCTACACTTTGAATGGAAAATGTATTTCAGCCAAGGAGTCATTTAGGCATATTCAGAAAGGAAGAAAGGGACTAAAATATATTGAGCCTGTAATATGTATCGCGCCTTGTGGTGAACACTTTCATATCTCATATCAGAATCCTCATAATCACCTTGGGACAAAGGTTTCACTATCCTCATTTCACAGCTAAGGAGTCTTAGAGTAGATTTTGAATTTAAACAGAGAGGGAAAAGTGCATGGTGGTGATTTTTCCTTCCTTTGATATCACATTTGCTGTCTCCTTCTGCTTAACTCTCTCTGTGCTGTTCTGGGAAGCTGACCTCTATGAAGTACATCACCCAGACTACCTTGCCCCTGGGCTTCTGTTGGGTTTTACCAATGGGAAGTACTAGCTGAAGACTGGAGGACAGGAAGAAAGGTTAGGGCATTTGTTTTTCTGCTTCATCTCTGCCTTGTTAAATTCTTACAGTGGCTGCTTAGCACTTATGACCATAGCTCTTTCAGACTATAGCTCTAGCTAGGCTCTGGGTAACAACACTCTCTCCTCTTTCCCTTCAGACTGAGGAGTGCTACTAATTTGCCACTGTTGTGTTTTACTGTTCCATTCTATTTTAATACTAACTATACCCCTGTAAATAGCCCTTCGGTTAAATTCTCTTCAGTTAAACATACTTGAATGCAATTCTTTTTCTGCAAGGATTCTGCCTTATACACTAGGCCAACAATGAATGGCATGTCCTTCTCCTTTGCACTTCAAATAATTCAATTTCCAATATCTTCCTTTCCTCTAATCCAAAGCTTCCCATCCATCTGGGTCTACTTGGTCTTCCAGGAAATCTTTTTACATGTTCCATTACCTACAGAGAAATCATGTTGTAACCACTATTGTGCTGAAGCTAGTGTGACATTAGCACTCTGTTGTTCTTGAAATTCTATGACTGTTCAATTTGTTAGTCTGATTATCCCAGCAGTACAATAACTCTTTATGGGTAAGGAACTTTAACAATTAGAATCTCTAAAGAAATACATTTTATCTGAAATGAACCTTAGAGTTTACTTTCTATAACCTCTTTATTTTACTGATGGGGAAGTTCAGTCTCACACAAGGAAAGAGTCTCTCACAGCTATATTAGTGGCAGACTTAAATCCATAATCTAGATTCTTCCTACTACTTTACCATGCTATTATACTGCACTGGATACTTAGTAGACACTCATTATGCTGATGACTCACTCCTACATTTATACAGGATTTTTTGTTTTGTTCAATGCTAGTCTCCATGCCTCGATGAACACCTGGAACATAGGATGTACTCAGCAAAATATTTGTTGATTTTGAACCTGGAAGCAGCAAGACAAATACCTTGAAAGTTCATCAGTACCCAGAATGTCATTAATAATAATGATGATGCCATATACACTTAAGAGAAAATGTAGTTTTCAAAGTGCTTTCACATTTAATGAGCCCATTTGATCCCTCTGAGGTAAACATGGCAGGAGTTATTGCTCTATTTAATAGATGCACAAAACAGCCTCTGAGAAATTAAAGATCAAGGATCCCTGACTACTATGTAGCAGAGCTGAGATAGTATTATGCTATCTCCATTATTCCATGTTGTTTCTTCAGCTTTACCATTCTGCTTCTGGGTATGGCGGATTCTTTCAGGGAGCTAATCTAAACATTCACACTTATGCTCAAAGAAATAATTTTTGCTTCTTTAAAAAATCCACTGTGAAAGGTCCTGTTCTACTTCTGATTAGATACAACCTGCAGAACACTCCCACTCTTGACATTATGAGACCTGTTATTTCCCTCAGAGAAGAGGGTTACCATCTGTGTGTTTTGGCACAGAGACAGCACCATTGAGACATCACTTTCAGAATAGACCAGAGCCAGGCCCTTTCTATAACCAAGTACTCAAAAAGAAACAATACTTTGTCCTGACCTCATCAGAGGGGGAATTAGCACAATGGATTTCTTCAAGATCAAATGCACCAGGGAACAACCTACAGATATTTTGGGTTAATTCTCTTATTTAAAAACAAACGACTTTAGTTCAGATTTCACTTTGGGTTTTAGCTACTAGGATGATCTCCGGTCCTAATGAGAGCATTACAGAAACCAAAAGACAACCTAAATCCAACCTCTTTTATATCAGTTTCCATTAAGAGCTCAAAATATCCAGATCCAGAAATTAAGTCCTACATCAGGGAATCACAAACGCAAATGCCTACAGGAACAGGCAAATAATTGTAAAGCTTACTACAAATCAGAAAGTTAAGGAGTCATGGAGTCTAATGAACGGCAGTAAACTAATTTACCAGTTCTTCTCAGCTCCAAACATCTGTCACTTTGTGAGGATGTGAGCTAAGAGTTAACAGACCCTTCAATTTTTCAGAAAGCTAACAATCTGCATTTTAAAACGTGATATTTGTTTTTGAAAAAGTTAGCTACTAAGTCAAGTCTGCAAGCCTATGAACCTTGAGTAGCCAGAGTTGGACTTTTCCTGTGAAGTAGGTCCCTTGCCCTCTGAGGAAGAAATGACCACAAATGTGCCACTTCCAAGTCAAATACAGTAAAAGATCTGTGCCTTCTCCGAGAATGTGGATAGTGCTGAAGAAGTAGCCTCAACTCTCTGAGTTAACGTGCCTTCTTGGCTGGGGACCGGCTCTGTGGGGTAACTGGATAAACGGGGGCCCGGTGGGAGGTACGTGTGGGCTAAAGATCCCCTTTGCTAGGTATCTGGACAGACAGACACATTTTTCCTGGTGTCCGGGAAACCCATGGATTCAAGCACAGGGAAGGGAAGGATCCTCGAGGAGCACCGGGAGAACAATTTCCAATAAGGTCCAGGGATGGGCAGGCACTGAAAAGGACACCGAGGGGTACAGATGATAGGTAGTATAAGGACAGAGTCTTCAATGTTGGGAGGGAGAAGGCTATCACCTCTTCTCCAGAGCCACCTTCGGGCACCTCTTGCTCACCGTCGCCATGCAGACGTCCATTCCAGCGACGTCCATCTTAACGCACCTTCCTGCGCAGGCGCGCTGTGGAGCCTCAAGGTCCCGCCTCCGACCACGCCCCCTTTCTCATAAGCCCGCCTCCGACCACGCCCCCTATCCAGCTGGATTTCCCAAGGAGTCCTGCAGGGCCTGGCTTTGAGGTACCTAGGCATCCTCTCTGGACTGGCACATGGGAAAGGGAGAGGAAATACTCAGACCCTGCCTATGGGTAGATTCAGGCTGATGGGGAGCAGGCAGACCGAGTAAATCATAACAATGTAGAGTACTGTGGGGAGGATGTCCAGGGTTGACTGGGTCCTAAAGGAAGTCAGGATGTCAGAACCCAGAAGGCAGTGAAAAGGGCTGCAGATATTCCAATAAGGGAATAGGAGTACAGTGTGTGTATGGCGGGAGCTGAGCGGCGAGGTAGGCAGGGAAAACATGGGGAAGCCTCCCCGCTTCCCCACTGCAGAGGAAGTGCTTTAGAAGGGCCGCAGGAGCAGGATGGTGAGGGGTGCCTGCCCTTATCCCCAAGGGTCTTGGAATTTCAGCCTAAAGACTGAATAGCTTTAACAGGAAAGAGACCAAAGTGTGTGAAGAGGGCAGGGGCAGAATGGTAGCAGATGATCAGCAGTAATCCAGAGAAGAACTACAAGCCACTACTCCACTTGTGGTAGTGTGGGTTTTTTTCTTTTTAAATATATTTTTATTGATTTCAGAGAGGGAGAGGGAGATAGAAACATCAAAGAGAGAGAATCATTGATCGGCTGTTACTTGCATGCCCCCTACTGGGGACTGAGCCCACAACCTGGGAATGTACCCTGACTAGGAATTGCCGTGACCTCCTGGTTCACAGGTCGATGTTCAACCATTGAGCCATGCCGGCTGGGCCACTTGTGGTATTGTAACCAAGGTGAGACAATGAATTCAAAAGGTAAATTTGAGATGTTTCATCTTGAAGGGTGTTTGCTAGTTTCTTTCTGAAAGAGCTGCATTTAATACCAGTCTTTGCAGGTGACACACATCATGATGACCGATACTCAACTGATCATCATTGGGCCTGGTGGCGACGAATAATACAGAAAGGATATTCAAGTAAAATCTGCAGACGTCTTGTGATTATTTCTGGTATTACGTTTCTCATTGTTCATAACCTGATGGCCATTTATGACAGATAGTAGGATGTCACCACAATTCAACTAGAATTACCAAGGTGTCTCATTAACAAGGATCAAATTGATGTCTCACAAAGGAGAAATGAACAGACACCAAGTCAGGTTGATCTTAAATTAAACCTGGACACCTTTGTGCTTTTGGGCCTTTTTAAAGTTGCTCGAGCATTTTTAAATAGAAGTAAATTTGGGCTTCACAAAACAAAAATAAACAAAAACCCAAAAGATAAGCTTCAGCAAAAATGATAGCCAACTGGTTTGGGAAAGGAAGTAGTTTAAAAATGATCTGTAGAAGGATTTATTTAGGAAGCAAATGGAAATAAGAAACTGGGAGACTCTAGTTAGTTCCCTTCTCAGAGAATTTGGGTAGTGCTAGAAAAGTAGACATAACTCCCTGAGTTAATGTGCCTTAGCTGGGGGCCTGCTCTATGAGGTAAATGGCTAAATGGGTGCCCTTTGGGTGCCACCCTGTTAAGTAGTGACAGGGTAGGCTAAAAGTAGGTGAACACTTTTTGATTCCCATGCCAGGAGGCCTCACTTTTACCTTGTTTCTTTTCTGTTGGGAGTAGACTTTATCCTTGAATTTCCCTGCATGAAAGGCCACTGTGCATTCCTAAGCCTACACCTCTGTCCTGCACAGGCAGCCTCAATCCTCCCCAACCTCTGGAGACACATCTTTCCCCAGGAGGCCCCCACCTTGTTCTTATGGCCCAGGCTGTGTCTGTCCAAGAAGAAAAGCCTTGTGATTCTAGAACAGGAAAGATAGAGCATGGATTAGTTTTCACATCTCCTATTTTCTGGTCCTTTTGCAGGAAGTTTATGTCCTGTGTTTCATGCTTTTGTTAACTGGACTATTTGGTCTCAGGTTAAGGCCAAGATGCTAACACATTGGCTGCTTTACTGCTTGGTGCTTATCCACCACTTGCAGGGGCAGGGGTGAGTGAGAGGTAGGTTTGGGGAAGGGGTGAGAGGAGCAGCAAAATCCACTGGTCCAAAATATGTCATTATATATTTTAGTCATTTCTACAACTTTCCACATTTTAGCAGAATTACAAGACCCAAAGGCTGCTATAAGATAATTTATTACAGACTAGCCAATAATTTTTTTGTAACAATGGCACATACAATAATTAACAACAGCAAATATGCTTGGTTTCTTGTTTAATGGAATGACCAGTACAGCTGTGGACAATGCAGAGTCCTCAGAAAGTCCAGGAAGGAAGTCCAGGAAGCTGCTACCAAGGATATTAAAGGACATGTCATTTCTCTAAGCAAAGGCCTGGAAAGTCCACATGACCTCTTGCAAGAATTTGTCTTTAACCTCTCAGGGGATGTTGAGGCCCTCCTCCACCCAGCCTGTATAGAGGGATCATAGGCCAAGTTTCTTCCAGAGGGATGAACAACTATAAGAGGGACACAGCTGACCTAATCAAAGGAGTGAAGTCAAAGGCTAGATTCTTTCTATAAGTGAGGGGACAGTCAGAAGGCAGTGGCCATAAGTGAGAAGAACTCCTTCTAGAATAATTTCCAAAATTTTTGGCTTTGTTCGGGGCCTACCCAAGAAGGAAATATAGTCCCCTCTCCTGCAGATGCATATACATAAAAACAACCTCTCATGTCCTGAAGCATCACTTCCCTTCCTACAGGAGTGAGGTAGAGGGACTCCTGGGAAAGTAGCTTCTGGTACTTGGGTTCCAAAAAATATTCTGCTCAAGGCTCTGAAGCACCATATGAACCTGCTTCTGCTCACGACAGATATAAACTGGGTAAGGGATTAACAGAGCTTATTTCTAGAGGTATCTTGTTCAGTTTCAAAGCCTTTTTCTCACTTGGATGCACACAAAACCAGTGGATCTGCCCAAGGGGCAGTGTGAATTCTATTCTGTGTGCCCTAGCCCTGGCTATACTTCAATTCAGACTACAGGGCTCAGTGATACCTATAGGCTCAACTGACTACTCAGCCGGCCAGGCACAAGCTCCTGGCCCTCTAAACTTGTTCTTCTAATGATTGGTACATAGTGGTCCAACTGGATAAGGTGCAGTATGGAGAGGGGTAGACATGGGGTGTCAAGTGGAGGTGTGTCTACTAAGAATGGGTGACTCTCAGAAATGTCGGTCCCTTTCTCTTTATGGAAAATCTCCTTATGCAGTAACCCCCTAGCACCACAGACCTACTGGTCAGGGATTCATGACCCTTTCTGTGAAAAGCCATACTCCCATCACCCCAAAATTTTCCTTAAATTTGTTTAACTGAAGAAGTCAGCCTCTTCACTATGAGGACCTAAGCTGGCTAAATAGTAACTTCCATGGCCCTGATTTGTGGAACTGGTGTCATCTGATTGGCACAGGAGCTCAGGCGCTCAGCTCCCCTCCTCCACAGAACGAGACTCCGATTTGAGTTTCACAAACTCTCGAGCCACTTCATCATTGCTCCTCTGAGACAGAATCCGGAGAATGGTCATGCCTGTCTCATCCATGTGGATCTTCCGGCCCAAGGGGCACCAGCAGGCACAGCTGCCCTTGGCTGCCACATCCCTCAGAGGCATCACAGCCAGCCCTAGAACACGATCCTCTCGGGCAAAGCAGTAATCCTTCACACATATTTGCAATTCATAGGCTTCTGGCCCCTCTTCATTTCCCAGGAGGCTGTAATCACAGGGTAAGGTAGGAGGTCAGAAATGAGGGGATCTTCAACTGAATTTATCCCAGTTGCCATTCATCCTTCCTCTCCCTTCTCAAGTCTTATCCTCCCAATTCAGTCCCATCTCACAGTCCTGCAAACCCCCATCACTTAACTTACAAGTGAAATGTCTCGTTGTACTTGGGGGCCCAGTTGTTGCTTTTTGACTTGGTTGTGAACTTCCTCTTCTTATCACTTTGATGTGGGCCAACCATGGTCACTTCCACAAAGGGTCGGAACATCCCCGCGGTCTGCCACTTGAGGTCATTAGCAGCCACCACTGTCCAAACAAGGGAAACTTGTGAGGGATTATACCAAGTGTTCCCAGTTTTTGAGCCCCAGGTGGCACTCCCCGTAGAAAAGGGCTAAATGGAGGGCTGGGTTAAACAGGCTCTGCTTTTGACTGATGAGGCCACTGAGCAAGAAATAGTGTGAGACCTGTAAGTCCATGCCACTCACCTTTCACTGTGACCTTGTGCTCTCCAGTTCCAGGATGTGTAAACAAGTCCACCTGAATAGAGACTTCTCCAACGGGATCATCCACCCCAGACCCTGAGGGACAGATGGACAGATCATCCTCCACTGAAGAAGATTTTAGGCCTAATTGTTCTAGATAAAACAGGAGTTAGGAGGCCATAACCCTATACCCTAAAGTGAGAAGCAATCACCCACAATAGCCCTGGGGAAGTAAGCATGGGAGAAGTGCATAGAAGGGGATAAAGAATGAGGTTGTGTATTAAAATACAAGTTAGGCTGACAAGATATTAGGCAAAACTTCTTTTAAAAATGCACCAGGAGTCTCTCAGTTCCTCAGACCTCTCCTCTCTCCTAGGCTGCAGATGTTGGAGAAGGCAAATGCTGCCACCCTGTGTCTTTAGAAACTATGTCCATCCATTGGTCTTAATGGAACAAAAGCAGCAAACTCCCACCTATCCCTGGATTCCTGGAGGCCCCTGCTTGGGAGGCTGCTCTGCTCAGAAGACATTATCCTACTCAAAGTTGGACCTCTCCACAAACAGTTTCCTAATCTCAATGTCTCACCAATTAGCAGGTTCCCCTTAGCAGAGGCCTCACTTTATTTTGAAAAAACAGCAAGTCCCCTGAACCCAGATAAAACTTCTCTGTCCTAAGGTGGAGGGTAAGGATAATTCTGAGGACAGAACTATTGGTAACCCCATCTCAGACCGTATGAATTCAATGTCCATCTCACACTTCGGATAGAGCTTCTGAACTTTGACACCTAGTTCCTCCACTCCAAAAATAAGCAGCTCATGTTAGTTCACAGGTGACAGTGTTAGGCAATGTTAGGGTCATATCTGCATGGTTTGTAACATACCCTTTTCCGGCCGAATGTCCTCATTAGCAGTAAACCTAATACCTTTCCCATCATGCACTGAGTGAAGACAGGAAAGTCAAGAGGTAGTAGCAGCAGTAGGACAGAGAAAGAAGAATCAGTTAGTGGTCTAAGGAGTTAACAGCCATTCAGAGCAGGTTTACACATATTCTGAGGGAGCATAGAAATGGGACAGGGTGGAGAGAGAAATAACAAAGCTGGGGTCAATGCCTGAATATTCCAAATCAGACTTCATGGGTCAAAGATCAATCAAATCATAAGAAAGTAAAGGTATCTAAGCCCAGTGGGGCACAAAAAAGAAAGGCTGCAGGCTCTAATTTCAAGTAGGCTCTTAAGTAATAACGAAATGGGTAGAAAAATATACATATAAACTCAGATCCTCCCTACAGTCCTCACTCCTACTCTTACCTCATTATCTGTCTATTCCAGCTTCTGCTCATCTTTATATTTAGCTTAAAGCTCAAAGTTGTTGGTGTGTGTGTGTGTGTGTGTGTGTGTGTGTGTGTGTAAGCCTTTCTGGATTAACCCAGAACCTTCCTAATGTTATGGACCTTTACATGTACTCAACTCTGTAAAGGTTTTCTTTGTCCCCTTAAGCAAGGCTCATAACTTCTTTTGCTTCCTCTTCTTCCCATCCTCGACGTAAAATAAGAACAGATGTGAAAAATGTAATACTGCAGGTCTTGTGTATCTTTTCACCTTCCATCAAGTCCAGTCTAACTGCTTAGATTCCTCTTCCCCTTTAGGTCAGCTTTATACTCCAGATTTATAGCTCAGTAAGGCCCAAGCCTTCCCAATAATAAATGCACCTGAATATCCTTCCTGGGAGGGCCCTTCTCCAAGGTCAGGGTCAGAATTTAGCCATGTTTATGCAGATGTGTTTTGTTATGGATAGGCCTGACTAGAGGCAGGGAGGGGTTCTGAGGACTGGAAGTCACTGGGAGAAAACCAGCCTCCTGGGTCCCCTGTGAATTAGCATCACCCAGGAGGCTGGAACTCAGCTATGTATGTGATCTGCACCATTTCTTCAACTCTCCTATGGTTTGCCCCTCTTCTTGTCCATGCTGGAGAATCTGGAAAGTCTTTTGTTTTCTATGCCCAGAACAACTTCCTACCAAGGTTCCCAAAGCAATGAGTCCTCATGAATATCTCAATCACTCATTCACTAGGCTTCCTCACAGATTTTTCCCTACCAAACGAGGTATACTACTTGAGCTCAATAAACATGCACTGGACAGGCAATGTCTGGGGGGAAAAAATCTCAGGCACATTTTCCAAGTCCCTGTGATTCTCCTGTCTGATACTGACTATGGGGTGGAGGTAAGTCTTAGGGTTCTTCAAGAAATCTTGGGGTCTGAGTGTGAAGGGATCTATGAAGAAGTACCTCCTAGAAAGGTCTAAGAGCTAGAGGACCTTAACTCCAGAGGGACAGAGATAGGTCAGGAAAAGGAGGCAGTGACCCAGAGCCCTTAATCTTACCCTGGGCAATCTGTGAACGCACAAAGGTTTTGATTAGTGTATCTGTAGTCTGTGTGTACAGAGATAGGGCATAGCGGAGGGACTGCAGATCTGGGCTCTTCTCCAGGAAGGTTTTCTTCAATCCATTGCCTCCTGCATGAAAGTATTGCTGAAAGACAAAAGAGTACTTGCTACTGCCTCATGCCCTTATACAGAGGCAGTTCCCCAACACTGTCCTCAGAGAACTGACATCTTCGGTTCAACAAAGATGTCAGAAGACAATGGTGAGAACAATAAGTCAATCAGTAAATAACAAGATCAGGCATCACATCTCTCAGGTGAAGAGTATTATTTGAGTTTCTGGTAGGAGAGGGAGGGTATGGCCATGTTACTAGATTTTGGTTTTGAAGGACAGATCTATCTGGACAAGCAAAGACAGGGGACAGAAGCATTTCAGGCAGAGAGTAGAAGTGCTCTTTTATCCCCTCTGAATTCTTAGAGAACTTTATACCTATGACCTACCTCTCCCAAGCGCACTGCATCACAGTTCTCATATACCTGCCTTATAATCATTACAACCACCTTGAGGCTAGGAACCGTATTGATTCTTTTGGTATCATTCACAGTACACAGTGTCTGGTGCATGTTGCCTCATTGAATGAGGAAGTGGATAGTGGAAAAAAATTGTTTGAGAAACTAAATGACTTTATATGTAAGTGAAAGAGGGGAATATCAGCCAGATCTGAAGTATTAGGATCTGGAAGATTAATTCTCAGTGGAAAATATTCAGGAATGGCAATGAAGAGCTAAGTAAATTGAATGTGTGCAATTCAGAACTCAGGAATAAGCAAGTATTCTAGGTCCATGGTGAGTCACCCTAGACCACTCAGGAGGTGCCTTTTTGGTTGCTCCCAAGTAGGAATACAGACATAGCAGAGAAAGAAACAGACATAAAAACCACTCTCTCTGATGTGGGTGAGGGGAGCCTGAGGGACACCTAGTCTGGCAGAGTGAAATGCCAGGGCCAAAAGGGTGTGTGATAGTAAAACTGTCTGGAGGCAGGGGAGTTCTCCACCTTGATGGTGTCCAGGGCGAGGTCAAGGACAGCACACTGCTTCGGAGTGAGACTCCGTGTATCCTCTCGCACCATGTGGTCCTGGAACCACAGAGAAAGCAACAGCATCAGGTCAGCTTGGGGCTGTCATGAAAATCTTGCCCTTACCTGCCAACCCACAGCTACGTGGCACTCTCCTTTCCCTCCTCTTCAGTCTCCAAAGCCTAAATTTCCTTCCTTCCTTCCAGGCAACCCGCTACCCCCATCATCCTCAGAAGGACTCCACACATCTAGAGCAGCAGTCGCCAACCCTTCGGACCTCACGGACCACAAGTTGGCAACTGCTGATCTAGAGTACCTTGAGTTTGGAAAGATGGCTCAGCTCCTTGGCAGCAGTGAAGATCAGCTGAGTGCCCTGGGCAGAGAGGGAATCAGTTAAAAGCAGAAGACTCCAAACTTGATCAGGAAGTATGGAACAAGGCAAAGGAGACCGCAGAAGGAAGCTGAAGGAAAGTATCCTTACCGTGTGGTCAGTGAGTGGGGGCAGAACAATCATCCTTTCCATTGTGTTCAATACCACCCGCCAGAGCTCCTTCAGTACACGCTTCAGGACTGTCTTCTCACACACAGTGGCAAACAGGGTGAGGCTGCAGGCCCGGGCAATAGGTAAGGCTGGGTGGGTGAGCGAGAAGCCCCTACCCCAAGAGGCTGCTCTGCCTTGCTTGTCCCAGAGGACAGTCTTGAGTACTGTACTCACTTGCCATCCAGGAAGTCCATGAGAGGTCGGAGCACGCTATCTGCATCCTGAGCCACTGAGGCCCTGGCGTTGGGGGATGCATTCCCTGGGCCCCGCACCTGGCCCAGGATGTCGGCCATTTGTTTAATGCACTCATCAATCCGCACCTGGAAACTACACATGTGCCAATAGTGCAACCCTCTCCTTCCCAAACACATACATTGTCTCTGGAGTAGCACCAGCTATTCGATCCTACTCCAGAACACTCATGGTGTTCAGAACAGCTCCAATAGGAGGAGCCAACAGGAAGAGGGAAGATCCACACACCTGCAGCTGGATGGATGGGTGTGGGGCAGGGGCTATGAGATTCATCAGGAACCACATCTGGCTTTGAGGACTACGTGTTTTGGGACCACTGACCTGTTTCCAAACACCATGCTGAGCTCATCCAGAACTGTATTCAGTTTCACTTGCAGCTCCTTCAGACTGTCTGCAGCTTCAGGATCCAACTGTATCCACAGGAGGTGAACTTGGCTTGGTTCAATTATCCTTGTCTCCCATCCTGTGTCCCCACTCCTTCCTCCTCGGGCCTTTACCCCAATACCTACTCAAATCTCTCAGCCCAAGACAGCCCAGACCACAAGCTAAACTCCTGGCCTACATCCAGTCAAGAAGGGTACAGTTCTATGGTCAGAAAGCTAAGGAACAAAGGGAAAGTACAGCAACCCCAAACCCTAAGACCTACCTCCTTGCCTCCCATGGCCTCAAACATTTTTTCCAGCTGGACCCTCAGTTGTTGCATATTGTTCATCAGGATGCAGGGCTGTGGGGACAGATGGAGCTGCTAAGTCTTGGCTTCTTTTAGCACAGAACCCATCAGCCTTAGGTTCCTCCCTTTCTCACACTACTCCAAAAGCCACAGGGAAATTACGACAGACTTTACATGTGTCTCTCCCTAAGCACTGAGATCTGGAACCAATTCCAACAATTCTCCGTGAATGAAGATTAGAAGCAAATGTTTCTGTTTTTAAGCTAGGTGGTGGGCCCTAGGTATTCATGGTGTTATCCTTCAAAACTCTTAGAATATCTCAACTTTTCTTTTTTTTACTATTAAAAAAGAGACTAAGCAAAAGACAAGCTTAGTAGAGGCTATAGAACCAAATAGAAGCTCAGATGAATTCCTAGTCAAGTTCTTATTCTGTGGCACAATATCAAGCAAAGCCCTGCTAGGACTCAGAAGTCAGGAGCATCACCCCACCCTCAGCTCTAAGAATAGCTTCAAAAGAAAGGATTCAAGTGGCTTCAATTCCCTTCTTCAAGAGTCCCAGGCCTGGATCCTCACCATTTTCTCTTTTGTGCAATAAGCTGGGAAGTTCTTTGATAAGATGTCTGCATACTGCATCAGCACCTTCCCGATAGTCTGAGAAAAGAAAAAAGGAAACCTTAGCTCTCCCCACAAGGATCTTGCCTGAGAGGTCATACCTCTCATCCTAGAACAAAACAACATAGAGGTAAAGTAGAATCTCACAGAAAGGACAAAGCTCCCTCTCAACCCCAGAACAGCACTGAGACAAACCCATCTGTCCACCTGAGACATGAAAAAGGATAATGGGATAATCCAGGTTTCACCTCAAGGCTACCACAAGCTCAGGCCTGTGACTAGGCTGTGAGTGGTGGTAGTATGGGGAAGGGGAAGGGAGGGTCATGGTCACCTTAGCAAATCTCCTCATGTAGTGGGCAAGGATGTTGGGGTCTGGACATTCCAGCTTTCGGATGATCTCAAAGCTCTGGTTGAGCTGTGTGAAGACGTCCACCACAGAGCAGGAAAAGAGTGCGTGCTCTGATGTCTGCTGGAACTAAGGAAGGCCACATACAGGGTCAGCAAATTCAGCCACTATTTTTCTCCAAGTTCATAGGGTTCAAAAGGGCTCTTCCCGGTAGGGGTGGCTTAGTGGCTCTCAACCACCCTCCTTAAGGACTCCTCAGGGCAGGAACAGCCCATCTAACTAAAGCCCAGGAACATTTGCTGACAGCTAATTGCTGGTCTCAACCCTGTGCAGCCCAAGCCCCTGACTTACCCCATCCTTCTTATCTCGTTCCAGGGCCCCATGTAGGAATTCCAGGGATACATCCTCGTTCTCATCCAGCCATTGTAAGACAAACTGCTCAAACCACCTGCAGCCAGGAAAGAGAACTGGGAGCTGGAGCTAGTTGTTGGCATATGCCATATGCCTGACAGCTTCCCCAGACTGGATCTTCTGGAAAGTAGGACATGTTTTGACACTTTCCTCTTTCTATAGCAGTGCCCAGAACAGGTCTCAAGACAGACTTTCTGAACCAAATTGAGGATACTGGCCCCACCCCCATGCTAAGCCAGAGGATCCCTCTTCCCTTCCCTCCATAGTATCCATTTGATGACTCACACTGGGTATTCAGGTATCTGCCCCTGAAGGGCAGGCAGATCCCGCACGTATTCATTATGGAGCCACTTCACCTTGAAGTGTAGGTTCATGTAGTCAGCACTCTTACACAGCCGGTCTTTTTCATGCTCTAGTGATAGGGAAGAAAGCTGGGTCAGTCCTGGCAGTAGAGGCCCTGAGTTTTCTCAAGGCAGCTGATCCAGTTAGGCAGCTCCTCCCAACTATCTCCTCATAGCCATATTCCCCCTACCAGTGAATGCTCTGTTTTCTAAGAGGCTGGTCTAAATCTTTCGTAAGAGACTAAGCCAGACTCCCAGATAAGGCCTGTAGTCTTCCTGCTCTGGCTTTTGGAAGTGCCAAGTGAGGTACTAGCCTCAGGTAAAGAAGATGAAAAAGTGATATGGGAGCTAATGCTGATTGGTGGGGAGACTACCTAGAACTGGAGAGGGATGTTCGTTTTCTAGGGCTTTTCTAATCCTAGAAGCTTAAATTCAGGCTTAAAAATGTAGAGATGAGCCTTAGCCAGTTTGGCTCACTGGATAGTGTCAGCCTATGGGCCAAAGGGTTCTGGGTTTGATTCCGGTCAAGGGCATGTACCTTAGCTGTAGGCTCCTTCCCAGCCCAGAACCTGGTCAGGGCACGTGCAGGAGGCAACCAATCAATGTGTTTCTCTCACATCAATATTTCTCTCTGTCTTTCCCTCTCTCTTGCACTCTTTCTAAAAAAGTCAATGGAAAAACATCCTCAGGTGAGGAAAAAAAAAAAGCAGAGATGAGCAGTTGTACATGACATGAATGGGTCAATGACAATACACAGAGACAGGGAAAACCAAAGTGGACCCAAGCTGACAGACACTGCATTGAGCAGACATGGTGCAACAGAATCTTGATATAAACTGAAGGACCCAAGAACAAAGCTGAGACCCTGAAAACTGAACTCTCAAAGAAGTTTGCAAATAAGAGTAGTCATTTTGAAAACGATGGATACACAGCCAGAGAGACCCATCATGTTACAGAAAATGGAATGCTCATTATTGACTTGAAAGGGTCCATAATTTCCAGCTGAATCCCCAAAGCCTTCTGGAAAATCTAGAACAAAGAGCACTCAGAGCTTGCCCAGAGTCTGGAGCACTGGCCGTAATCACAGGTTCTCATCATCTATCCCCTTTAGAGAAGAGTTTTCAAGGAAAGCCAGGCTAGGCAGTTCCCAGTGTGAGAAAAGAATTCTATTTATGTATTTAAGGGTCTATATTCGTTAACGTTGTAAAGAGAAATTTCATACGACTCTTCTCCAGGAAGTGGGCCACTTGTGAACACCCAGATGGGAGGAGCTGATTCCTGGGCTGGGAAAGTCTTAGGCAGGCATTTGTTCTCAAGCTGAAGGAACGAACCTATAGTCATTTACATTATTTGTTTAGCTGAAGCTTTGTCCATCCAAGACATCCTGAGGCCTATCACTCACTATGTATGGGATTTCTCTGTTTCTCACTGTACCATTCACCCTGAACTTGCAGTTGCTGGGAGAGGAAAGAGAAAGCAAACCAGGTACTTGGACCAGGGGCCTGCAGCCCACTGCCTTGGGTACACCCTTACCCTCCAGTGCATATTTCATGTCTTGGGCAAAAAGTTGCCACATCACTTCTGCGCTGACTTTCCCCACATTCAGCTCCTGAGGAAACCTGGATGATGAAAGAACCCTCAGTCAGAAAACAAGGCAAGAATAATTTGATTTGATTGATTCCAAGGCTAATGTGCCCAGTTCTTAGAGGTCATATTGAAGAAACTAGAAGCCTAGGAAACATGGGTAGACTCACTCTGGAATAAGGGGATTCGGGGTTAGTGCTAGGGCAAGTGGGGGCAGAGAATTCCCCCAGGCAAAGTGAGCCCAGGGAAAGGATGCCCAAAAAGCAGGGAAGTAAGGCCCAGAGGAGAAGGTGGAGGCTGGAAGGTAGGCCCAAGTTAAATAAGCTGGAGGAGGAAGGGTAAAGAGGTGGGCTATAAGGTGGCCCACTTTATTCACAGCAGACAGACATATACACACATGGTCTCTGAATCCCCTGGGACTCCTATTCCCAGAGGACTTTTATTCCAGGGAGGGTGGTACAGTCTGGGAAGGGCCCCCCAATTAGGTTTCCACACCTGTCTCCAGAAACAGCTACCCAGACAGATACAAGGGACAGAGGGACAGACGGACGGACAGGAGGAAGAGGTGGCACTGCAAACATACAGAGATAGGAAAGAAAGAGGCTGTTAGACAGATGGACAAACCAACCACCAATCAGACAGGGCCAAGTGGGGTGATACTCACTGGTTCAGAACAAGTGTGTAAGAATTCTTGTCTTCCTCTATGATTGACACAATGAGTGTGATAAGTTTGGGCCAGAAATCCAGGTTCCGAATGCTGGGCCCTTGTTCCTCGGCAGGCAGTTCCTGCTTCTTGTTCCAGAAAAGATAGTTACAGAGTCAGAGTAGAATGTGATGAGTGTCTCTAATCTTCCTCTTTCTTTCCCCTCTCCAAGCTTCTTCCTCTAGAATCAAGTACCCTTCCTAGATTCTGTCTTCCACAGGACTGACTGCCCCTGATATTGAATACAAAGAGTTCATCCCTGTCCCCACTTCCTCAGAAGCTATAGGTACTGTGACTCCTTGACCAAAGTAAGCATCCCCTCCAGTCTCACTAAGTAGATCTAGCTGCATGTGACCCACACTAGCCGCCCTCCTCTGAAACTCAGCCCCACCCCCGCCACATACATGCACATCTCAGCTCTGAGAAGCTACTTCAAGTTTTGCAGGAGCTACTGAACAGACCTAGCATGCAGGTTGGTCTAACTGCCAATGGGTTAGGACTTCCCTTAACCCCTGGAATGTCCTTATGATGAAGAACTGCATCTAGGAAGCTACTTGACTAGCTGAGTAAAAAAAAGGCCTTGGGAAACCAAGGACACCCATTGGGGAAAAGCTAGTCTCCTGAATAAACTGTGTTGGAAAAACTGGATATTCACATGCAAAAGAATGAAATTGGATCCCTATCTTATATCACTCACAAAAATTAACTCAAATTAAAAAAAAATACTATTGAAGAGATCAAGAAAAATATACAAAATCACCAGGTACTAAGTTAGGATGCCAGCATAAAATAGGTGAAATAGTGGGAAAAATGAAGATGGCAGCATAGGTAAACATCTGAAATTGCTGCCTCGCACAACCACTTCAAAACTACAACTAAAAGACAAAATGGACATCATCCAGAACCACAGGAAGGCTGGATGAGTGGAAATTCTACAACTAGAAGGAAAGAGAAAAGCACAATGAGACTCAGAGGAGATGCAGAAGTAAAGTGCAGAGTTATGGAAGTGTGCGCGCAGAAAGGGCTGGCAATTGAGGACACAGTTGTCTTCATCAATCGGGAGGGAAACAAAAGCTCTGAACTCCACTTCTGGGTGAGACTCGGAGGACACAGACTCATATGGGGAGAAACTGGACTGTCTGGCATTGGCGGAACTTTCTATCAGCTTGCAGCAATTACTGTGGGACACTGAGACCAGGGGGCCTCTCAAGGCAGGGCTGAGGATCAGCCATAGCTGTTTGCCACCCTGTTGATTCCCTGAGACCTTGCCCCACCCAAGCTGTGCACAGAGGCCTCTACATATAAATGGCCTGGCCCTTTGCATTCTAAAATTACCTAACAAACTGCAGCTGGATCAGAGAACATACAAAAGAAGACCCAAAGCCCCACATCAGCTTGCATTGCCTCACAGCTGGGCCTCATCTGGGTACCTCCAACCCCAAAATAAGAAGAGGAATCTGCAGATCTCTCTGTAGCTCCTGCTGGGTGGCCTTAGGTAGAAGCTAAATTAGCACCTCCTTAGAGATCCAAGACCCAGTCGTCAGAGAGGGACTATCCAGATTACAACTCCTCAGATCCATAAGGGACACACTCAGGGGGAAGACTCAGTGAGCACCAAAGCCCCACTGAAGCAAGTCTTGCCCCTTAAGAACTTCTCCAGCACAGAAGTTCTCCCATTGTAGACACAGCTGATTCTCACAGCCAATTGACCAGGAGGCCAATTCCTACTAGTGATACCAAAACAATCAAGGCTTAACTACAACAAGATTGTGCACACAGCCCACAAAGGGGTGCACCAAGAGTGTCAATTGGGGAGGCTGAGCCACTGGAACCTATAGGACACCTAGCACACAAAGCCATTCTATCAACACAGGGAAGCAGCCAAAATGCAGAGATAAAGAAACAGGTCACAAATGACAGAACTGGAGGAAATAAAACTATTAGATATAGGTTCAAAACCACAGTTATAAGGTTTTTCAAGAATTTTCTAGAAACCACCAATAAGTTTAGTGAGACCATTGAGGATATGAAGAAAGACCAACTAGAAATTAAGCATACACTGACTGAAATAAAGAATAATATACAGAGACCCAACAGCAGACTAGAGGGTTGCAAGAATCAAATCAAAGATTTGAAAAACAAAGAAGCAAAAGTACCCAACCAGAAAAGAAAAAAGAAAAAAGAATCTGGGAGAAACCAAGATGATGGCATAGGTGAATACCTAAGCTGCTGCCTCACACAACAATTTCAAAACTACAGCTAAAAGACAGAATGGACATCATCCAGAACCACAGGAAAGCTGGCTGAGTGGATACTTTACAACTAGAAGAAAAGAGAGGGGCTCATGGAGATTCAGAGGAGCTGCAAAAAGCTGATGCATGGAGAAATGCACATGGAGAGGATGGGCGGCAGAGTGCCTGGCTGGCTTCCTCTAGCACAGTGGTTCTCAACCTTCCTAATGCCACGTCCCTTGTAGCAACGAAAATAATGTTATGGTTGGGGGTCACCACAACATGAGGAACTGCATTAAAGGGACGTGGCATTAGGAAGGTTGAGAACCACTGCGTAGCAGGAGGGAGACAGAAACTCCTGACTGCACTGAAACCTAGATCCGACTGCACTGAACCCCAGTTCTGGGTGAAACTCATAAGAGGAATCTGGAATGTCAGGAAAAGAGAAGAGTGCATGGAAACTCAGGGAGCTACAAAAGGCACAGGTCTGGAGGCGTGCGCACGAGTGCACGCAAAGAGGAGTGACTGCTGAGTGTGCCGCTGGCTTTCTCTAGTGGGAAAAAGACCAAACTTCCCAACTATGCTGAACTCCAGTTCCTACTGCACTGAACCTCAGTTTTGGGCGAGATCCTGTGGACCCAGACTCATTCCGGAGTGCACAGAAACTCAGGGGAGACATAAAAGGCAGAGGTTGGGAGGCGCACACATGAGGGAGCGCAGAGAGGACTGCAGTGATTACCGAGGGACACTGAGACCCAGGAGCCTCATAGGGCAGGGATGATGGGAAGCCAAGGCTGATGCTCAGCCCTGAGACTCAGCCCATCCAAGCTGAGCACAGAGGCTCTTGCAATTTTGCAAGTATTGTATCATAAGGCTGTCTCCAGCACAGAAGTTCTCCCAGCATAGACACAGCCAAGTGGCCTGGAGGTCAATTCCCCCCAGTGTACCAACAACAATCAAGACTTCACAACAACAAGGCTGTACACACAGTCCACAAAGGAGTACACCAAGAGTGTCCACTACAGGTACCTGGGGAGACTGAGCCACCGAGCCATATAGGACACCTAGCACACAAAGCTACTCTACCAATGCAGGGAAGCAGTGAAAATGCAGAGACAAAGTAACAGATCACAAATGAAAGAAATGGAGGAAAACAAATGACTAGATATAGAGTTCAAAACCACGGTTATAAGGTTTTTCAAGAATTTCCTAGGAAAGGCTGACAAATTTAGCAAGACCCTCAAGGATATGAAAAAGGACCTACTAGAAATTAAACATACACTGACTGAAATAAAAAATATTATACAGAGACCTAATAGCAGACTAGAGGAATGCAAGAAACAAGTTAAAGATCTGAAATACAAAGAAGCAGAAAACACTCAACTGAAAAAGAAAAAAGAATCCAAAAATTTGAAGATAGTTTAAGGAGCCTCTGGAAAACTTCAAGCATACCAACATCAGAAGAAGAGAGAGAGTATGATACTGAAAGCCCACTTGAAGAAATAATGACTGAAAACTTCCCCCACCTGGTGAAAGAAATAGACTTACAAGTCCAGGAAGCACACAAAACCCAAACAAAAGCAATCCAAAGAGGATCACACCAAGACCCATCATAATTAAAATGCCAAGAGCAAAAGACAAAGAGAGAATATTAAAAGCAGCAAGAGAAAAACAGTTAATTACCTATAAGGGAGCACCCATATGATTGTCAGCTGATTTCTCAACAGAAACTATGTAGGCTAGAAGGGAGTGGCAAGAAATATTCAAAGTGATGAATAGCAAGAACCTACAACCAAGATTACTTTACCCAGCAAAGCTATCATTCAGAATTGAAGGTCAGATAAAGAGCTTCACAGATAAGAAAAAGCTAAAGGAGTTCATCACTGCCAAACCAGTATTATATGAAATGCTAAAAGGCATTATTTAAGAAGAGGAAGAAGAAAAAAGGTAAAGATAAAAATTATGAACAACAAATACCTATCTGTCAACAAGTGAATCTAAAAATCAAGTGAATAAAAAAAATCTGATGAACAAAATAAACTGGTGAATATAATAGAATCAGGGACATAGAAAGGGAGTGGACTGACAATTCTTGGGGTGAAAGAGTTGTGGGGGGTACAGGAAGAGACTGGACACAAATCGTACACGTATGGATGAGGACAGTGGAGGGGTAAGGGCAGAGGGTGGGGTGGGAACTGGGTGAAGGGGAGATATGGGGGGGAAGAGGAATAACTATATTAATCTGAATAAAGATGTACTTTAAAAAATTAAAAAAAAGAGAAAACCGTGAAAAATAAAATAAAATAGGTGAAATAGGGCAGCCTTTCAGAGGACATGGCCAGTTGTGATATTCAACTGATCAATATATCTCAGAAGACCATGCAGTGCAGAGAGAAGTGGTCAAAGAAAAATTTAAATTTTAAATTTCTATTAGCCAGTAGCTCAGAGAGACAGCTATAGAGCTTAAAGGAAGAAGACTGAAACATAGAGGGATCCATATGAGTCAGAATAAAATTAATCTTGGGGGAGAAAAAAAGACTCTCTGATGGACTGCAAATTCATCCTCTGAAATTGCTCAAATTTCACTCATTTTCTTAAACTAAAACTGATGTTCAACTCAGTTATGTCACACCTGGTCCCTGTCCATCCACAAATGTCTCACATGGTCTAAATGGTTCAAATCCTACAAAACTCACTCTCCCTGAAATACACTGGGACTTTGTCCTGAGCTCCCTTCCTCCAAGAGCCACTGACAACTGATCCTGAAACTCTTACCAGCTGATACTGGTGGCTGTATAAGTCATGGCAGTTGTTGAAGATATATTCATATGTGGAGTTCAAACAGGCCTTCACACAATCCTTTACCACCTGGCTGGCTCTTGGAGGGCTCTGCAGTTCTTGCACCTGCCAATTAAGAAAAGAAATATGGCCAAGGTTCGAATCACCTGGGTGGGATCTTCTAGAACTACCTCTAAACTAGACCAGATTCCTTCATTCCTCAATGGGTTCCTGGACCTTGCCCTGGATTTAAATTGCCAAGATATCTGATGGGGAGAATTTCCAAGCCCTTCCTTATTGATCCATTGTGTTCATCAAAGTAACCCACGGAACAAATGTTTGGAAATATGGGCTAAGAGGAGATGATTCTTGTAACCTCACACTGTGCCAAATGATTCTTACTTTCCATATCCCTGTGGCCAAGTCCTCACACCAATTCATCTCTTACCTTCATCCTGAAGAAAGTGATGCTGGTCAGCAAATCCACTGTGGACTTTAAGTCTTGAAGCCGCTCAGGACTCCCAGCAGGGAAATTATTCTAATGTAAACCAAGCAAATGCAAGAAAGGAACAGAGATATATTAAAGCCTTTCCTTTCAGAAGTAATAAAATAAAAAACTTTCCTAACTGCTACCCACTGGAATTTTTCCTAAATGAGATGGACAAAAAAGCTATAATATTGAGATAGACAGGCCACTGCCAAAAGCAAGGGCTAATAATCCCCAGCCCAGAAAGCAATGCTTCCTCCCCACAACCATACTTTCCATGCAATGTGTGTGCATTTGCACAAATGAACACACACACATACACACACACACACTTTTCTTGGGTGAAGATTCTTACACCCAAATAGTGAGTTCTTCAAAAGTTACAATCTAACTGTATATCCTGGAATATAAGTGTAGCCACACTCCAGACCAACACCTGTACTTCCTGTACAGTGGGCGCCAGCTATTCCTCTGTTCTGGAGCCAGCAATTGGCAGAGCTCTGAGCAGAAATGCTTTTGGAGTGACTTCCTTAGGTTTTAGGATGTTGCGGCCATGCTTCACTTCAGTCCCTTTGACATGAGTTTTAGGAAAAAGCTGCCAGTGACAGCTGAAGGGATATGTAGAGCCACTCCACATATTAAAAACCACTTATTTAAACCTTCAAATAGCTACTTATATGCCAACTATAAGACATACAGTCAACTCTCTATTATTCATGCAAATGGAGGGCACTAGAAGTACAGATCATTAAAACCTCATTTCTTTTTTTACTTTGAGGTTATTTTTATACTTACTTTTTAATGTGGATATATTTCCTGTCCTGGAAATTCACAGCACTTTAAAGCAAGTAATGAATTCATTCTAAGAAGATTTAACTTAGGAAGAATTGAAAACCTGCCCCTTTCCCTGTCCTACCCAATCCAGGTACCTACCCTCCTACTGTATCTATTTCCTCCCTCCATCCTAGGAATAAGATGATCTCTGCTACAAATTACTTGCCCAAGCCAAGATGCGCTCTCTCTTCCCTTTGCTGGATTCTCCTCTGAAAACTGAGAATATGGAATAATGCAAGAAGAAAACATAATTATCTAATTTTTAAAGGGGCATTTCCGGAAGAGATCATCCTCAGGAGACTCCCTAATGAGAATATCATCAGACAATGTGGTAGAGTTAAGTGAATGGGGATGGGAAGTCAACTATCTTTAAAAAGCAGCCACACATACTGCTATTATACACTGCAGGGTCCTTGGAGTTTACAGAACCACAGGTGTCGGTGACATTGGCCATGCACATGGGTGTGATGGCGCAGACCAATTTTCCTTGCCTTCAATCTTTACAGCCAACATTGGCATACAATCTCTCTAGACCAGTAGTCAGCAAACTGCGGCTCGCAAGCCACATGCAGCTCTTTGGCCCCTTGAGGGTGGCTCTTCCACAAAATACCACGGCCTGGGTGAGTCTATTTTGAAGAAGTGGCATAGAAGAAGTTTAAAAAATTTGGCTCTCAAAAGAAATTTCAATCGTTGTACTGTTGATATTTGGCTCTTCTGACTAATGAGTTTGCCAACCACTGTTCTAGACTGAGCTAATATTATCTCTTACCCAGCCCCACAGCCATGTGTTCACTCACCCTATATATAGAGAGGTCAATTCTCAGGGAGTTGTGGAGCTGGTCCAGTAGTTTCACAAATCTCTCTTTCTGACAGTGGGAAACAATAAAGGAAAAGAAAAATAATCTATTTCTGACCTGTTAAAACTATAAAGAAACTGAACCACCCCTGGGTGAGGAGGAGACTTTGGGTTGGGGACACATCACATCCCATCTCTCCTAGGGAGAGAAAGCTGGGCATTGCTACGTGATGTCATTACCCGGCACTCACAGCCACCATTTCGGGCTGGGCTATGGGCCACATTTTGCACAATGGGGTTTTGGCAGCGTTGGCTGGGATTTGGTGGGCTGTTGCTCCAGGGTAGTGGCAGGGCCTGTGTCCCACTTGCGGGGAGCCCAGTGTTGCTTTGTCAGCACCAGGTCCACGGTGCCGTTTCTTTATAAATGGCCGGCGCACATCACAGTAGCTCCTGCATTGAGTACCTGCCCCCTGGTGGTCAGTGCACATCATGGCAACTGGTTGGAGCATATCGGCCTTTTATCTATCTATCTATCTTCAGATATTAAGTCAATATATAATGAGATATAACATAATGAAACAAAGGCTTCATCAATGACATTAATTCATCTATAGAAAGACTCTCTTTAATAACAAGAAAAAGTAGTTAGGTCCATAAACAGACCTATTGGATTTGGGGGTATCAGTGATTTTATGTCTAAAGAGGTCATTTTTGTGGTAGGTCAAAGATATTTCATCTAGTTTATACTGAAGTTATGTCAGGTGACATTCTGAGTAAAGATTCAACTTCTCAAGTACCTTAACATAGGAAAGGGCACACCCTGAATAGAAAAAAACAAAAACAGTCCAGACACTAGAAAAGTGATAGTCTGAGTATACACTGATATCCTTCCTTAGGCAATAGTCTCATGTGAATTTAAGTGGTATGAATCTGTCAGAGAGAGACTGAGTAATATTAAGAAAGATCCACTTGTGGGCTTGTAGGACTAACGAACATGGTGATTCAGCCACGCTCTTGACCTAGAGAGGTTCTACCTGAGCCCAAGTGTGCCCCCAAACCATAGTGATGCTATTTTTCTCTCATTTATCTGTGTCTGAGGAGAGTCCATTAGTAAGTCAACAGATCCATAATGAAATAAGAATAGTCTATCAGCATAGTCTGCATACTCATAAGAAAATAAATTCACCTATCTACGTGGCATCTATCTGACTTTTAGGCTCATCAACCAACTCTACAGTATTGACCATGAAAAATCAAACTTTATTAATTGATAATGGATATTATCAATTTTTATATCACACTCACCCCAAAGTTGGAGGCTGCAAAACGATCAGATGCAGAGACATTTGTGGAGGCAGTTGTGTGGGCATAGTAGGCATTGATGTTGGCGAGTAAGGTGCTCATCACTGCTGGCACACCAGGACACATGTACTTGGATGACAAACATGCAAAGTGCCTGAAAAACAGCACCCTCAGCTTTAAAGACTCTTCAGGGCTTGCAGGGGAAGCCAAGTAATTAAAAGATCTCACTGATGTCTATAAAGCTTCCAATCACCTTGATATAAAAAGATCTTCATAGTTTATTTATTCAAATACACGTTCAATAAATGCCTACCATGTGCCAGGCCCTGTATTAGGTACTAGAATCTAAAGATGTAATAGCCCAGCCCTGGCCAGATGGCTCAGTTGGTTGGGAGGTTGTCCCATACACCAAAAGGTTGTGGATTTGATTCTCAGTCAGGGCTCATACAGGAGGCAAACAATCCATGTTTCTCTCTCTCTCTCTTTTTTCTTCCTTTTTTTCCCCCTTCCTTCTTTCCTCCTTTCTCCCCTCTTCTTCACTCCCCCCTCTCTTCCTTCCTCCCTTTCAGTCTCTCTCTCTTCTTCTCTCTCTAAAAAAAATCAATAAACCTGAGGTAAAGATTTTAAAAGCCCACAAAGATGAGATAGCCAGGCATAGAAAGTATTAGAAAGTAAGTCAATAATTCAAGGTGTGCTATGCAGAAACACTTAGAAACATACAGAAAAAATCACCTAAATCAGAACGGTTCGGGACTGGAAGGATTAGAAAAAGCCTTCCCAAAGAAGAGATGGTTGAAATAAGTCTTAAAGGATTAGTAAGAATTAATCAAATAGAGAAATGTAATTGTATAAAAAGATAAATATATTCATGACAGAGTGATTTATTTGGGAAATAACAGTTTGGCTATTGTTAAGGTGTCTGATAGAGGAACACCAATAAATGCAAGAGAAGTAGGTAGAGAATAGATAATAGTTTATCCTAAATGCTATAGTAAATTTTTAAACAAAAGTATATTGTAATCAGATTAGTCTTTCAGAGAGGTCCCTTTGATGATAAATTGGAAAGAGAAGAGTAGGACAAAGATAATAATAAGACAGGAAGATCAATTGAGGAGTTATTGCAGTAATTCAGAAAAGAATCAATAAATCACTAAATAGAACAGAAAAATAGTTATGAGCACAGACTCTAGAGTCAGACTGTGGGTTTGAATTTCACCCCCACCATTCACTCTCCTTGGATAAATTACTTAAAGTTCTCTATGTCTCAGTTTCCTTATCTGTAAAATGGTCAATAATGATTCCTATGTCATAGAGTTGATCTGAGTATTAAATGAGTTCACATTTATAATATGCTTAGACCAGTGTCTGAAACATAAGGAAATGCTATATAGAAGTTACTATTATCAACATTATCATTATTGTTGAGCTACAGTAATAGTGATAGATTAAAAACATTTTTAGGAGATAGAAACTAGAGGTTTTAGAAATTGTATGTTGGGACTTAAAGGTACAGTAGTAAGTAAAAAAGAAAAGTTTAGGCTGACTTCTAAATTTCTTTGGACAACTACATAGAAAATCATACCATTTACTCAAGCAGAGAATATAGGAAGATAAGCATATTGGGTGAAGACAGTGTTAATTTGGAATTTAGGCAGGATAGATTTACAATGCCTATGGGAATAGCCAGGAAGCATCTGAAAATGGATCTGAAATTCAGGAAAAGGCCTGATCTGGAGAAAGTGACCTGGGAATTCTGATTCTAAAAGTAGTAGTTGAGGTCATATGTTGGGATAAGTTCATCCAGGGTGAGTTAAAAAAGTAAAAATGTTAGAGGGCCATTCTTAAACCTCATTGCTCACCATATTTCTTCTCTTCGTCTATACTGAACTTCTTGTAATTCCTTGAATGTTCTTTGCTCTGTAGTATCTGAGTACACCAGTAAATGCCCTACCAAAAGTGCCCTCTCTCCTTTTCTGTATTTCAATATTTAGTTCAAGTGTCAACTTTTTAATGGCTTCCTTCACAGGCCTCCTCTAAAATGCAGATGCTCTCATAATACCCTGGGATTACCTCTATCCCAGCACTTATCACACTGTTTTGTAATTGTTTGTTTACTGGTCTATCTCTCCTGCTAGAATAAGTTCCCCCAGCACAGAGGCCCATCTTACTCATCTTTGTGTTCTCAGCACCTAGCACAATGTATGGCACATAGAAAGAACGCAATATAAAATTTCAGAATAAATGAGCACATCCAGGGCAACAGTTACCCTCTGCTTACCTAGGGCTGCTTCCTGTGCAGCCTCACTAATAGACAAACTGTACTCCTCATAGTAGATAGGAATTTCTATTATAGGAGGAGTCTTGGTCAACTTCAGCTGCTTTCCCTACAGTTCAGTGACCTTTCCAACATCCACGCCAATCTAAGAAGGTTGGTCTGTCACACACATATACATGAGCACACATGCCCTATCTCCTCAGGCCAGTGATATTTAGGCAGGTTTGTCTTTGCATACCTTCCCATCCCCTTTTCCCTTCCTATGTCTGAATTCTGGGGTAGACAGACAAATACAGTTCTCAGGTTACGTCAGACTCGACATATGTCATTTCATGGTTAAGACACAATCTCCCATTTACTTATTAAAAAAAAAAAAAGCCGAAACCATTTGGCTCAGTGGATAGAGCATTGGCCTGTGGACTGAAAGGTCCCAGGTTCAATTCCGGTCAGGGCATGTACCTTGATTGTGGGCACATCCCCAGTAGGGGGTGTGCAGGAGGTAGCTGATTGATGTTTCTCTCTCATCGATGTTTCTAACTTTCTATCCCTCTCCCTTCCTCTCTGTAAAATATCAATAAAATATATATATATTTTAAAAGTCCCATCATTTCAACGTGTATATATATGTGCTTTGTGGTTTTTATTATTTATTTATCACAAGTAAAGGTCAGAAATTGTTATCTTTTTTTTTTTTTTTTTTTACTATTTCATTTCATTACTGCTGTGTATGTGCTCCATGTGAGTGACATAGGTTCTTGTGTAGGTGGGTTCCGACTTAACAGTGAAAATTGTGTTTCGTGCCGTAGGAATGGATCTCCGATGTAACCCGAGGACCTACTGTACCTTCTTTCTAAGTCACTGATAAACACTTTCCCTTTATACACATATCCTCTTTGTCTTGGGGTATACACACACCTCACTTAGCTCAGAGAGGGAAGCAATGAGTCACTGCATATTACCCTGCTCAGGATCTGTCTACCCTATCAGTGTGCCTTCATTAGCCACCCCAAGGGTTAGTAGACACATCCCCAAACCCCAGGAGAGTCTCACGTCATGGCCTGATATATGGATTCAATGCCATAGCGCATAGCAAATTCATCCACAATTTCTTGGGCAGTCTCGTCGAAGTACACTTTCCAGGCATCATCTCCTCGGGCCTCAGGGATTTGGACTCCCCCATTACCCTGAATGTCTGTGAGGTAACGGAAAAGGTTCTGCAGGAGACAGAGCAAAGGAAGGAGTTAAATATATAGTTTTTTAAAAATCTGGTGGTAAAGTGCAGGGTTTCACAGAAATTCTGTCCTTCAAGTCATCGCTCAGTTCCCCCGTGGCCCTAGTAGGCTGTTAGTGAAAGAGAACTGAGGCTGGGACTGTTACTTGGGCTGTGTAGTAGCACAGTAAGACAAGGATAAAATAAAAAACAGGTTCCAAATCTTTAACCATCTAGCAATCCTATTTATCATCAAAGGCTCCTCCCAGCATTGCTTTCTGGCACCCCACCTACCAAGGGCTGGCTCACCTCATGGAGACATGTGTACTGTACGTGATATGGGGCAACCTTCTCCTCCCCCTTGATTTCCACATTGATTTGTAGTCGAATAGCCCCTGAGACGGCTGATTTGTCTGTCCTCTTCTCTAGGAAGGAAAGAAGGTAGAAATTGACACCAATGCAATTATAGACAATGTGAACAGTTCTCACTCTGGCTTATCCCAACGAAAAGGAGGCACTAACCCCAGGGTTCACCTAACAGGCTGAACTCACTCCAGTGACCATATCGTCCGCAAACACCCCAAATATTCCCAACAGGAGTCCTCCTATTCCATTAGAAGAATAGGGAGCTAAAGGCACTGGGATGAGTATGAAGATTAAAGGGCTTCTTGAAATCTGGAGAATATCAAGTCACACCCATTCTCCTGACCCCCATCTCTACCCATGGTCGGTTCTCAATAGGGAAGGCAGGTTCTACGTACAGATATGCTTTAGCAACTGAGTGGTAGTTTTGGTAGATAGTATTTCCTCTAAGTTCCTCATCCATTCTCTCCCTTCCCACCAACTTTCTCTGGTCCTATTTCCTCACCCAGGTTGTACCAGACATCCATCTCGCCACTCAGTGTCCGAACCTCGATGATGGTTTGGCCAAGAAAATCATCAGACTCTCGCTTTAGCCGCTGCTTTACTCTCGACTTGATGTCATCATCCTCATCCCACACACGTACCTTAATACGGTCAGAAGAGTTGTGGCACTCACTGTGACAGAATTAGGCAGGCTCTGTTAGGGACAGACCCAGCAGCCCCCATTCCAATTCCCTCCCAAAGCTCCATCTACTACACTTAAAGCCTTACAGAGGCAGGGAAAGAGTTAGAGAACAGTGGTACTAAAGTTCCAAGGCAATCAAGCTATCTCAGCAAATAGCTCTTTATTCCTCAGCCTGGGTGGCTCTATATACCATTATCTAATCCTTGGAATAAAAAAAAGAGAAAAAAAAAAGAGGAGAATGAAGAGTAATCAGAGATAATTTTGATTTCCTGTGCAGCTAGCTATATCAACAGCACCAAGTGGAAAATAGCTGGACATATGGTACAGAGCCTTAGGAAGCAACTGCTAGTTCCCTCTCCAGAGTTACTAAAGGTATTAATGTTCATGGTATGTCCACCTTGTCATATCTGCTTAACTTTCTATCTAGCTCCCCCATGTATCTACGTATGTGCTTGGTGAACTTCTATCATTCTTTAATACACACATGAACGATCATTTCCTCTATGGTGTTTGCTTTGGAGAGGGAATTTGCCCAGGTCCCAGCCCCCTTCACCTCTTTCCCAAACAGTTGCATTCTGGGTCCTGTTGCTTCACCCAAAAGTTGCACTTGACAAAATTTGCTGCTCCTTTCTCTGTGTTCTCATAATATCTTTGCATGTTCATTAAAATATAATAGTATAACTACTGGTGTACTGATAAAATAATAAACCAACAATGAGCTTCTTGAAGCCAGAGACAGTCTTATTCATTATTAGATACAAACCATCATGTACAGTGTGTTGTACAGAATAGGGGTTTGATGAATAGTTTACTAAATGGATAAATGTGAAAAAATTGACAAAAGAGTCAATCCTTCAAAGGATTCAAGCAAGAACCATTCAGATTCTCAAAGAACCAAGTGATTCCCCAGTGACTATTGCCTCTGGATTGGAGAGTGATTTTACTAGGCCCCAATCAATCCCTTTTCATATGAGTTCTCCAAGGAGCCAACAGTGCTTAGCTCATCTAGACTTCAAGTACTGCTCCTGGGCCTTAGGGGTGTGACAAAGCATTTCGATTTTCCAGACCTTAGTCCAAATTCTAGATTAGAGCTTTGAACAACCATCTCTTAACTATCTTATAAAGTCGTCTAATAAAGTGAGATAATAGAAAAAAAATTGGTGGTTGTGAGAGTTGTGGGGGGAATGCGGGAAGCTGAGGCAGAAAGAAAAGCAGAGCCCTTTTAGATGAAATGGAAACTCCTCCAGATTGCAGATTTCTTCCTTCAAGCCAAAAATACCCAGTTATAGGACAAGGACATTTCTTCCCAATTTCCCAGAATAGCCTAACCTTTCCTAGGCAGGATGGCAGTGCTGAGAGGTACACAATAGGGTGGTCAGTCCCTGGTTCTGTAACTGAGCATTAGTAATATTGTAAATTAGTAATTAGTAAGACTTGATAATTGTTATGGGTGTTTATTATATTAGAAAGATTAGTAAAATCTTTCTAATGCTAGAAAAAGCAGTATGTAGTGCCCAGGATCCCCGTTAATAACCCTAGTTAAGATAGGGCTTGGATAAAGTAACTGCGATACAACAGTGCATGAGACAAAACCAGAAAAAAATGGCTGCGGCCCAATTAAAGCATGTGAGAAATGGGTTTTCTCCACTGCCTCTGCCCCTTCCCTCTTAAGGGTTCACGCCCAGAATAACAGGATTTAATGTTGCTCCCCAAATATACATAGTAGCAGTAAGACAAAGACCTCTGTGACTTACAAATGGAACTTCTCTTCCCAAACTGGATTCAGGTTCCCAAAAATGGTCTTGGTACGCTTCTTGGTTTTACCCACTTGCACAGTCACATAAGGGTCACTGGATCCTGTCTTGTCCTTGGCTTGCAGGCCCTGAGCACATACCACTGCAACCCAAATACATAGAGAAGACCTCAAAGTATGCTCTAGAAGTCAGAAATCCTCCAGAGCATGACTCATACATTCTCCATCTTAGAAAAGCCTCTCTCTGCTTCTTGCACAGGAACTCCTCCAGATCTACTCTTAGTCCCAAGCCACCAGCATTTCCTTCAAAGCCTAACTCAAGAATCTCAGCTTCCCATCACAACCCTAACTGACCACTTACTCCAAAACTGTTCGTTACTGCCTCTGATAGATACACCCTTCAGCCACATCCACCCAGCTAATATAATAAACCACTGGTTAACTATTTCCTGATCTCTAACCAGTCCCTTCTCCTCCACTCCCAGCTCTTATATTACCAGATTTTTAAAAAATATATATTTTATTGTTTTTTTACAGATCAGAAGGGAGAGGGATAGAGAGTTAGGAACATCGATGAGAGAGAGACATCGATCAGCTGCCTCCTGCACGCCCGCCACTGGAGGTGTGCCCGCAACCAATGTACATGCCCTTGACCGGAATCGAACCCGGGACCTTTCAGTCCGCAGGCTGACGCTCTATCCACTGAGCCAAACCGGTTTCGGCTATTACCAGATTTTTAACCAAAGTCCATAATTTCAGATTGTTACCAAATGCTTCTGTTATCACTCATATTGTCTGCAGGTGCCAGTCTTACCTCTCCCAGACTCCTAGGAGAGGAGTGAGTGATGAATAATGAGGCCTTCTTTTTTTTCCCTCAGTGCTGTCTTCTTTCTTCCCAGCCCCGTGGCTCCCTCACACTCAGTAAAGTTCTTCCCTAGGCTCCTTCCCATAGCCTAGCACTTCCTGTCTCCTTACACTTTGGCCTACTCACCAGTGATAGTAATCTTGGCCGACCATTTGGAGGTGCCATCCAGTACACTCTGCTTCACTGTTTTCATCTGTTGCACATGGGCAACTTTGCTCACAGTGAAGACATCCCGGATAACTTCAAAGATCTCAGGCTTATTACGCTCTCTGATCTTCATGCGGTCCTTCATGGCCATGATAATGTTCTGGGTCCGGTCCTCAGCTCCATGTTTACAGCTCTTTTCTGCAGCCCCTGAAGGATGGCCAAAAGCAGAAAGTAAGATAACCAGCAGGCCATCTATAAGATTAAGGGTCAGGTTGAGGAATGGAGTCTGGGAGAGGTCACTGAGGAGTGGAAGAAGCTTAGGAAGACTGGGATATCTCTGGGAAAAGTTCATTACTTATGAGATCTGCTAAAGTTTAACATGCAGTTCAAAGGGTAGCAAAAACTTGATAAATGTTATGGGGGTTTATTATATTATTCTATTTTTGTATATATTGATTTTTCATTAAAAAAAAAAAAGAAAAAAAGTGCAGCTCAGTCTGCAGTTAGCTTTATCTTTCTTTCACCTAGATGGTGGTTTGAGAGAGATACCCTTCAAGTCTAAGGCTCAAATATCACCAATGGATATCTCAATTATCATGGAGGGGTGGTGGTTGGGCATGACAACTTCACCAATCTCATCCAACTTCCAAAGCAGGATATAGACCCCAGAACTGGTCATAACACACAGTTAAGTTCTGTCCCATGGCTCCGGTGCCTTTAATATCAGAAAATAGTGTGGTATGTTGAGAAAAAATATGGCCAGATAGAGTTAGGTTCAAATCCAGATTCCAGTACTCGTAGCTGAGTAAACTGGTTTCTTTTAAGAGAAGAAAACATCACTTTTCTCTAAGGGTGTTATGAAGCATTACATCAACATGTATAAAGCATCTAGCCCAATGCCTTGCACCTAGCAGATACATAATAAATGGTCACTGTTATTATTACTATCATCATTATTATCTTGGCAGGATGGCAAGGGCCATCATCACTAGCTGTGACCCCAGTCAACTCATCTCAAAGACTAGCAGACTTTCCCTGCTGCTCTAAGAATTATGAAAGAACACAGACTCCTCCAGTATATTTCATCAACCAGCCTTCTCAGAAACCATCTTCAAGCTTTATCAGCCCTGCAGACTGATTCTTACCTCTCTCTATTCTTCAAAGGCTTAGACCTTTCCTACAAAACCTAAGAGGGGGATGCAGGGAGGGAAGGCCAACATCTGCATCCTAACCATGGAGGATGGCCAGCAGGTTTTCTGTCCAGGGAGGCCCATAAAAGGGCATTTCATTACACTATATGCTTCACAGAAACGTTAGGCAGAACATATTTGCTGATAAATGAAAATTGATCTGGGCTACTTCTATTTAGCACACCCTATGCAATGCTATGTCCTTGGATTGGAACTTATGAAAGGCCCTTGAGAAGAAAACCGACACTCTTGCTACACAGCAGCATTTCAGAAGGTTTCTGGCAAGCAGCCCACTTGGCTGCTAGCAATTAAAGCAAAGACCTGCTTGTCACCCCCTCATGATGGGTTTGGGCAAAGTCATCATTAGCATTCATCTTCAGACCGTCTTTTCAGAGCCCCATCTCTTCTGCCTCCTTGTTTTACCAGTCTCTTCATGTCTGCTGTAGTCATGTCACTAGCACCAATCTAGGGCTCTTCAAAGGAGGACGTTTTCTTCTTTTTTGGTATTTTATTTATTTTTCCTTTGTATTGAATTTATTGAAGTGACAATAAATTACACAGGTTTTAGGTGCCCATTTCACAACACATCTTCTGTACATTGTATTGTGTGTTCACCCCAAGTCAAGTCTCTTTCTATCACCATTTATCGTCCCTATACTCTCCTCCACTTCCCCCAGACCCCGCCCCCTGCCCATCCCTGGCAATCACTACATTGTTGTCCTGTCCATAAGTTTTCTCTCTCTCTCTTTTTTCCTTCTTCTTTTTTTCTAAATCCCATCCAGGCTCCCAACTCACTCACTTCCTTCAACAGTTAACAGCCTGCTCTCTATCTGAATCTATCTCTATTTTGCTTGTTCATTAGATTCTTTATACATATGAGTGAAATCATATGGTACCTATCTTTCTCTGATTGGTTTATTTCACTTAGTATAATGCTCTCTAGGTCCATCCATACTATCAAAAATGTAAGATTTCCTTTCTTTTTGACAGCCAAGTAGTATTCCATTGTGTAAATGTACCACAGCTTTTTTATGCACTTGGATTGTTTCTTAGCTACTGTAAATAATGCTGCTATGAACAGAGAGATGCACATATTTTTTCTGATTGGTGTTTTGGGATTTTTAGTATATATTCCCAGAAGTGGGATTGCTGGCTCAAATGGTAGTTCCAGTTTTTATTTTTTCAAGTAATGCAATAGTGCTTTCCACAGTGGCTGTACCAATCTGCATTTCCACCAACAGTGTGTACAAGTCCTTTTCTCCACATCCTTGCCAACACTTATTTTTGGTAATTTATTTATGATAGCCATTCGGATAGGTGTGAGGTAATATTTCATTGTGATTTTAATTTGCATTTCTCTGATTAGTGACACGGAGCATCTTTTACATGTCTATTGGCTATCTATATGTCTTCTTTAGAAAAGTGTCTGTTCAGGTCCTTTGCCCATTTTTTTTTAAATGATTATCATCTGCTCTTTATCCTCTTTATTTCAGACATGATATTTGCTATACTGCATAGATGAACATTGTTTTGGTAGAAGCATTATTATTATTATTATTTATTACTGTTAATCCTTACCAGAGGATATTTTTTCTATTGATTTTTAGAGATAGTGGAAGAGAGAGGGAAAGACAAGAGAAATATCAAAGTGTTTCACATCAACTGGTTGCCTTCTGCATGTGCCCAGGGCCCAGGCTGGAGCCTACCACCACAGTATGTGCCCTTGACCAGAATCAAACCTGGGACTCTTGATCCAAAAGCTGATGCTCTATCCACTGAGCCAAACCAGCTAGGGCTGCCCATTTTTTAATTGGATTGTTTGGGTGGGGTTGCAGGCTGATGCTCTCTAGCCACTGAGCCAAACCAGCTAGGGCTGCGCATATTTTAACTGGATTGTTTGGGTGCGGTTGTGTTTTTGTTTTTGTTTTTTTGAGTTTTATAAGTCCTTCATTAATTTTGGATATTAACCCTTTATCAGATATATCATTGGCAAATATGTTCTCCTATTCACTGGGTTTTCTTTTCATTTTGTTGATGGTTTCTTTTGCTGTGCAAAAACATTTTTAGATTGACAGAGTTCCAAAAATTTTTTAATTTTTTCTTTTGTTTCCCTTGCCCGAGGAGATGTAGCAGAAAGAAATATTGCTAAGAGCAAGCCTGAGATTTTACTGTTTATGTTTTCAAAGGATATTTTATTCCTTGAGGCCTGCCTCTTCCTAGTTCTTTTTTATGTCACTTATCTTTCCGTGAGATAATGAAATGCTTGTGAGTCTAAAGGTGACCTTCCTTTCTCCTACCATAATCCTTAAAACTTTTGTTGCTATGGCTTGGCTCTGAATGACATCTGGGAGACATAGAGGGGTGAGAAAATATTTTCCCACTTTCCTACCCCTGGGTCCGGCAGGAGCAGAGCAAAGAGACAAGAACTTGGAGTGCTACCGCCTCCAAAACAACAACAAGACAGAAATTTTGGTTTTCCTGCTCCGCGAAGGTAGCAAAAAACACATTTAGTCAGGGTCTTGGGTTTCTGGCACAGTCTCCTCTGGGACCTCTGCCATTTGAAACTTCTGCCCCTGACACTGTTGTTTAAAAGCTGCATCCATAAGAAAGGAATAAATGTTGCCTTCCCTGGACCCTAGGGTCTATACTTCAGGAAGTTCCTCTCTGACGCCTAACACCGAGAGTTCCTCTCACAGAATTCTCTTTCCTCATTAGTTTTGGTTCCCAATTAAACATTCTCTAGCCCCATGGTCGGCAAACTGCGGCTCGCAAGGCACATGCAGCCCTTTGGCCCCTTGAGTGTGACTCTTCCACAAAATACTACTGCCTGGGCGAGAAGTAGAGTTAGAAGAAGTTAAGTTTAAAAATTTTGGGCCTCAAAAGAAATTTTAATAGTTGTGCTGTTGATATTTGGCTCTGTTAACTAATGAGTTTGCCAATCACTAGCAGTCATTTAGGAACTGTGGCCACTGTGGTGTGCACACTACTCAAGTGTAGCCTCTGGGATCATCTGAATCCTGAAGAGATTCTAGTTCCACCAAAAGGTTTTAGAAAACTCAAAGAATTCTTCCTAAAGGTGCTTAAGAAAGTGCTATAAAACTGGTCAATGCACCTTGACTCAAAATTCGGCATTCTCTGAAAAGGAAAGAGCTTCAGAATGAGGTAGGCTGAACATCCTAGCTCTTGTTTGACAGATTACTTTGGAGAGACTCTGCCACCCATGCTCCCCACCCCTCATCCCATAAGAGCACTCACGCTGTAGGCAGTCAGCATTGAGCAGGTCCTGGCACTTCTCATGGCACTTGACTCCACACTCGCTGCAGCGCATGCCCTGCCGGGCAATGCCCCAGAGCAGGCCTTCACACTCATAGCAGTAGGTCGGAGTAGTGGCAGTCCAGACCTCAAAGTTGTGGGGTGTGGTGCACGAGATGGGGTAGATTAAGGCCTGCAGGGTTTTCTTATACACATGGGATTTCTGAAAGATACATATCATTACCCACCAGTGACTTTAGATCTCTGCTGGGAGATACCAGAAATGAGACCTTGTAGGGCAATCAATACCATGGTTTCCCCTCTAGTAGTAAAGAAGATTCTCTAGAATGGCCCAGTGCATAGTCCAGCCTGACAGAAAGAAGCCCCCATAGGTCATGAAAGACAGATCTGACCTGAATACTGATTCTGAGCCTTGCCCCAGCATTCGAGCTTTCTTGGGAAACAGGGGATTCTAGACCCATTATAATATCGTAAGTTCAGTGGTCTATACTCCCACATGAGACCTGGGCTTACTCCTGGTCTGGACCCTTGCCTTTCCCAGTGTGGAAGACTGCGAACCAGTGCTATCTACCTGTTCCATTAATGATGTATGCCCAACACTGTTGAGTTCCCAATTAGTATGGCTACAGAGATGATCACCAGTGAATGGCTAGATCTTTAGGCCAGTGAATTCATGAAAGCCCAAGGGTCACTTACCAGCTCTTCATCCTTGAAAGAGGTACGGGTAGCCATTGCAGAAGTAATCCCTGCCTTCCGGGACTGGACCAATGACTGTAAGAGAACCTACTGTCATTTCCAAGAATTGGCAAAGTCCTGGGAAGGGAGTTTCAGTGATCAAAGCAAACTGACTATAACTTACTGCCTTCTATTTTTACCCCATGGGTAATAAATAACAGCATCCCAGGTTAAGATCCAAAACCCAAGGCCCTCAGAGGACTGTTCTAACAATATTAGAATAGTACCTCTCTCAAGGTACCTATCATCCAAAGACATCTTACCCCTTGTTTATAGAAAGGCAAAGAAAAATGAAAAGTTTAGAATTACGTAGGAAGTAGGTCATTAAGAATAGAATAAACACACAACTCTGTCAGAGTTATATTCAAGAGCCATCCCTGAGAACGATTCCATGCTATCATCTATCTCCTAGTACTACATCATGCCCACACAGTCCCAAGTGGCTTTAGATGTCAGCAGCTCAAATGAGCAGGGGACTAAGAAAGTAATAGGGGCAATGTACCCTCAGTCAAATCAAGCAGGGCAAGGGGGTAAATATGAGGCTAGGGTTGCACCCAGCTAACCTGTCTCTTCGTGTATGCCAAGCCCAAGCATTAGGGGCAGCCCATGAAGAGGCACATGGTTTCCGTAATGCAATGGACACTGGGCGGACAGAATAAAAATACTAGTCTAAGCAGGAAGGACAGTTAGAAGGGGCTGGGTGGTCTGAGATATGGATTTGTATAATGGTTAGAAAAGGCTCTGGAGACACTCACCATTGCCTGTGCAGAGGAAAGCAGAAAAAGGAACAACATGATGTTAAAGCTCCCCCCAAGGTCATTTAAAAAAAAAAAAAAACCTTCAAAGGCACTGAGAGGTTCTTCCCTATAGTCCAATGTAGGGAACACATTCCAAAACTCTCTGTCTCTATTCAATGGAGTTGTCTTCAATTCGACAGGTAGCCTGGATGTAAGGTCTAGAGCTTCTACTAGAAGAGTTATGCCAGAAAGTGAAATATAGGAAAGGGGAGATAGAAGACAATGAAAGACAGTAATGAAGAGATAACATCAGAATATATCTTTATCCAACCAGCTTGATGAAGAGTTGGTGGAAGAAGAAATGCATTTGAAAGGAGGAAAAAAAAGAAACAAGAAGATACACAACAGTAGGAAAGAAAAAAAGAAAAGAAAAAATGATTAAGAGAAAATGGCAGAGGATAGTTCCATTCAGCCAACTAAAGAGAAAGAAACTGGTGGGGGAAAACAGCAGAAAATGGAGGAGAAATGAGAAAAGAGGTAGATAGAAAAACAGACTGAATAGGGAGAGGAAAAGAGGAGCAGAAATGGTAACAAGAAAAAGGGTAAAAGTCTTATTGAACATCTAGTTTCAAAGCTCTAGGAGAGCCTGTACTCCACTCTATTCCCACTATCCACTCTATTCTGGAAAATTCCTTGAGCTAATCCTGCCTCAGGACATACAACCCAAAATGGAAGTTTCTGATCATCCTGGAGGTCCTGAGATGAGCTTTAACTCCTAAGCCCATTTCAATTCAATTCTACAAATTTTTATCATTACCTCTCAGTGACAGACATAAGAAGAACGAGGGGGCATTGAAGATAGTCTAGAAAGCCTGTGTCTTGGGAGGAGACTATCACTTGACCTCCAAGAAGTTATATCAGCCATGCTCATCACATGCTAAGCTCAATGATCTAGGTTGGAGCTAGAGGCAGTTTCCATTCTAAGTCATCAAAAAAGGCTGTCGAGATACCCAGAAGAACTAGATACCTAGAAGATAACCACAGAGCCCAGCTTCGAGGGCCTAAGCCTTAAATGTTCCAGGTGGGAGCTTGAGCTCATGAAGAACCTTGGGTTCTGTAGGAAATGAGGTAAAATCAAGTCTCACTAAAGCCATCACTAAGTCTCAGTAAGTCTTTAAATGATTGGTCTTCTGCCAGGCTGGTGTGACCCAGTGGATGTGTCAACCCATGAACCAGGAGATCATGGTTCAATTCCTGGTTCAATTCCAGGTTATAGGCTCGATCCCCAGTAGGGGGCATGCAGGATGATTCTCTCTTCTCATTGATTTTTCTCTCTCTCTCCCCCTTTCCCTTTCTTTCTTTTAAAAAAAAAAAAAAAAAAAGAAAGAAAGAAAAGATTGTTCTTCAGACCAATACTTGTCACTAAATGGACCACTACCAGTTCTGATAGATTCCCAAGGTCCAATGGGGGATACCCAAGGATACAGCCTAAGCCTGCACAAGAGTGTCACTCACCAGATCGCTGACAAGTGGCAGTGGCTTTTTTCTGCGTAGATCTGGCATGCTGTCGATGCCATAGAGCCCTCCTGCTGGCCTGAGGAGGGAAGAAAATATGTCAGAACCTTTAGTCCTGTCCATTTTCCTTGCTCATCTTATCCCCCGAGGAAGATGTGCTTTCGAGGGGGGTAAGGAAGACAGGAAGTGAGGGAAATAAAGCCATGGGATGATGAGCAATGGAATTTGCTCTCAGAGTACCCCTACCTGTCTCCTTCTATGGTTTTAGCCAAGGTCCTAGAGCTCTTTTATCCCATAGTGACAGGCAACTCTGTTTACCTGAAGGAACTTATGCTCCATAAGGCAGGGTGGGAACTGATGGTTAAGAGGGCTCTTCTCTACATTCAGGCCAGAGACACTGCTCCCCAAAGATAAGCCTTTCTTGGCCTATGCTAGAACAGAGCCCATAGGAATAGCTCTACAGAAGAACTGCTGCCTAGGTGAGCAAGACTATCAAATAGTGACATGTTCAAGGAGATCCTCTCCATTCTGAGGAAAAGGATCTCCATGGAACACGGAGCCCACATCACAAAGTGGAGGCAGGGAGGTGGGGTGGGATAGAGACTTCTAAAAGATCATTTAAGAAGGAAACAGCAAAAGAATTCTGAGTGTCTGGTCTAGCCCTATGGACACCTCAATAGAGACCAAGAAAAAATTATAGCTGAAGATTACTAAACTTTTTATACTTTTTCTATGTTTATTAACTTTATTGTTCTTTGTCTGTTCTTCCATAACAATATCCAATAAAAATAGAGAGAATGTCCCCCCAAAACACCATTTCACATTGCAATAACTCAGATTTTATCCCATACTCTTCTACTAACTCTCTATATGTCCTCCCCAAATTCCTTCCTCTTTTGGGGTCTTGGTATCACTTCTATAAAATGAGGGGGATGAATTACAATATTTCACTGACCTTTGGAAGCTGCCATTCTTAGTCTCAATGAAAAGAACTCATGCACTTGGTTCTAATGAGAGCAATGAGGTGGGAAATGTGGGGTGGCTGGGTTGTACACCACAGCTGGTCTGAAAAGATGTATATCTCAGAAGAATAAGAAGGTATTGCCGGCAATATAGGCCAAAAAAAAATTTTTTTTTTTTAAATGGAGCCACAATTTGGGTCAAGGCCAGGAGTTGGAACAGGCAACCTGATATGTTAATTTCTAATAAAGTTGCTTCTGAGAACAGGCAGTGAACTTTGTTTTCAATGAGACTCCAGACCTAGGGAAGTTTTAAACTTGTGGCAGCTTCCAAGGAGCTGAAGGGAGGAAAGACGACAATAGGGAGGCATTTAGAAAATCACTGCATGGCTCCCTTTAAAAATAGCTCAGATATGTTCCATTGGCATGCGTGTATTTTACAGTTATTAGAAGGAAAAAGCTAAAGCCCTGAAGAAGGGCTGTTGAAGAAACAACTACTGCCACGAGTTTGTGACTAATTCTTAAAAACTATACTATACACCATTTAAGATATGAAGGTTTTTGCAACATAGATGAGCTTTTGACAAAAGATGGGTAGTTCATTCACATGATTAACTCTTGATTTAAAAGAAAAATTACGCCAAAACCAGTTTGACTCAGTGGATAGAGCGTCGCCTGCAGACTGAAGGGTCCCAGGTTCAATTCCGGTCAAGGGCATGTACCTTGGTTGCAGGCACATCCCCAGTAGAGGCCGTGCAGGAGGCAGCTGATCAATGTTTCTCTCTCATTGATGTTTCTAACACTCTATCCCTCTCCCTTCCTCTCTGTGAAAAATCAATTATATATATATATAAAAGAAAAATCACAATGAAAAGGAGCATGTAAAAATATAATAGATAACATTATGATCTGATCTTTTTTTCTCCCCTGGTCATGAGGGAGAGAAGGCAGCCACTGAGAATTCTTATATCAGAAGATCTTTGTGGGAGAGAAGAAAGATCCTGACAAATAATTAATTGGCAGTATGTGTAGGGAAGTGGAGGTAGAGAAGCACTTAAATTATTTTCTCTCTTAAAAATAAGCAGCAGGTGAGCAATTTAAAATGACTCTCTGCTGCAATCACATGGGTCTGAAACTCCCAGATAAGAAGTACAGACAGAACACACAGAGTTCCTAAAGGATGCTACTTAAGTCTTGACTAGAGTGAAAGGGAACAAGTAGGTTACTCACAACACCTAAAGCAGGACAGAGCCCAGGGAAATATCTAATCAGCTACTGATATCTTCTACCTAAAGTAATCACCCCTATGGAATGGATCAGAAATTCTACAGGCAAGAATGGGGGAGCCCTCAAGCCCACACCCCTGCTCCAGGGAACCACTTGGCAAAGCTTTCTCTTCTGCCTCTAAGTAATCAGTTTGCAGAGTTCTCTCCTCTGACCCAGAGAACCAATCAATCCCTACAAGTGGAACATCTTCCTTCCCCAGGATCAAGCAAATGAAGTTGTTTCTCCTTCTTCCCAGGGGAAAAGTTAAAAGCAACATGGGAGTCTGTACAAGATCCACAGAAACCGTGCAAGAATCACTTACCCTTCTGGGAGCCACTGGGGTAAAGAGGATTCACCACCATCTGGAATCTTTAAAAACAGATAGAAAAAGGTTAGATCCCAGAAAAGAAGGGAGACTGCCATCTTTCTTTGGTAAGGCAGTGAGCAGTAGAGTAGGAAGCTCAGAGGAGTATAGGTCACATATACCATGTGGTGACATAGCTAGCCTGATGTCTAAGCCAATGCCCTGATGAGCCAAAGGCAACAAGCAGGCTGCTGAAAAGAGCAGTACTTCATCTCCCCTCTCCCAAATGAATAGGAAGGATACAAGGCCACGCTCACTGAAATCCCTGGGCTAAAGTCTACTGGAACGGTGAGAGCTGCCAGAATTTATATTCGCCCCCTGCCCGCCCCCACCACCACCAGACACAACCCACTAGTATATGTAACAGTAACCAAGGCCGAGAAAAGGATCCATTTAGGTTTCCAGGCCTCACTGAGGCAAAAAGACAACTTCATATAGAATCTGGTCTTCTTCCAGTTATATCCCTAAATTCCTTTAGCTGCCACAGTCAGACCTGGTCTTTCTAAATTCCTCTCATCTTGTGATTTGACTTGGCTTAGGTTCCTAGAAGCCCGAACTCATTGACACTGAGTTCATTCAACATTTGATAAGTTCTATATTACCAGAGAATCCAAGACAGGTTAGATACTTGGATGATCACTCTGGTAAATTTTATGGGTTCTCAAATGAGAAGGTGAAGACTGAGACACCAAATAATTCAAGGAAGAAACAGATTGAAAACAATTTTTAAAGGTTTCTGTACCAGGATACCCAAAGCAAATCCTCCAGGCAGTGTACAGAGTTGCCAAGCTGCCAGGGCTCTCCAGGGAACCAATGGCAAATACTGTTTAGGCTCAAGGGACCCAGTGCGAGCAAGTCTGGGGCTTCTTGTCCTACTTTGTTCCCCTCCACCACCACCAACTTCCTTGCCACCTGAGACCTGGGCTCTCATTAACTATCCCGGAGCAAATGAGCTCCAGTACAAGGGAGGCAGAAGTAGGTTGCTCTGGACAGGGGGTGAAGTTTTGGGAGTGCTAAAGATGGGAGAAGTTACAGATTGAATGAGGCAAGACGGAGTAGAAAAGGGAGAGGTATAACAGGTTAATGGATGAGGTAAAAGCTGGCAAGAACTACCTTAGGTCAGCTCAAAATGAACTTTGGATTTAGGACTCTTCTCAGTAAAACCCTTCTCAGGTTGTCTGTGCCCTAATCAAGTCTGTCTGTCTCCTGCCCTAGCCTGTGGGTAGGATACTGGTAAAGAACAGACCAGACCCAAAAGGCAGCCAGAAGTGACTGAAGCAAGTCTCCTAAGGTTGTTTTGTGAGTGGTGACCATCCCTAAGTCCCCAGGTCCTACCAACCAGAACTTCTATTCCCTTTGAAAACAATTGCTATACTGAGCATATTTTTATGCCCTACCTAGAATTAAATGCTTGCCAGAAAGCACTGAACTTAAGGAAATAAAGTCACAAAAAGTCTTTGGGAGCCAGGGTTCACTGGCTCAGATCATACACATTTCCTGTGCTTAGGGATACAGTAGGTCTACAGAAGCCTGCAGACACAGCAAACAGCATGCACACCAGGGCACTGAAGGAGGGCCAGGGGAGTGAAAGGAGAGCTAGACAAAGTACCTACAAGAGGTACCTTCATAGACATGATTGTGCCCGAGGGAAACACAAGGTGAGCATGGATCCTGCTCAGTAGAGGGCTATAGAACTTGTGCGCACACCCATTTGGGGAGGACTCAGTGTCCACTAAAGCCCAAATCACAGACAAAGCAAACCCTCACGTCTTTAAGAACCAGTGCTTGCAGGCACAGAGCATTAGTATAGTATGCATTCACATGGCATAAGGGAACCACATCACAGGTCTATGGAAGCTTGTGCTCACAAGAGGCCAGGAAATCTGCTCAGAAGCACATTCAAATTTAGGGCCACAAGCAAGAGGAACAAAATGCCTGCAGCAACACCTGCTCTCAAATACCAAGAGTGTATGCATGCTGGGCTCAGAGAGGGTTCACAGCATATGCCAGGCACAGCAACAAGTAGAAAATGGACACATAAAGGAGGAGAGAGGAGGGCAATCAGTGTCTGGGGGAGTCAAACTGAGTACAAATATAAGCACACACATGCCACATTGAATGTGCACCATGCTGGCACACAGATTCTCACACTGTGCTCCAGGGATGACTGCAGGAGCACATATAAGCACGGAGCATGCACACACACTGCTTTTAGAAAAACAGACTAACTGCCCAGCCAAAGCTCAGAGGCACAGATCATGTACACTCGGCGCACACACGCAAACACCCCGTGCCAGGAGAGGGCGGGTAGAGAATAGACAACAAAAAGGCCCCAAAAGGCCAGACACACAACCTGAAGGGCTCCTCGCTTTCCTTCTGCAAGGAGAGAAAGAGCAGAAAAAAAAGGGCAGAGAGGTTAGTAGATTCAGTCCTACAGCAGGGAACCCCAAGAAAATGCCAGCAAACCTCAAGTGATATGGAGGAGAGGGAGGGGTGCTCTGAACTAGGCAGTTCACAAAGCCCAGCTCCCAGAATCTTATATTGCTGGCCCCTGCTTTTATAGTGCAGGACATATAAGGTTTGGCTACTTAGAGCAAAGGATAAGGTCTGCCTGGGGATTCTAGTCACCTTTTGGCCTTTCTAGAGAAGCTTGCATGCAGGATCAAGGCCACCAGGGCCACAAGACCAGTTCTGTTACCAAGGGCTACTCCAACAAGCCATCTGAGCTGACTGAGCACAGACTGAGTTTGTTCCTTCTTCAGAAAGTACATGAGCTCACTCTGGATCTGGGTAAGTTCTCAAATCCCAAAGGCCTGGTGCCTGAGCACTTTCCATTTTAAAGCAGAGTTGGTCATGCATTTTCCCAGCAAGCCCTAGCCTGTTTTCTCAGGATCTAAGGTATGCTGGGCCATGTTAAGACCTGGAGTTAAGGCCAGAACCAGGATGCTTAACGGCTATAGACTGGGGTTATCAATTGACCACTGCCCTAACAGAAGTCACTATGACCGGGATGAGAAAACTATGACTTCAATCTCAGGTCTGATTATTTATCAAATATAGAACAACATTTCAAAGGAAATGAATGCTTCCAGAAGGATCCAAGTAAGCCACAATAGGGGAATTATAAAGCTCAGAGGTCATTCGGCAGAGATTACATTGGCTTCCAGACCACACATAGATAGGCCACACATAGCCTTTCTTCTCTACAGAAAGGCCAACCACCTGGGCCCATCAGCTCCCCTCTACGTTCTTTTCCCTTCCTTTTAAAGACTCATTGGTGTTACATAACACGTAGAAGGGAGAATCATAGAAACTAATTCATAAATTCCCAATTTTTCAAGCCGTTCTGATGACCAAATGGGTTATCTCACTTGGCAGAAGAATCAACTCAGGAACTGGAATCCTCCAAAACAGTGCAGCTACAGAAAGGTGGGTGAGATGAAAAAGACACTTTCTGGATTGGGCGGCTGGGGAACATGTCTCCTCTGTATCTTTTCCCTACCTCTAGGAAGCACTCTTACCCTGTTCCCTTTGTTTTTGTGTGTATGGTGGGGTTTTTTTTAGCACTCTGTTCCCTTTGAAAAGACAATTAGTCAAGGAACACTTTAATTGACTATGTGACTCAAATTGGAAAGGTTTCTGTCCTCCTCCACTATCTTAAATACATTTTACCATGTCAGAGTTACTTTGTGTCCTGCTGTTCTTCCCAGAGTTTCCCATTATGCCTAAAGAATAAAATCCAATCTGCTGACAAGGCAATCAAGGCTCCCCCTGATCTGCCCTCTCACATCTTCTAGGTAGGCGCAGACTTAATTTTTAAGACTTAGCTTAAATGTTAAATGCCTCTGTTAAGGTTTCTCTATCTGCCTTTCCATCACGTGCCCTTGGTACCCACATTTTTAAATGCACACTTCTATAGCAGTATGTTGCCAGTACTGCTTCATTGTAATTGTCTGTATAAATGTCTCCCTTTATAAACTGTTAATTTCTTGAGAGCAAGAATTATATCTATATAACCTTTGTAACCTGAGAGATCAGCATATATCCCAGCATTTGTAAGTAGCTAAAGAAACCCAAACTTTCAGAACTTAGAAAGCAACACCTTTTCTAAGAAAATTTCTCTTGCCATTCCCAGAGAAAAGTGACTTCTTGGTTAGCAGTCTGTATCATTTTCTAGAAGCCAAGGAACTATTCGACTAGCTCTTCAGTTTGCCCCATTCAAACATAAAGAAACAAACACCTTTTCTTGTTAAGAACTGAAACTTAAAAAAGAACTGAAACTTTTTGTGCTTCCTAACTTCCTTAAATGCCTTTGGATTTTTCCATTAATATTTAGTTTTCAGTTTAAATGATATATATCTAAGGAACACTTACTTTGTAGGAGAATCTCTGACCCCTAAGAATGGTCTCACTCTTCCAGACCGTCCACTCCAAACTTCCTCATAGTTAAAACAATCTTAACTTCCTTGTACTTGAGAGTCAAAAGACTTGAGGCACTGATTTATTTAAGCCTGCATTTCCTAATCTGTAAAAAGTAGAAACAGCTACCTCCATGGTTATTGCAGGGATTCCTTTCTTCAACAAATACTTACTGAGAACATACTGCACACCTGGCACCAGCTATGCAGCAGTGAATGAAATAAACTCCCTGATCTTGAGAAGTTCTATTCTAATAGGAGGAGCAGACAATCATAATAGTGGTGAAGATGACAATAATAGCTAACACTACGTGAACATATTATATAACTGGCATTTTATTTAAATAAGTTCATTTATTTCTCATAACAACTCTCCTGGGTAAATATTATTAGTATCTCAACATTTTTGTTAATTAAACTGAAGATCTAAGAGGTTAAGAAAACTTGCTTAAAGTCACAGCAAGTGGCAAAGGCAGTTTCAAACCAAGCATTCTGGTTCCATATCACTTGTGACAGGTAGGGACTCTGCTAAAAACTGCAGGTTAGAGGCAAAGATAACGTCCCGTGTGATCAAGTTATGATTGCTATTAAAATTTCATAAAAAGTTACAGAAAAGCCTCATGGATAAAATGACATCTAAGCAGAGACCTGAAGGGAATGAGTGCAGAGGCTATTCAGAATTCTAGGAGCAAATTATTTGAGTCAGAGAACATGCAGTAAATACAAAGCCTGAGGTTCAAGCATAATTGGTGTGAAGCAAGTATGCGAGAATGCCAGTTTAAATAGGACTCTATAGGCCCTTTTAAACACTCTGTCTTTCATTCTGAGTGAGACAGAAAAATCGCTGGGAGGCTGTGAGCAGAGAAGTGATATGATCTGACTCATTACTGTGGGGAGAACAGACTGTAGAAGGATAAGGGTAGGAGCAGGGAGACCAGTTAGACTACTGCAATCATCTATTCTAGAAGAAAATGGTGGCTTAGACAAGGATGACAGTGGTAAAGCCAGAAATGTGGTAAAATTCAGGATTTTTTTTTAAGATAAAGCAGGCAGAATTTATTAATTGATTGGATATCAGTTATGAGAGAAAAGAAGTCATGAATGACTGGCTTTGGGCACAAGCAGCTGCAAAGATGGAGCTGCCATTTACGGTTAAGGACAAGTACAACAAAGCAGTGTGATAGAGACTTGAGGAACAAGAGCAGGAGTTTGATCTGGGTTATGTCAAATATGTAATGCCTATGTACATCCAAATGGGATGTTAAGTATATGTGGAATCTGGTGTTCATGAAGATTCTGGGCCAGATATATAAATCTGGAAATGCTTATAAAACTCATTAAGATTGAAAGAGATGACCCAGGAGACAAGCATGAATTTTTTTTATAAAAAAGTAGTGAGGACTGAATACTTTAAGGTTGGAAAGATGAGGAGGGACCAAAAAAGATGACTGAGAAGGAACGGTCAACAATGTTGGGGGAGAACCAAGACTGAGAAGTGTTCTGAAATTCAAGTGAAGGGAGTGTTTCCAAAAGAAGGAATTGAGGCATAAGGATAGTCAAGAGATCAATGGAATAGAATTGGAATCCAGAAATAAACTCTTATATTTATGGTCAGTTGATTTTTCACCAGGATACCAAGACCATCCAATGGGGGAAAGAACAGTCTTTTCCAGAAAATGGGGCTGAGATCACTACATATCCACATGCAAACAAATTAAGTTGTACCCCTACTCACATAATCTACAAAAATTAACTCAAATTGGATCACTCCTTTAAACATAAGAGCTAACACTACAAAACCTTTAGAAAAAAAAAATAAGAGTAAATCTCTATGACCTTGGATTAGAATATGGTTTCTTATCTATGAAACCAAAAGCAGAATCAATGTAAGAAAAACTGATAAGCTGAACTTCATCAAAATTTCACTTAAAACTTTTGCACACTACTTCATTATAATGGCTATTACAAAAAAACAATAACATTCCAGCAGGAAGTAACAAATGTTGGCAAGGATATGATCAATTGGAACCTCTATACATTGCTAGTGGGAATGTAAGATGGTATACCCACTGGAAAACAATATGACCATGCCTCAAAAAATCAATTACTATATGATCCAGCAATTCACTTTGGAGCATATACTCAAATAAATGAAAGCAAGAACTCAAACAAATATTTGCACACTCATATTCACAGCAGCATTATTCACAATAGTCAAAAGATGGAAGTTATCCAAGTGCTCATCAATAAATAGATAAACAAAATGTAGTATATGTACATACAATAAAATACCATTCAGAAAGGAAATTGAGTATATTTTGCTAGGCTGATATGATAAACACAGCACCTTAGCCTAGAAGGAAGCATGTATGAGTGAAAATACTAGGAACAGAAAGTACAAGGCGAATTTGAACAACAGCAAAGTTTCCTTTAGGGTAGAGTCCAGTGGAACTATGGGAGATAGCCTGGAAATGCAAACTAGAGACCAGTTGCAGTGGTTTTGAATGCTGAGGGAAGGAATTTAGACATTTTGATAAACTATAAGGAGTAGCCTCAAGGATATTTGAAAGAAAATTGACATGATTTAAAATATTTATTTTTAGGAGAGAAACCAAGATGGCGGCATAGGTGAACACCTAAGCTGCTGCCTCGCACAACAATTTCAAAACTACAGCTAAAATGCCGAGACCGGTTGGGCTCAGTGGATAGAACGTCGGCCTGCAAACTGAAAGGTCCCAGGTTTGATTCTGGTCAAGGGCATGAACCTTGGTTGCGGGCACATCTCCAGTGTGGGGCATGCAGGAGGCAGCTGATCGATGTCTCATCAATGTTTCTAACTCTCTATCCCTCTTCCTTCCTCTCTGTAAAAATGAATGAAATATTTAAAAACAAACAAACAAACAAAAACTACCGCTAAAAGACAGAACGGATATCATCCAGAACCACAGGAAAACTGGCTGAGTGGAAATTCTATAACTAGAAGGAAAGAGAGGGGCACACAGAGACTCAGAGGAGCTGCAAAAGCTGAGGTACGGAGACACGCATGCGGAGAGGATGGGTGGCTGAGTGCCTGGCTGGCTTTCTCTAGCAGGAGGGAGAAGGAAACTCCCAACTGCACTGAACTGCACTGAACCCTATTTCTGGGCAATATCCTGGGGTCCCAGACTCTTAAGGGGGGAGTCTGGGCTGTTGGGAAAAGAGAGGAGTGCACAGAAACTCAGGGGAGCCGCAAAAGGCAGAGGTCTGGAGGCATGACTGTGTGCAGAGAGGACTACAGCGATTACCGAGGGACACTGAGACCCAGGGGCCTCATAGGGCAGGGCTCATGGGAAGCCAAGACTGTCTGCTCAGCCCTGAAACTACACCCCATCCAAGCCCAGCACAGAGGCTTTTGCAATTTTGCAAGCCTTGTCTCATAAGGCTGACTCCAGCACAGAAGTTCTCAAGGCATAGACAGATCTGATCCTCACAGCCAATTGGCCTAGAGGTCAATTTCCCCTAGTGATACCAACAACAATTAAGACTTAACTACAACAGGGCTGTACACATAGGCCAAAAGGAGTATACCAAGAGTGTCTACCTCAGGTAACTAGGGAGGCTGAGCCACTGAGCCATATAGGACACCCAGCACACAAAGCTACTCTACCAACTCAGGAAAGCAGCAAAAATGCAGAGACAAAGAAACAGATCACAAATGAAAGAAATAGAGGAAAACAAACGATTGGATACAGAGTTCAAAACCATGGTTATAAGGTTTTTCAAGAATTTCCTAGAAAAAGCTATTAAATTTATTTATTTGTTTGTTTGTTTTTAAATATATTTTATTGATTTTTTACAGAGAGGAAAGGAGAGGGATAGAGACTTAGAAACATCAATGAGAGAGAGACACTGATCAGCCGCCTCCTGCACACCCCCCACTGGGGATGTGCCCACAACCAGGATACATGCCCTTGACCGGAATCGAACCTGGGACCCTTCAGTCCGCAGGCCGACGCTCTATCCAGTGAGCCAAACCAGTTTCAGCAAGGCTGTTAAATTTAGCAAGACCCTTGAGGATATGAAAAAGGTCCAACTAGAAATTAAATATACACTGACTGAAATAAAAAACATTATATAGAAACCTTACAGCAGACTGGAGGAACACAAGAATCAAGTCAAAGATTTGAAATACAAAGAAGCAAAAAACACTCAACCAGAAAAGCAAAAAGCAAAAAGAATCCAAAAACTGGAAGACAGTGTAAGGAGCCTCTGGGACAACTTCAAGCATACCAACATTAGAATTATGGGGGTGCCAGATGAAGAGAGAGAGCAAGAAACTGAAAACCTATTTGAAGAAATAATGACTGAAAACTTCCCACATCTGGTGAAAGAAACAGACTTACAAGTCTAGGAAGCACACAGAACCCCAAACAAAAGGAATCCAAAGAGGACCACACCAAGACACATCATAATTAAAATACCAAGAGCAAAAGACAAAGAGAGAATATTAAAAGCAGCAAGAGAAAAAAAGTTAATTACCTACAGAGGAGCACCCATTCAATTGTCAGCTGATTTTTCAACAGAAACGATGCAGGCCAGATGGGAGTGGCAAGAAATATTCAAAGCGATGAAGAGCAAGAACCTACAACCAAGATTACTCTACCCAGCAAAGCTATCATTCAGAATTGAAGGTCAGATAAAGAGCTTCACAGATAAGAAAAAGCTAAAGAAGTTCATCAACACCAAACCAGTATTATATGAAATGCTGAAAGGTACTCTTTAAGAAGAGGAAGAAGAAGAAAAAGTTTAAGATAAAAATTATGAACAATAAAAACATATCTATCAACAAGTGAATCTAAAAATCAAGTGTATTAAAAAAGTTTTAAATATATTTTATTGTTGTTGTTTTTTTACAGAGAGGAAGGGAGAGGAAGAGAGTTAGAAACATCGATGAGAGAGAAACAATGATGAGTGAGAAACATCATTCAGCTGCCTCCTGCACGCCCCCTACTAGGGATGTACCCGCAACCAAGGTACATGCCCTTGACAGGAATCAAACCTGGGACCTTTCAGTCAGCAGGCCGATGCTCTATCCACTAAGCCAAAACGCTTTCAGCATGAATTAAAAATTTGATGAACAGAATAAACTGGTAAATATAATAGAATCAGGGGCATATTAAGAGGGTGGACTGACAATTCTAAGGGGGGAAGATGTGTGAGGGGTGCATGGAGAGACTAGACAAAAATTGTACGCCTGTCGATGAGGACAGTGGCGGGAGGTAAGGGCAGAGGGAGGGGTGGGAAACAGGTGGAGGAGAGCTATGGGGGGGAAAAAGAGGAACAACTGTAATAATCTGAACAATAAAGATTTATTAAATTAAAAAATAAAATTTTTATTTTTAATTTAATTTTTTGATTTGATATTACAATCACTGGAATCAAAATCTAAAAGAATATTAAAATATATTAATGAGAACCTTCTCATCCCATTAGTTTTTCACCTACAGCTTTTCCCACAGGAAATTGTGCATCAGTTTTTTTGTATCTTTGTTACCTATTCTATATACAAACAGACACTATGGGTTTGGATGTATATTCTTTCCCACTCCTGTTTATACAATTCTGGACTTCTTAGACACATATCAATTTATCTTAGATATTTTTCTATTTCAGTAAAAAGCTACCTTATTCTTTTTATAGCTATATGGTACTGTATCCCAATGCTTGGACATGACAATAAGTTATTTAACCAATCTTTCTTAATGAACAGTTAGGTTGTGTTCAATCTTTGCTATTAAAAATAATGCTTCAAAAACAGCCTAGAATATACGTCCCTTTTATAGGTGAAAATATACCTTGCAGGGTATATTCCTGGAAGTAATATTGGGGCTCAAAGAGTACATACAATTCTGCTAAATTTCCAACTGCCTTCCTTGGGTTATACCAAATTACACTCTCATCCCATGAGCAATGTGTGAGTACCTATTCCCTCACACCTTTGCCAAAACAATATGTTTCATAATTTTAATTTTGCTTTAGAAAGATAGATCAGGTTATATGCATAAAAGGACAACTCCATTTATATTTAAAACTGGATGAATGCAGTGCATGCTCTTTGAGTAAATTTAAATTTGACTGGGAGCCGAAACCGGTTTGGCTCAGTGGATAGAGCGTTGGCCTCTGGACTGAAAGATCCCAGGTTCGATTCCAGTCAAGGGCATGTACATTGGTTGCAGGCACTATCCCCAGTGGGGTGCGTGCAGGAGGCGGCTGATCGATGTCTCTCTCATGGATGTTTCTGACTTTCTATCCCTCTCCCTTCCTCTTTGTGAAAAATCAATAAAATATATATTTTTAAAAAATAATAAAATAATGAAAATGGTATTTTAAAAAATAAATAAATAAATAAATTTGACTGGGAGAAGTAATTTTAAAGCTATGTATCTCCATACTGCCTAGAAAAAAAGTTCTTGTATTCCTTGTAATCAAAACCATTTCATTCTCTAGTTCTTAGGTGGGCAGCCTTTAGCTGAAGATAAAAGAATGGGAACATGGCCCTTAGGTAGGGTCAGCACTATAAATAGTTTCTGGACAGTTTCAAGTTGTAAATAAGGTTCTATGTTGTTAAGTCCAGAACTAGTAAGGGGGCAGGTGGGGATAACGGAAATTAACCAGAGTGACCTACGAAGTGCAGGACCCCCATCAGCTGCTGGGGAAATGGCAATCTTATCTCAACAAAAAATAAGAATAATTTTTAAATGCAGCGTAGCATTATGTTAGCCCCTCTAGTGCCTGTGAGTCAAAATGCCTCATCCTCCATTCCTGCCTCTTACTCTGCACCTACTTGACTCTGGAATATCCTAAAAGTTCTACAGCTGTAAACTACTTCTGCCCAAATGTCCCTCCCTCTTTGGAAAAGGTACTTTCTAAAGCCGCACACACGCACATACACCATTGCTATATAGGGAGTTCCTTAGAGACAGGAACTTCTTTCCTGTTGCTTTTAGAACCCTCTTTCACTCTAATTCCCACAGGATTAGTTTAAAATGTATACTCAAGTAATTTAGACTGATTCAAGCTGTGAACCTCCCCCTTCACCTTGTGTAACTCACCACCAAGCTAGGACTTACACTGGCCACAGAGAGCCCACGCCCAGCTGCAGCCCCGTTAAATAGAGACTCGGAATACCTGCGTGCATGTCTTCTACCGAGAGATGGTTTGCCTTCTGGACCAGATCATGCAAAAGTTTTTTCTGCCTCAGTTTTTTCTCTCTTAGAACATTTTTAAAATTGTTGATGCACTTGTTGAGGTAGATGGTCTCTGCACACACTTGCTCTAAGCTTAGTCTGCCCTGCTTGGCAGATTCAGGCCTGGAACACATTTCACTTTCCAGACCCGGAGCCAGAGTCAAACCTGGTAATGAATATGCAAGAGGTGAGTTATGAGAAGCCAGAGAGAAGTTGCCGGGATCCTGAGAGGCTCGGTCTCCCTGTGTGGAGATGCCCACTCGGCCAGAGACCACACTGAGCAAGCTCTCACTCCCCTGGCTCCCAGGGCTCTCCACAGAGAAATCCTGGCCACCCCCTGAACTCGTTGTCCCAAAAAGTCTATCACTGTTCTCTGACTGGGAACAACTCTCATTGCTTTCCAGGTCCTCGGGACAGATTGACTCACTGTTCTCCAGCTTCTGAAACACTCCCTGCAGAGCTGAACGAAAGTGGTGAATTGCTCGGCCCAGTTTACTTGTATAAAACTTAATTTCTACATCTTCATCCTCCTGCAAGCCACTCACACTACAAGAGGACTTTTCAAAGACATCTTTAAGCACTTGAGCAGCACAGTCCTCTTCTTCATTCAAGTCGATAGGAATCATGCCACTGAAAGTCTCAGAGCCTATAATTTGTTCCATCATGCTGTCACAGCTAATAGTTGCAAACCTTCTGGAGTTGTCTGTCAAAAGGTCCTCTAGCTGCTTTGAGCTCAAAATATCAAGTCCGGCTTGACAGGCCAGGAGCTTGTCCTCTGTCTTCAGCAACCCAGACAGTGAGAGGCAGCGACTGTCCTCACGTTTATCATTGTAGTTGTTTTCTCTTTTTGCTACTTCACATGCTTCAAGTCCTTGACTACATGGTCTGAAAACCTGGGATTTCCCAGAATCCCCCTCTTTTGATATTAACACGAGGGAAGGTTCCTCTAATTGACGAAGGGCAGATGGAGAAGCCTCTCTCTCTGTCGGTTTACCACAGCTGCCATTGATGACTTGGGATGTTTCTGATGTTCCTTTTACTTCATGCCTTGACTGAGACAAATCACTTGGCTTTGCTACACTGTCCCTGGGTGGGAAGCAAAGGCTTTGCTGCTCAGGGACCAAGGGTTTGCTATGCTGATTCTGGGTCCTCATTTGATACGCTCCATTCAAGGGTCCTGTATCTTCTCTTTTGATGTGAAGAACTGGTTTATCTGGGATTGAGTAATTTGAATTATGATCCTGAGGCTGTTGTTGCAAAAATGATAGAGACTCCTTTGGGGAATGCTTACTGTATCTCCCAAAGCACTGTAGCCAGGTTGGTTCTTCTTTGGTGGCAATCCGGACCCCTGCACTTTGCAAGAGTATGGATTTCTGCAGGATGAAGTCTCTGTGCTCTACGTGGGCAAGCTTCACAACAGTGGGCCTGGGGGCCTGGGCACTGCCTGCCCTATAAGCCTCTTTGATGTACCTATTGCACTGCATGCCATTAACACAGACATGCTTGGCCAGGAAGCTGTGCACCAGCTCCAAAGTATTTTCCCCATCTTGCTCAGGAAGTCCATACAGATACAGAATGGCTTCCTCAGGAAGTCTTCCCACCTGGGGCTCCTGGGCCTTTCCGCCTGAACACACCTTAGCAGGGGAGCTGCCCACCTGCAAGCCTATTTCACTCAGAACTGAGTCTACACAGCTGGAGACTTCATCCACCGAACCCTGGACTTGGCTTAAGTGTTGCTGCAGCTCGGCAATCTCAGTTTGGAGACGACTGATGCCTTGCAGCTCTCTGATTATATAGTCCACTACATCCCCCAAAGGTTCTTGCTGTCCAAAGCTCCATCCTTGGCCCCTGGACAAAAGGAACTTGGCTTGATTCCCTTCTGAGGGCTCTTGAGAGCTGGTGGTAATGCTGGCAGATGAGAGGTCCTGAGAGCTAGATCCTGAGGCACAGGCTGTGGAGCCCAGAGAAAGTGGGCTGCTGAACTCTTGTCCAAAGCTGCTATACTGGGCCAGGCCCCCGTCTCTATCCCCATCAATGGCTGAGGCTGTTGACCCACAGCAAGGGGGCAGGGAGCTGTCCTCTGGTGAGGATTCAGCAGGTCCTGAGGACTTGCTCTTGATGTCACACACGGTCTCTGCCTTAGCTTTATCTGGGGAAATCCTGGAGGAGGATTCCAAGGTGACCATGATTTCTTCCTCTGACTCTTGCAACAATCGCTTCATTTTCTTCCTCTGAGTTTGAGGTCTTCTCTGTTTCTTCCTCTTATTTCTGATCAGGATGCTTACGAGAGATTGTCTTGGAAGGCAATACCCTGTCCTGCTCTTTTCAGGCTACTTCTAGCAATAATTGCTGGCTGATGCCCTGGGCTTAGCCCGCAGTGTTGCCTGGATTGGTCCCATGTGTGGTCTCCAAACCTGGCACATGCCCCTGGGATCCTGGCTTGACTCTTATCCTGCAACTAGTGAAAAAGGAAAATAGTGCACTCAGGTCAGAAAGCAGCAGGATACTTTTAACCTGAATCAAACTGTCAAGCAGGAATAAGAATATTACCCTCTAAAACTGTCAACCCTGGAAGTCAACCCTGACTTTTCTCCCCATGCTGACCTTAAAGGCTATAGGCAATCAGTTCTCTTTCCCTGGCTTTTCATTAGAGTATTGATATAAAATTGGATCAAGCCCTTTTGTTCTGGAAAACCCAAAGGTATAAGGATTGAGACAAACTCCTGGGAAGTAGGTGGGGGTGAGATCAATGAATAACTGAATCTTTATAAAATTCAACACGAGGGTCTGGCTCAGGAATGAACGAGTAGATGCTTAACTACCAAAGCTCAAGTCACATACACAGTGAATGAACGACAAAGACAAGATGCAGAATGTTATTTTTCTTTTTTCCTAGTTGGTTGTTCTGGTGAAGGCTCAGGTTCACTTCTGCCTGTGCTGATGCTCTATATTCACAAGAACTTATAGCACAAAGTGATAGCAACCCTTAACTGGAGAAAGGACCATGGTAAGTATTTAAAATTTGGAAGGAAAAAAAAATGTTTTCTAGACCTAGTTCTAGAATAAGATAGAACAGTGTGGGCATACTTACTGTCCAGACTCAGGAGGCATTTAGCATGTTTGGATTAGAGGGCCAGATGGCCAAAGGCACACATATGATGGGCTCACAGGTGGAGATGGAAGAGGCGCTGGCTTAACTAGAGTCCTGAACTCCATTTAATAGTCTTTAAGGGCTTGGTGCAGCCTAATCAATATACCGGTTTGGCTCGCCTGGCCCACAGAGCATATGGTTTAATGCCTTCTTCAGAGCACCAGGGGAAGTGATTTTCTTGGGAGTAACAAAAGGGTTTTTTTTAGCTCTCTGATTGGCCTGTGAAGGGTATATGGAGAGTTTATTATATCACAAAGGGCTCCACAGTGCTTTGCTGTTCTCCAAAAAGGTAGACAGACCTGCCCCTACAACCTAAGCTATTGGCACCTGTACTACAGAGGTTGAGATGACCATTAACTTACATGAGGTGGGTATCCATTCTCTATATTGGAAATGTATGACATAGGGAAGGAGCAGAGTGGAAAGTACAAAAGGGAAAGCAGAGAGCCCAAGCAGACATGGAACTGCCAATACTCTGGCTCTACTGGGTCTCCCTGGGAAGGGTAAAACCAGAGATGGTTTTCCCAATTTCTAGATTTGATCAAGATTTCTAAATCTTTTAAACCCTTACCTCCTATTCTTTTTCCAGTACTCAAGTTAACTTCAAAAATAGAAAACAGCATGTGAAAAAAATAAACTGACTGCCCTGGCTGGATGTGCTCAGGAGTTAGAGTGCAGGCCCTCGGACCAAAGGGCTGTGGGTTCAATTTCCAGTCAAGGGCATGTACCTCACTGCAGGTTCAATCCCAGCCCAAGTAAAGGTGTGAGCAGGAGGCAACCAATAATATCTCTCTCTCTCTCTCTCTCTCTCTCTCTTTCTCTCTCTCTCTCTCTCTCTTCCATCCTTCCACTCTCTCTGAAAAACTAGTGGAAAAAATATCCTTGGGTGAGGATTAAAAAAAGAAAACAAAACAAACTTACAGCTCCCACTGCAATTCATTTTCAGGAAAGGCCACCATCTACCATCTATAGGCCTAAAAGTTAAAAGGGCTTGGTGCAGCCTAATCAATATAAGGTTTGGCTCGCCTGGCCCACAGAGCATATGGTCTAATGCCTTCTTCAGAGCACCAGGGGAAGTTCTTTTAGACTAGGAAGAACCAGAAGGATGAGTCACAAGATTTGGGATAAAGATGAAGCTGACTTTTTTAAAATAACTAGGCCAGGAATCAAGAAACAGAAACTAGATTAATTCCCATTTCATTTCTTCCCTTCTCTCTAGCTCACCAAAAACTCTACTTCATCTAGGAATTCCCCATCTAAGAATTCTACCCATCTTGTAAGGCATTTGAAAGGCCTAATTATTGCCTTTCTTTATTTTAGTTAATCCTCACCTGAGAATATTTTCCATTGATTTTTTGGGAGAGTAAAAAAAAGAGGGAAGACAGAAACATCAATGTGAGAGAAACAACATCAATCAGTTGCCTCCTACATGAGCCCCGACTGTGGCCTGGACCAGGGAGGAGCCTACAATCAAGGTATGTGCCCTTGACCAGAACCAAATCCGTGACCCTTTGGTCTGCAGGCTGATGCTCTATCCGGGTAGGGCTTTTTAATTTTTAAAAATACATTTTTTATTGATTTCAGAGAGGAAGGAAGAGGGAGAAAGAGATAGAAACATCAACGGTGAGAGAGAATCATTGATTGGCTGCCTCCTGCATGCCCCTACTGGGGATCAAGCCCATATCCTAGACATGTGTCCCAACCAAAAATCAAACCATGACCTCCTGGTTCCTGAGTTGATGCTCATCCACTGGGCCACACCTGCCAGGCTAATTATTGCTTTTCAAGCATTATTGCTTTACTCAATGTCTCAAGGGTCTGAGGTCAGCCAGACCCCCTAATCTAGCCAACTCAATCTGTGTGTGAGAGAGGGGATGCTCTATATTCACAAGAACTCCTGGGTCTTGGGCTTAGTGTCCAGCTGCCTAAGCAGCAAAGCCCTCAATTCTAGTACTGACCTGTAAAATTATTTCTTTTCTCCTCCAACAGGTAAAAAATTTGTATTTCTAAAATCACTCCTTTCTTTTCTCCCATCTGTGCAAGGTATTAGCACCTTGGCCCTAGAAGGGCTGGAGCTGGCAATTAGCCTTTCAAGTTTGTCTCAAGGAGAAAGATTGCTTACTGAACCAAGATGAAAGCTCTGAGTATGACTACATGATGCCATGAGGAAGTGCTACTAGGCTGAGAATAAGAAGACTTAAGTTTGGGTCTTCCTTAACCAGTGACCTCTGATTAAACATTTGACTTATCTGTGTCTTAGTTTCCTTATCTGTAAAGGGGAAAGTAAGAATGTTATAAAGCTAAAATGTGAGACTGGTAATTGGTAAACAATAAAGAACTTCAGTGTTATTATTACTAACAAAGGAAGTCCCTGAGACAAAGAAGCAGAGAAACTAATATCTATGCCAAGCATGCAACTGTCTTAATAGTATGATTTGAGTGAATCATGACTTCTACTCCAGCCCAGGCTCCCTACCTTTCCCAATCACGTTTAATGATCTAGAGCAGTGCCTGGAATCCGACCATTAAGTGACATCCTTTGTTAGTCTTGTTTCCTTCTAGAAGTTTTTGTGGGGTTTTTTTAAGGTAAGAAAAAGAAGGAGCAAAACATTCAGGCGACAACAGGTTTGCCATCCTTCCTCAGGCAAATTGAAAGTATGAGTAAGGGGCATTAGCTATAGGAGGCAAGCTTTTCCTTTCTAATGCTGGTAAGGCCCAGCACTCATCTCCCAGGTCCACCAAGTCAGCCTCACTTTGGTCCAGATGAGGCATTTTCTCAGGAACAAAAATGAAGCTAACTCACCTGCTATTGCTTCTGTGCAGGCCAGGTTAACTTTGGGCCTATCTGCTTCTGCCCCTCAGATGAGTACTTTAGAATAAATAGTGTTGGCCTAACTTCCTGCACATCTTGCCAAGAGTACCCTCCAAGAGTGCAGTGTCTACAATACTTGCTGGCCAGCCACACAGGGGCAAATGACTCTGAACTTGAAAATCACCTCCTGGAGATACAGGTTTCCTTAAGGCACAAAATCCACTCAGTTATTCAGATATTTAAGTTCTGAAGCAGGGGACAGAGCCCAATGTGATGCCCAGAGGATCAACCACTCTGCTCAGTACCCAGTAGGATACCAAAAGCCAGGATGCACTGAAGGGGGAAGCCTCAGGGTCAGGAGGCCTAATTCAAGGCCATCTCCTTCCCCAGCCTCTCTTTGCTCCTACTGTCCATAGAAATGAAATAACAGGGGCCAAAATAAGAGAAGGACAATTTGATCTCTAAGTCACTTCAACCAATGTGCCAGGCACTAAGCTATGTGCCAAGGATATAAGGCATAGTTCCTGTTCTTTAATATACCAAGGTTTGGAGCAGGAGATGGGCATATAGACAAGCACAAAATAAAGTAATACATGTTATAACAGAAAGTGTAAAACATTAAATAAAAGCAAGCATTTAATTATAGGGATGGATAATGTGAAGGCAGAGAGAGACCCAGTAAAACCTGAACAGGGAAGGCCACAAATAGTATTGGAGCTTATGGGATAAGGAAGCCTTGGCGTATACCCAGCTCAAACCTGGCCCTTTAGTTTCCTCTATTACCTACCCAGTCCTGTCACTCTGCTCTATCCTGTTGGCCTATCCAC
>JAAGEH010000226.1:13249074-13273440 GCA_011751065.1 Lasiurus cinereus
AGCACCAAGGTTTATTATACCAAAGAGTGTAACAAACCAAAAATACACATGTATCCAAACTCTGATACTCATGACAAAGACTTTCCTTAGACCAAACTTGAGACAGGTTGTTCTGAGTCCCCTTTCTAATGTGGCCCCGACCTTGGGGTCTGTTTAGTCCAGTTTTAGCAAAGTATCTTCCTGGGTCATTTTAGTGAAACCTCCAGCAAAAATCCTGTCAAATCAGTTTAGCCAGACTCTCCTATTCTCCTGATATTTCCTCTTAGTAACTTACTCTCACCCCTGCCCCTGTCTATAAATTTCCACTTTTCCTTGTATTCAGAGTTAGGCTCAATCTCTGTGCTCTATTATAATACCCTAATGTAGTAGTCCCCTGAATAAAGTCTGCCTTACTATTTTTAACATGTGTCAAAATAATATTTTCTTAAGCACTCTTCTTTCCTTATTAGTTCATGGCTCTTGTGAACAGAATGAAGAAGCCATATGAGCAGGAATCACGCCCGTCCTTGCCCCCCTCAATTAAAAACATCCTATGTTATCTATCACTTTACTCTGCAATAGTTTCTTCATAAAACTTATTACCTCATTACCACCTGATTGATCTTATATTTGTTTGTTCATTTATTATTGGTCTCCCCCCACCACCACCTCTTTATTCTAGAATGAGAGCAGGCATTCTGTTTTATTCATTCCTGTTTTCCTAGCACCTAAAACAGTGCCTGGCACATATGGTGCTCCAAATAAACCAAAAAATTTTGACGCTGGTAAAAGGAACCAAAACACAAAATTAGAAAATGTTAGAAGAGTCCTTTAGAGAATACTACATTGTGATATAGCCTATGGAGTAGTAGTTTTGTTTGGCTATCATAGCATTTTTCTTAATTTTAATATTTGCATTCCTTTTTTTCACACTGAATCTTTGAAGTCTGGTATGTATCTTACATTTACAGACCATCTCAATTTAGATTAGCCACCCTACAAGTAATCAACAGTCACATGTGGCCAGTAGCTACCATGTTGGACAGCACAGTTAAGGATGGGGCAGGGTACACTCTGGAAAGCCTTCAAAAATCTGACAGCAGATGCTCACTGCAAAGAGTAGACTCATCACAAGGGCAGCAGAATGCTCTGTTCTATCACTCAGCCTTTTACCTGATCACTTTGATACCAGCTAGAGGCAGCTTATTTACATTTTGTGACATATTCAATCTTTTTCAAGGCCACAAAGAATGAAATATTAAGACCCCAACCTGCAGAGGATGAGACCTTTTCTCTCTCTCAACCTGACCCTTTCTAGACAGTTTGTAGCTTCCTTCTTCCCGATTCTCTGGGCAAAACCACAGGATAACCTAATTACTTCAACAAAAGCTATCCCTTGTCTCACAGATAAAAGCATAATCTCAATGGAGCTGGGTCAAAGGTATGCTATCCTACACAATTCACACTAGAGGGACACATAACAATAGTAAAATTGTATTTGTTTAGTATGATTCCATTTTATCATCACAATAGCCCTGTAAGCTGGGAGAGAAAGGTCACTTTAACTAGGATTTAAAAGGGGTCTTCAGTCTATAAAGTTAGTGCTCACATATTCATGACACAAATGGACAGATTATCTATTATGCAAGTGTGCACACACTCAAGACTGAGAAAACTCAAGATGACTTTTCTATTAATATGGCATTGCACACATGACAGGAAAAAATTAATACATTTGACAAGCGGACAGTATACAGAAAATGGAAAGGTTTTAAGTATACACAGGCACAGGAAATATACATAAGAATAGGAAAGTTACTGAGTATGTGCAAACATGCATAAGATAAAGAGACGGCTATCTATCTATATGTGTATGTACGTGGAGGGAGAGATGGCTTATGTATATTCATATAAGATGAATGAATGAATTGTCTATAAGTATATACACACAGAGAGGAATGACCATGTCAGCTATAAACATATGAACATATCAAGAGGGAGAAAACAGATTATTTGTATACAAGTATGCATACTTCCAGAGGGGTAGATGGGTTATGTATATACATATAGAAGAGTACCAAGGAAGAATGGCTGATCAGATTATCAGCACATAAACCTGTGCACGTGAAGGTTCTATCCTTAGTGCTAAATATGCTATTTTTCACTCATTATAATGACCCCCCCACCGGCAAGTTGGCTCAAGCAGTTATATAATTAATGTAGCTGTTCCTTATCCCACCCATCAATGCTTTGCTTTTTGTCCCTTCTTATCGTGCAGTCCAGTCATACACTTGATACCACTTACCTTACTGCTGCAACCAAAACAAGAGTTAAGGAAATTTTAAAAACCAAAACATCAAAACCACAAATACTCAAGTTTTAAAATGCAAGTACTGTCTGTAAGAGGAAATCCACTCAGAAGCACTCCTTGGTTTGATAAAGAAGCCACAGGATGAACTTTCTATGCCACAGCACGGCTGTTTGCCCAACCAACAAACAGAGCCAAGGAGCTGTTATTCTCAGTTGCACCCAGCTGGCTGGCTCCACGGTGCAAAGTTGATGATAGGAACAATGCCCAGCAAAGAAATCCTCTCACTGAAAGGCTGGGCAGGAATCTTGCTGACTACAAATCCAGGAATCCAATCTGGTCCACACCTCTCTGCTGAGCGGGGTTCTGACGACCAGCCTGCTTCAGCGATAGCAGCCAAACTTCAGCTGGATGTGGAATTCTAACTCAATCGATTCCGGGCTTTGAGACTGAGACAGAAAGCAGGGCAGCTCCCCTGCTCCTGCTGCTGCTCCTCCTCCTCTCCAGCTGCTTCCTGCCTGCACCCTCCCATAGGGCACCAGCCCTCCTCACACATTCCTGGAGTACACACCCCCTTCCCCAGCACACTCACGCACACACAGACCTCACCAGCAAGCTCCCTCACACACCCTGGGTGACTGTCTCTCCTTCTCGCTAAATATAGATCTTACTCTCTCCCCTCCCCCATTTCTCCCCCTCATTTTTCTCCCCCTCCTTTCTTCTCCCCTGCCTATTCACCTCTCTCATGTCTAGGCTATAGGATATAAAGACACAGAAGGAAGCCTATACTATGAGGAGCTCCCAGTTTCAGAGGAAAGACAGAACATAGCAAGAAACTGCCAGGGCATAATATAAAGGGAGTTTTCCCTTCTGCTGAGACAAGCTATAGGCTTTATTGTTTGATTGGTAGGTTTTTGTACGAATATAATCTGTCTGCATTTGGTGAATAGGTAAAGTATCCAAGTGCAGTTAACATCAAATAGAATCATGTTCTCAGACTAGATACCTAGTCCAGTTCTTCCTGAACAGCCAAATCAAGAGAAGCAACCGGAAAACAAGAATGCCTCTAGGCCAGTGGTGGGCAAACTCATTAGTCAACAGAGCGACAAACCACAGCTTGAGAGCTGCATGTGGCTCGAGAGCCGCAGTTTGCCGACCACTGCTCTAGGCTATGCCAAGGCAATGATTAGAGAGAAGTAGGTGATGCTGGGTAGGCTGAGATGGACCCTCTATTGAGCAAGTCATGACCACAGATTATTTTAGAATCCAAAATTAGGAACCAAGTAGTCCAATGTGATATCACATTGACCAAAAGCTGTCTAAGGTTCAAGGCCCTGGTATTATGATCCCAAATTTCCCAGTCCTCTCCCAGTAGCATCCTTGTCTCCCTAGAGACTTGCTAATCAGGTGGCTCACACATGGTCCTAATTCCTAATAATTCAACAATTCTGGTTAGTACTCATCATAAAATTGAATGTCCTTATCTTCCAAGAACACTCAAGCTGTTTACTGCAACATGATGTCGAACATAAGCCACATATATGACATACATGACATCCCTTTCTGATCTGCAACCACAGAAGAGAAGAAAACACAGTTTGAGCTCCGAGAACATAAAAGAATTCTCAATATAGAGTTCCAATCAGCCAATAACAAACCAGTGAAGCACTCCTAGTCTACCTCCTCTGAGCCTGTCACAATGAGAAGAGATCCACTCTTTTTGAGGCAAACTGCAAATGGGCAGTTTGATTCACCCAAACTAGGCTCTCCAATCTTGCTACTTTTGCTGCCCTGCAACATTCCTCATGACAATCCACAACAGAACACAGCCCTATAATACAGGAATCAGGTAGTCAGTCTATGGGGGCCCCCATAGAATCTGTCACTGCAGAACAGGCAGCCGTATATGGTAGATAAATTAAGAATGATTTGGTTGGCTTGGCCAAGATCCTGAGGAGAAAGCATTCATTCCACAGCCAACATTTGCCTCCCTACTGCCTTCTTCCAGTAACATTGCTTCCCCCTCAACCAGGGAAGAAAATTTAGATTCCAAGACATGCTAAACAACCCATTTCTTAACTATCCACCTCATTATACAGCCAACGCTGACAGCAGAGCAAATACCTCCTAACCCAGCCAGGAGCTGGCTGGATGACAGAAGAGATAAGGATTGGCAGTGCTACTATAGCCACATCTAAATACAGAAAGAAAAAAGAAACCTTGAAAACTGTCAAATATCCATGGAAGTCACAGCCAATTTATTGTGGAGCTTCCCATACTTCAGCCTGGAGAAAAAGGTAAAGGGTTTAAAACAAGAAACACAGGGAAGACTGATTAAGTCAGAATTCCCTCCTCAATCCTGCAGCCACTCATAAAGAGCCCAGAACCGAAGTTTGTCATTATTAGATTTGCATTTGGACTTCCTAGAATGAGGAGAAGTTCAAATCTTGAGACTGGGGAAGATCCTCAGAGCTAGGACAATGCCCAGAAAAAAAACCTATTTCTTCCTGCCTCACCACCAGTGGCTCCAGGACCTGGCTGAGGCCTCTAGATGAAATATCAGAGGCTAATGTGACCATGTCTTGTTCATCTGCCTCCCCAGACATCTTCTAAGCAGCTTGGGGTTTCCAGACAAACAAAGGCTCACACAGCAGAAGATGTGTTTAGGACATAAGGCACAATAAATCTCCTCTCTCTAGTTATAGCCATGACTTTGACCATAAATTTTCTTTGTATATTTCCACCTCCCCATGTTTCAGCAAAAGCAAGAAGGAGAATAAGTGGGAAATAGCAGTCAGCATAAGCTCTGGTAAACAAGTACGACTCCTTCTGCCACTATTCAACAGGGCCCACAGAGCAGCAGACATCCTATGACCATAGGACTATCGGACCTCCTCAGTAGACTAGCCTTTTGGGATAGACACATAATTTGTTTCCTGGGCAGGCTAAAAAGATGGGGGTGTTTTTTTAGAGGTGAAAATTGCACAAGAGGAGAAACCAAGATGGCGACATAGGTGAATACCTAAACTGCTGCCTCACACAACAATTTCAAAATTGTAGCTAAAAGACAGAACGGACATCATCCAGAACCACAGGAAAGCTGGCTGAGTGGAAATTCTACAACTAGAAGGAAGGAGAGGGGCACACAGAGACTCAGAGGAGCTACAAAAAGCTGAGGTATGGAGACACATGCATGCAAAAGACGGGCAGCTGATGCCTGGCTGGCTTCCTCTAGCGGAAGGGAGACGAAAACTCCCTACTGCACTGAAACCCAGTTTCGATTGCACTGAACCCCAGTTCCAAATGAGACTCACACAGGGGGAGTCTGGACTGTCATGAAAAGGGAAAGGTGCACGGAAACTCAGGGGAGCCTCGAAAGGCAGAGGTCTGGAGGCACACATGCAAGTGGACACAGAGATGACTGACAGTTGATTGTGCCACTGGTTTTATCTAGTGGGAGAAAGATGGAACCTCCCAACTGTGCTGAACTCCAGTTCCAACTGCACTGACCCCAGTTTCGGGTGAGACCCTGGGGACCCAGACTCATACAGGTCCCCAGAGTGTATGGAAACTTAGAGGAGCTGTGAAAGGCAGAAGCCTGGAGGCATGTGCGCGTTCGTGCAGAGAGGCTGCAGCAATTACTATGGGACCCAGACCCAGGGGCCTCATAGGGCAGGGCTGACAGGAAGCCAAGGCTGTCTGCTCAGCCCTAAGACTCTGTCCCATCCAAGCTGAAAACAGAAACTTTTGCAATTTTGCAAGTCTTATCTTATAAGGCTGACTCCAGCACATAAGTTCTCCTGGTGGAGACAAAACTGATCCTCGCAGCCAACTGGCCTGGAGGTCATTTCCCCCCAGTGATACCAACAACAATCAAGTGATATCAATAACTACAACAAGGCTGTACACACAGTCCACAAAGGGGTGCACCAAGAGTGTCCCTCTGGTAATTGGGGAGGTGGAGGTACTGGGCCATATAGAACAACTAGCACACAAAGCTACTCTACTAACTCAGGGAAACAGTGAAAATGCGGAGACAAAGGAACAGATCACAAACTAAAGAAATGGAGGAAAACAAACAACTGGATATAGGATTCAAAAGCGCAGTTATAAGGTTTTTCAATCTAGAAAAGACTGATAAATTTAGTGAGACTCTAGAAGATATGAAAAAGGACCAACTAGAAATTAAACATACACTGACTGAAATAAAAAATATTATACAGAGACCTAATAGCAGACTAGAGGAATACAAGAATCAAGTCAAAGATTTGAAATACAAAGAAGCAGAAAATACTCCACTGGAGAAGAAAAAAGAAAAAAAAAATTGAAGATAGTGTAAGGTGGCTCTGGGACAACTTCAAGCATACCAACATCAGAATTATGGGGGTGCCAGAAGAAGAGAGAGAGCAAGAAACTGAAAACCTATTTGAAGAATTAATGACTGAAAACTTCCTCCACTTGGTGAAAGAAATAGACTTACAAGTCCAGGAAGCATACAGAACTCCAAATAAAAGAAGTCCAATGAGGACCACACCAAGACATATCATAATTAAAATGCCAAGAGCAAAAGACAAAGAGAATATTAAAAGAAGCAGGAGAAAAACAGTTAATTACCTACAAGGGAGCACCCATTTAATTGTCAGCTGATTTCTCAACAGAAACAATGCAGGCCAGACGGGAGTGGCAAGTAATATTCAAAGTGATGAATAGCAAGAACCTACAACCAAGATTACTCTACTAGCAAAGCTATCATTCAGAATTGAAGGTCAGATAAAGTTTCACAGATAAGAAAAAACTAAAGGAGTTCATCAACCCCAAACCAGTATTATATGAAATGCTTGAAAGGTACTCTTTAAGAAGAGGAAGAAGAAGAAAAAGGTAAAGATAAAAATTATGAACAACAAATACATATCTATCAACAAGTTAATCTAAAAATCAAGTGAATTAAAAATCTGATGAACAGAATAAAATGATAAATATAATGGAATCAGGGGCCTCGAAAGAAATTGGACTGACAATTCTCACAGGGAAAGGGGAGTGCGGGAAGAGACTGGACAAAAATCGTACACCTATGTATGCGGACAATTGGGAGAGGTAAGGGCAGAGGGTGGGGTGGGAACTGGGTGGAGGGGAGCTAGGGTGGGGGGGGCGGAAATAGGAACAATTATAATAATCTGAACAATAAAGATTTATTAAATTAAAGAAAAAAGAAATAGCACCCGCATCCACCTCACTTGGAAAGATTCCTCAAAGCAGGTCTGTTTAAGAACTAGCTGGGCAGAACTGGAAAGATAGATTGGGTTAAGAAGGAAAAAGCACTTATTCAGAAGCTGTAAAATGCTCTGAATAGGCACAGCAAGGTCTGGTTCCCAATTTAAATCTTTTCAAGGATCTTTGCCTAGAGACAGATGAGTCAACATGGAAATTCAGTATGAGACACTGACACTCACGCAGAGTTGTGGGAAGGTTCAGCGCTGCAGGAGCTCTACAGGGGAACTGAATGGATGGGTTAGTCAGAAGACCACCTGGCCCACAGAACTCATCCTCAGCTAAAGATCTGAGTGGTGTCACAAGGATACTGGAGAAGGGACTCACCAACCACAATTTTCTCCTCTCATACAAAGTCTCCCTGAGACCAGTACAACTGTTCTGGAAGCAAAGAATGTGCCTGCTCCACAAAGAATGTCACTGCCAGAGAGTGGCTGGGTCAGGACCAGCTGGTGACTACCTTATCTCCCAATGTTGACAATGACACATACGGGGTGGAAATGATAGGTGCAAACCAAGTCCACTTATGCAGGAGTGAGCTTTGACTCTGTTCCTTCTCTACCACTAAGTGAAGCCAGAAGCAACATGAAGAGGTGGACATGTAGTCACACAGCTGGGACCTGTTTCATGAGGAAAATGATTTGTTTTGGTGGCTGGGGAAAATCTTTTTTTCCCCCCTGTAGAACTATGCCCTCTTTAAACTTCTCAAAAAGTATATGCAGCCAAGACCGGTTTGGCTCAGTGGATAGAGCGTTGGCTTGCGGACTGAAAGGTCCCAGGTTCGATTCCGGTTGGGGGCATGTACCTTGCTTGCGGGCACATCTCCACTGTGGGGCGTGCAGGAGGCGGCGGATCGATGTCTCTCTCTCATCGATGTTTCTGACTTTCTATCTCTCTCCCTTCCTTTCTGTAAAAAATCAGTAAAATATATATATTTTTTAAAAAGTGTCTTAAAAAAAAAAAGTATATGCAGCAGAGAATGATGGGCAATGGAAGATGATTCTCCTTCCTCCCTCAGGAACATGCCACCCTAGGGGAGTGATGAGCGTGGCAGACTTTATTGATGTGCTAAGACATAGCTGCTACACAGCCTAAATCAGACCTGACAAGCTGCAAGGCAGGCCTAAGGAGACACAAATTGCTGACAAATTTCAATCCTACAATCAGGTCAAGCACCATCCCTATTAGCAAAAACCTGAACATAAAGAGCTGATAAATTCCATAGGACTGCCCAGCTAAACAGTTAGGTTTCTAGCCTGTACCTCTAAAGTCTATGGCCCCATTTCCATCCCAAAATCAAATAATTAAAAACTCATAATCAAAGCAGTCTACAAGTTACCTCTCCTCTCACATAAAGCTGGTCAAAAATCACAGCTCCCAGATTTAGGACTATGTCTGATCCTGAAATATGTCTGCTTATACATATTTCAATCCGATTCATAAAATGAATTAGACCTGCCCCAGTCTCTATGCTAAGGATTCGCTAATAGGAATCAAAAATTTTGAATTTCCTGGGGAAAGTGAGCCTTTTGTACTAAAAGGAGACTATGTTCTAACTGGCTTAATATTGATTAAATGTCTCCTTTAGCTGTAAACCCAAATTTAGACAATTCTCCTGGTGTAGGGCTTGTTTCTCTAAGCTTTTCAAAATATGTCCTTAGCCAACATATAATATTCTCCATATACTCAAGAATATCTGGTTTGAGGCACTGAGTTATATGAAGCTCGCTATAATGTTCAAAGGGAGAGAAAAAGACCTAAGGGAGACCCATCCTTAGTTGGGGATTTCTGATAGGGTAACAGGGAATCATGGTAGGGAGGAAGGGAAGCACTCAACTTACATGAGCCAGGAGAGAGAGCTAGATCAATTAAAAAAACAGATCAAGCAATTTGATCCCTTGTTCCACATCCTTGATTGGACATAAAAATTTCTCCCAAGAGGAGGTACTAAAAAGAATATCAAAGGCTCCAAAGCAGTTTTCTCAACCTGCATTTTCATGCCCTGGTTTATTCCAACTGACAGGGTTCCTGTCTCTAGCATTACAGCCCAATTAGAGTGCCTATCTATTCTTTGGGCCTGGAGTAAGAGAGCAGCCCTTCAGCAACTCCTAAAGGTTAGAGTGAGTGACTAATATGCATGTATCATAAGAGACACAGATGAAATGTAAGAATTTGAGAGAGGAAAACATTTCAGGTTTCAAGGGGCTAGTTTGGAAGGGAATCGGGAAAAGGTCTGTGAAAGAAGTGGTATCTGAGCTTGTTACTGAGAATAAATAATATTTAAATATGTGGAAACTGAAAGGAAGAAAAGGCAGATGATACACGATGAGCAAAAATATAAAAAAGAGAAAAAGGTATGTGGTGGAAAGAAAATTAACATTGACTGAATGCTATCAATAAATATACCAGGCACTGCTCTACATATATTATCTTACTTAACCTATATCCAATCACAGAAGGAAATGATATCCTATTTCAAGATGAGAAAACTAAGTTTCTAAGAGACTGGGTAACTTGTTTAAGTCTAAGGTAACTCAGCTAGTAAGTGGTGGAGCCATATTTCAAACTCAGTCTCTGGCTAATTCCAAGGCCCAACTTCTAACCATACAATATGGCCTCAGGGTTAGCAAGGTTAGAGAAATAGGTTGGGCCAAGTCATGAGTGGTAATGCATATCAGGCTAAAAATGTTGAGACTATAACTTAACTACCAGTGGAAAGAAAAATTAAAGTTTTTTTGAGAAGAAATTTTCCTTCCATTCATTCACTCACAATCTGTTATGTGAGCTTGCTAGGTGCCAGGCATTGGGATATAAAGTTAAATAGACACAGTTCTATTCTGTATTTCCATGCTATTTTCATTTAGCATTTATTTAAAATTTGTATTGAATTATAACATACATACAGAAAAGTACACAAATCCCAAGTACACCTGTGTAAACACAATACATATCAAGAACAGAATATTATCAGAATTCCAGAAGCCTCCTGTGCTCATATTTAGTCACTACCAGCCCCCTCCTCCAAAGGCAATCACTATCCTAAAGTCTAATACCACAGATTACTTTTGCCTATTTCTGAACTTCATATATGAGCTTCATATAAAAGGAATCATATGGTATATATACATTATTTTAAGAAATACATAATCTTGAGGGCACACTCACCCAATTCTAGGACAATATGATAAACATCAAAATTAACTATATGAAATGCTATAGAAAAATATAAAAACAAGTATCTAACTCTACCTGGGGATTCTGGGAAAGGCTTTAAAGGATATGACATCTAAGTTGAGCTCTGAGCATAACTGATAGCCATGACTAGTGCTCTGTTTCAGGAAGATAAACCTGGCAGTAGTATATACAATGGATTCCAAGAAAAATATAAAAGCAAGGAAACCCTTGGAAAGCTAATACTATAATCTAAACAGTAAAGAGAGGAACAGAGAAGATGAGACAGATAAAAGAAGTCACAGAGACAAAAAGAGCAATATCTGGCAAATGATCCAATGTGGGAGGTGAGAGAAAAGGAAGAATGACACCATGCTTTTGAGTGGGTGACTAGCAGAATGATGGTGATTTTAATACAAATACAGAACAAAGGAAGAGGAATAGACCCAGAAGGGAAGTTTCAAACATTAGGAAATTGTGATGAAAAGTAACTAGTAGATAACTAGACATGAAGGATAGAGCCTAAGGTGAAAAGGAAGGGTTGGAAGTATAGATACGGAATCATCTGCTTCGAAAGGCTAATTGAGCTGAGACCGGTTTGGCTCAGTGGATAGAGCATCAGCCTGTGGACTGAAAGGTCCCGGGTTCGATTCCGGTCGGGGGCATGTACCTTGGTTGCAGGCACATCTCCAGTGTGGGGCGTGCAGGAGGCGGCTGATCGATGTCTCTCTCTCATCGATGTTTCTGACTTTCTATCCCTCTCCCTTCCTCTCTGTAAAAAATCAATAAAATATATTTTTTAAAAAAAGGCTAATTGAAAGTCTACTGGCTGCCTATTACAAGCCAGGATTATACACAGTACTGGCCTTACAGTGGTTGTTCAATTAAGGATTCTGGATTAGAGGCTAGGAGAAGAAGATTTGATATTAAAAGAGATGCCTGAGGAGAAGGTTGTAGAAAGAAGAGACAGAGACAAGAAGGAAAGGAGATAACCAAAGGAAGAAAGGAAGGAAGAAAATTGAGAGAATCTAGAATAATGGAAGCCAAGAAATGAGGAAATTATAAGAAGGGAGTTTCAAAAAACACTATGGAGAAAAATGAAATAAAGACTGAGGAAAGTGTCTGAGGGGGTGGTGGGAGTATAGAAATATTTAACTGTTATCTATTTATATCTCCCCTGTGGCCAATTACCTCTCAAATAATAAGAAAATGTCTTACAAATAGCCCCATCAGCAACCAGTGGTTCCCACTTATTAGTTGGCTTCACTTAAAATGGAGTAATTATGTTAGTTGCTTCCTTTTGGGTAATTCTGCAAAAGGATTTTCTCTCACAGACAAAAAGTTCCTTCCCAGCCAATATCAAATGTCCACGTTGGTTGGATGGTCAAACAAGCAGTAGGAGTTAGAGAAGGCAGTAGAAAGAAAGGCTGCTTTGCTTATTATTTGGAAGCAAGTAATTTTATACTGAGGCATCAATCAGATTTATTCCATAAGAGTTTATTAAGTATCTTCCTTTACTGATACTTGTCCAGGAAATACTGTCAGCTGGAACTAAGGTCTGCTGTCAATACCTGCTACCTTCCTCTGATTCTAGGCAGGTCAATGACATCATGGCATTCCTCAGAGATGTTTTTATTTGCTCCTAAAAAACCAGAGGCAAATTCCACCCTTTTAAAGAAGCTGCCCCAAATCCCAGTCCCAGATGTGACGTTTTATAAATCACCAGGTTCAGTCACAGCCTACAATGAGATCTAAGGTTTACAAAAGACCAACTACTTGATAAATATACAGATCCAAGCCATGAACATGTCCAGAATATTTCAGAGGAAGGGGAGGAAGCATTTCTCCTGGTAAGTATTCAAAAATAGCTCTTGGAAAATATTCCCACAGCAGCCTTGGGCTCCCCTACCCTAGACTCAGGTTAAGGCACTTCACTGACTTCTTCTTTAAGAGATGGGGCTTCATCATTTTTTTTTCCACAAGGGGAATCCCTTTTTCAAGGTTTTTATTATAGCACAAGAAAGAAGTATTTTTGCTTGGGAGAGTTACAAGTAAGAACAGAACTCTGCAGGAGAGAACATTCATTTTCTGTCTTAATGATCATTCCTGAGAAAATGCTGATCCATCTCTCAAGCTGACCAGCTGCAATCTTGGATCTCTTGGGATTGCTCCATTTAAGCTCAGCCCTTCTAATCTATAGGCTCACTTCTGTCTCTGCTTACTAAGCCTCTCCGTCCTCAGCTTTCTTTAGCAACAACCTAAGAGCTTCTGGCAAGGCTTTCTCACGACCTACCTCCATGCCTTCTCCTTCACTGTCCCTTCCACCTGGAACACCCACCCACCTGCTGCCACCGCAGTCTCCATTTCTAGAGCTAAAAGTCTCACCTCCTCCCCCAGATTTTTCTGCAGCTAAGCCAAATAAGGTAAAGAATCATATTCATTCCACCCACTCTACCAACATTACTGCCTCATCAGCATTAGCAATGTCATCAAACATTTATTAATAAGTATATATGGCCAGGTACGTAGCCAGCCTAGATCCAGAAATGCCCTATATCAGTGGACGGTAAACTCATTAGTCAACAGAGCTAAATATAAACAGTACAACGATTTAAATTTCTTTTGAGAGCCAAATTTTTAAAACTTAAACTTCTTCTAACGCCACTCCTTCAAAATAGACTCATCCAGGCCGTGGTATTTTGTGGAAGAGCCACACTCAAGGGGCCAAAGAGCTGCATGTGGCTCACGAGCTGTGGTTTACCGACCACAGCCCTATGTGATCTCTTCCCTCAAGCTGCTAATACTCTTATAGGAATGGCATAAGAATAGTTCCTCAAAGTCTACTGAATGTAGCATCAGCTAAAGAAGTACGAATGTCCTATAAACTTAGAGAAATATTCAAATCACAAATAAAGAAAAGCAAGTAAAACTAATGACATATCATTATTCTGCCAAATTGGCAAAATTTTTATAGAATGACAATGTTGGTACAGCATACTCAAATATTCTGAAAACACATCTAGGAAGTTTATTAGAAGCCTTCAAAAAGTATAGTGTATACTCTTTAATTTATTTGACTCCACTTTACTTTGAGAAAGCTAAGTTAAAAAAATAATCAGAAATGAAAACAGATTTAATGATGTTCATAATAGCTTTGTTTATCTTAGTAAAGAAACAAGAAAAATTGTTTGGAACATCTACATGATGGAATATTATTAAACTATTAATAATCATTAAATGTTTTCAAAAATATTTAATAACCTAGATTAAGGCACACAAAAACAATCTACATGAGAAAAATTTTAAACCCACACATAATATAGTCCAGATTCAATAACTTTATATTCATATAAAGTATATAAAAATTAGAGGCCTGATGCATGAAATTCGTGCAAGGGTAGGCCTTCCTTCCCCTGGCTTCACAGCCCCGGCCGCTGCCCGCACCCGCCTTAGACTGGCATTGCCTATGTCCACCGCCACACAGCCCTGTTTCCCCATTCCATGGAGCTCCCTGATCGATCATCCAGCAGAGCGTGGCCTGGACCTCCCTCTTTGGGGCAATCACGGAAACCGCCACCCGCCCTTGATCATCCTGCTGGCCAGTGGCGTGGGTCTCTCTGGGAAGCGATCATGGGGCAATGGCAGGGCCCCCAATCAATCACATTGCACTGGCCTTGGCTGGCCTGGTGCTAGTGCATGTCATAGTGTGATTGTCCAGGCGATCTTTCTTGCTGTTTGGCCATTCAGTCAATTTGCATATTATACTTTTCTTATTATAGATTATATTAAAAATATAGTTAATATTTTGCTGTTATTAGCTTTAGGTATTTGTCTTAGGAAAATAAAAATGGGAATAATTAAGAAAAGATAAAAGAAGCATAGGGAAACTTCTGTGGAAATGCTGATGAGTTTTTCTGACTTCTTAAGCATCCATAAAAAGCTAGCTAAATATTCTGCTAGGTTCTACATTGGGGTCTAGAACACCAGCAATAAAAACTATAGCCCCACATTCAAAGACCTTACAAATACATAGAAAAATGAGATGTTACAGCAAACAAGTAACTCCATTACATCATGGTAAATGCCAATATAGAAAAAGTATGCACAGAGCCTGGAAACTTTACACACAAAAAACTTGACACCTGAGTGGGTGTTTTATTTTTAATCTTTATTGTTGAAAGCATTACATATGTCCCTGAGTGGGTTTTAAAAGATGTGAATGAAAACTGAGCTAGGTGTCCCTAGCCAAGTGGCTCAGCTGGTTGGAGTGTCATCCCATACATTAAAGAAGTTGTGGGTTTAATTCCCAGTCAGGGCACATACCTAGGTTGCAGATTCAGTTCCCAGGGCACATATGGAAGGCAACCAATCAATGTTTCTCTCTCTCTCCTGCTCTCTCCCTCCCTTCCTTTTTCTAAAAAAAAAAAAGAAATCATTAAAAATATATCCTTGGGTGAGGATTTTAAAAAATATGAGCTAGGTGAAGAAAGAGAAAGAGTATTCCATGTATGGGAAATAGCAAATATAAATCCTCTGAGATTCTGAAAAATAATTTTATATGTTGGAAGTGTTGATGAAACAAACAGTAGAAGAGGTAAGACTGCAAAGGAATATTGGGTCTATATCAGGCTTTTCAAATTCTTTTTGTGAAGGATCTGTTTTTTATTTCCAATATGTCATGGACTGGTAATTTTGATCTATACCCTTAGATTGGCACTGATATCAGACCACTGATCATGTGCTTAATGTCACAGCAATCCAAATTGCCTCTAAATATTCACTTTCAATTTCAGTAATTATTTCAACAGAGACTAGAAACAAACTTCCTGAACTGGGCTGGCCAATGGACCACACTGAGCTGAATCACAAAAGTTTTATTTTATCATGAAAGCTATGTGGAATCATTTAAGTATATTTTTTTCTGGCTTCCTCTTTTTAAATCACAGTTTTAATACATAATTTATAATCCTAAAAGAAAAGGTATTATTATTCTCTTCATTTTCTGGATTAAGAAAATGTACCTCATTAAGGTTAAAAAACTTTCTCACAATGATACACTGAGAAAAAATACTGGACACTCATATCTCAGCTAAGAGTTAATTCCACTAAAACAACAAAAAGCTCTTGGGATTCAAAAGCTTAATAGGAAAAATGGGGAAAAAAAAAGAACAGATTGTTCATGGAAAAGTAAATACTAATAGACTTTACTTATATGAAAACATGTTTAACTCTACAGATAATAAAATACGTAAAGTTAAACTCTACTGAGATACACCATTGCCTAGCAGACTAGCAAAAATCCTAAAGCCGCCGAAACCGGTTTGGCTCAGTAGATAGAGCATCGGCCTGCGGACTGAAAGGTCCCAGGTTTGATTCCGGTCAAGGGCACGTATCTTGGTTGCGGGCGCATCTCCAATAGGGGGCATGCAGGAGGCGGATGATAGATGTCTCTCTCTCACCGATATTTCTAACTCTATCCTTCTCCCTTCCTCTCTGTAAAAATCAATAAAATATATTTTTTAAAAAAATCCTAAAGTCATTCTATTAAGTTTGAGCAGCAAAAAGCACTATCATGAGATGTTATTGGTAGGAGTATAAGTCGATACAATCTCAGTTGAAGCAGATACCCTTTGGGGGTAGTCATTAAAGCTGCTCACAAATCCTTTCCTATTTCTTTCAGGATACAAGCACTACTAACTTGAAGTTATATATGGCTTTATGATTTGGTTTAGCTGGGGAAATGTGAGCAAAAGTGACATATTGTATCTTCTGGGCAGGAGTTTTAAGAGGCAGAATGCAATTTACTATGTTTTCTTTTATTTGTTATCTTTTCTTTCCCCCTACCACCAAGACTGGCAATGTTCTCTAGGTGCAAGCTATGCCATCAACCTGGTTTGCAGAGAAAACACAATTTAAAGCAGAATATAAGAACATATAGAATGACAAGTAATATGAGTAAAATAAACCTTTGCTGTTTTAAGCCACTGACAAATGGAGGGCAATCTGGCAATATTTATCAAAATTACAAATGCCTTTCCCCTTAGATTCATGTGCATACATGCAAAATGACACATGTAAAAAGTACTCATTTAGAACACAGTTGTTATAACAAGTGACTGGAAACAACCAAACAAACATGAACAGAGACTAGTTAAATACTTGTAATATATTCATATAGGGGAATATTATGCAGCTGTTTACAAAAGAAAAGTACTCTTAGAGCTAATATGGAAGAATCTGTAAGTGAAGAAGCAAAATGTTCTCAGTGTGTATAATATGCCATATTTGTAAAAATAAAAAATTGGGGGGGGGGGGGAAATTGGAATATCCTATCTAATAAAATAGTAATATGCAAATTGATCTTCACTCCAATACACAAGATGGCTGCCCCCATGTGGTCAAAGATGGATGCCCCTGCCAAAACAGGTTTGGCTCAATGGATAGAGCATCAGTCTCCGAACTGAAAGTCCCAAGTTTGATTCCAGTCAAGGGTACGTACCTTGGTTGCAGGCACATTCCCAATAGGGGATGTGCAGGAGGCAGCTGATCAATGTTTCTCTCTCATTGATGTTTCTAACTCTCTATCTCTCTCCCTTCCTCTCTGTGAAAAATCAATAAAATATTTAAAAAACAAAGATGGTTGCCCCCATGTGGACACGAGATGGCCACCACAAGATGGCCAGCAGGGGAAGGCAGTTGTGGGCAATCAGGTCAGCAGGGGAGGACAGTTGGGAGGGACCAGGCCTGCAAGGGAGGGCAGTCAGGGGTGATAAGGCTTGCAGGGGAGGGCAGTTAGAGGTGACCAGGCCTGCAGAGGAGGGCAGTTGGGGGGAACCAGGCCTACAGGAGAGGGCAGTTGGGGGGGGGACCAGGCCTGCAGGGGAGGGCAGTTGGGGGGGACCAGTCCTTTAGAGGAGGGCAGTTGGGAGGGACCAAGCCTGCAGGGGAGGGCAATTGGGGGAACCAAGCCTATAGAGGAGGGCAGCTGGGGGAGACCAGGCCTGTAGGGGAGGGCAGTTAGGGGAAATAGGGCCGGCAGGGGAGGTCAGTTAGGGGCAACCAGGCTGGCAAGGGAGGGGCAGTTGGGGATGATCAAGCTGGCAGAGGAGAGAAGTTAGGAAGAAGAGAAAATAGGTTTATACTTTGAGTGGTGGAGTTGACATACCAACCATTCTCTCACTTTTTTAGGACTGGCAGGGGAGGGCATTTAGGGGCAACCAGGCTGGTAAGGGAGGGAAGTTAGGGATGACCAGGCCAGCAGTGGAGGGCAGTTGGGGGCCACCAGGCCAGCAGGGGAGTGATTAGGGGGTGATCAGGCTGACAGGCAGAAGCAGTTAGCGGCAATTAGGCAGGCAAGCAGGCAAGTGGTTGGGAGCCAGCAGTCCTGAATTGTGAGAGGGATCTAAGATTGGAGAGGGTGCAGGCTGGGCTGAGGGACAGCCCTACCGCCCCCACCCCCATGCATGAATTTCGTGCACTGGGCCTCTAATATATTCATATTTGCTTACACTTGCATAAAGAAATTCTAGAATAATAGAAACTAACAAAAAATATTATGTTGGGGCAGAGTATTAAGGGGTGACTAGATGCAACTTCCCAACTATTCAGGGGGAAAACTCTTGATGTCATACTTCTGTCTCATAACCTCAAACAATCTGTCAGCAAATCTCATCTTGAGTATAAATGGTGTACTTCTGCCTCTATCTTAACCTGTTATCAAATCCTTCTTTGAACTCTGGCTTATCTTTCTTCTCACTGCAATACTCAATTAGCTTCCAGTTACATTACCTATGTTAAGAATATATTTATAATTGTTCTCTTATTCAATTAAGTGGCAATGGTTCTTAATTATTCATAAGTGAACCATGCCTTTCTCTAAATAATTCCAAGCTTTGGCAACTGTTTTTAGCTATTATTTTTGAGACTCTAAAATGCCTTTTAAAAAGAACATCGAACTGTTTCTGCTCCAATATATATTCTTTTTTTAAAAAATATATATTTTATTGATTTTTTACAGAGAGGAAGGGAGAGGGATAGAAAGTCAGAAACATCGATGAGAGAGAGACATCAATCAGCCACCTCCTGCACGCCCCACAGTGGAGATGTGCCCGCAAGCAAGGTACATGCCCCCAACCAGAATTGAACCTGGGACCTCTCAGTCTGCAAGCCGACGCTCTATCCACTGAGCCAAACCGGTCTCGGCTCCAATATATATTCTTATTTTTCTCATTCAGAACTCTTCTTTTATGTGAAGGTTATTTATTTTACTTTCCTTTATAATAAGAATTACAAGACTCTTATTTCTTAAAAATTAGAAATAAAGTATTTATTATGACATTGACTCTTATTTTTGAAATTGGCATTTCATTATTTTTTGAAATTATAGTTTATAGAATGATTTGAAAGTCTAGTTCCACATCTATTATTTCAAGATTTAGTTTTCATAGCTGTCACAGCTAAAAAAGATATTGATACACCAGTCAAATGAAAAATGTACAATTATGTCCTACATGACAAAGATTTTGTTGAAATCTGGCTGTTTTCATCTTCTCTGATGTCTTACAAAATAGTCAGAAGTATTTTTATATTTCTAACAAATAAGTTCAAATCTCATTAAAACTATGATTTAATACATTAATAGCCTCTTTCCAAGATTTTAAAATATGCAGTTATGAGTTTTTGTAAAACTCATTGTTTCTAATAACAAAAGAACACACACACACACACACACACACACACACACACACACAAACACCCGGAAGCATTTTTCAAAGATGTGTATTGAAAATGCTTCCTTCAAAGCAGCTACTTTTTCAATCATTTTTAAAACATCATCTTCTTGCTAAAGGGCCAAATGAACAGTGCTTATAAAAAGGACAATGTAAAATAAATGATAGTAAGGAATTCATGTAATAAATTAGGAATCAATGAGTCCACATCGATATAAATTGATGGGAGAAAAACAGTATCTCTTCCTCATAGTAGAATGCCAATTAATGAATGTAGAAAGCATAACAGAAATAGAAAGTTACCATTTGGCTGATTATGGCACTGAAAATAGTATATAACTTTATCTGCAGACTCTTGACCCACTAGGTGTATTTGAGTTGCATTAATCAGCATAGATGGAAGTCAATGGCCATCTCCCATCATCTCTTAGGCTCTGGTTTACTTGTCGTATATTCCCAGAAACACACTAAAAAAATGACTAATCTTATTGCTTCTTTGGCACCATATGTATCCCAATTTCAAAGGAAAAATTATTCCAACTAGTACTAAAACAATAGATTTCCTACCTCTTGCAGCTGGAGTCGAACCTTGGTAACTGCTCGGATCCAATGTGCTCTGGCTTGGGTAAATGGCGAAGAGGCAGTCTCCTCAGGAAAACTTATTAAAAAAAAAAAAAAGAATAGTCCTTAAAATAGTCCAGGCCACACGGTAACAGGTAAAACTGCCGAATATCTAAAATAAAATTATATTCATGCCTACACTTGTTTAGTGATTCAGGCCATTAAAACAGCATGAATATCCAATGTGGGGAAAAAATAATCTTGACAACTCCCTTGAGCTTTTAATCTATTCCTTCTCTTCCTTTCCCCGTTTTTCACTCATCCAATGAGGTAGAGTTCACTAGGACAGTAAGGGATCAGGATACTAGCAGCAATGGCAAGGGTCTAAGTTAATGTCTAGAATTAAAACTGTGCAGAGAGGTGAGGAATAACTCTCTCACCTCACCTGTTAAGACCAACTATCTCTTTTAGGGGTCCTACATGGTATCCTTAGGGCAGAATTTTGTTCCTGAAAACCCCTGCTGCTCTACTAAGTATTTGGAAAGGCTTACCAATTCCTAGACTACATCAAAAGTGCTAAGAAAAAAACACATATTATTCTGCCATATTATTCCTTGAGCTGCCTCAGGAACATCCTCAGTGAAATGAACAATAAATGTAACAAAGCAGCTTTGAGACAGAAATACTACCCTGTATTAGAACAAGTCATCATTCAGGTCTTTAACTATAGAATAGTGGTTGATTCTTGATGATAATACTTCTCCTATCGCCCACTGTAGTATACTGCCAAAGGCAACAAACAAGTGTCTTCCATCTAGACATGTAAAAATGTATATGCTGGGCTCTAATGTCATCTAACTGGGTCAATTGTTTTAAAACATTTGTAAGCCTTTTTGGCCAAGGTAGAACTGGAATTCACTTGCACAGCTAGGATCTGAAAGGACACAGCCAGTAGAGAAGGACAAATGCTCATGCTGGTCACTTCTGCTGCTCTACCAACAACTCTACACAGACAACAGTATCTGCCAAGTCTAAATTAACAGGGAATAAAAACTTAATACTACTCTGACTAAACATGAAATGGAATTAGAATAAAATGTACTAACAAACTGGTAAAAGAAACTCATATACTGACAGTTTCCTTATAAGAATATTGCACGCATCGGCAGTTCCAGTTCCTGCTTGTACAAGAAACAGCCATGACCACAACTTCAGTTGATGTGGATCACTCAACTTCAGGAATTTGGCTAGCACTGACCTCCAGTGCTAACACTAAAAATCCATATCAGGACCAGCAAGGACACTGCCTGCGTGTCCACAGCCCCTCCTTCTCATCTCTTCGTTCCGCTTTCCTTCTTCCTCCCTATAAAAACCCCTGATGAGGAGTGAGTTAGATCTGACTTTGATATCAATTCTAAGATGGGCCTTGTGACAAGTCCCCCATCTTTTCAGGTTACCAGCCCTTGAATAATTCTCTTTCCTTTTTCACCAGCATCTGTCTCACAAGTTTGGCTTTCATGGTGGCAGGCAACAGAACCTTGGTTTCGGTTACATAAGGTCTACAGAGTCATTTTTCAGTGGGTTGAGTGAAAAAGCTGGCCGAGAGCTCAATTTCCTGGATGTTTCATCTATTAGATGAGCTACCAGAGATACTAAAGATTAAGAAAAAGGAAGAGAAAATAGGTTTAAACTTTGAGTGGTGGAGTTGACGTACCAACCATTCTCTCACTTTTAAAAAAAATATATTTTATTGATTTTTTTACAGAGAGGAAGTGAGAGGGATAGAGAGCTAGAAACATCAATGAGTAAGAAACATCAATCAGCTGCCTTCTGCACACCCCCTACTGGGTACCACAACCAAGGTGCATGCTCTTGAGTCCGCAGGCCGACGCTCTATCCACTGAACCAAACCAGTTAGGACCCATTCTCTCACTTTCACCTCGCAATCAGCATTCATTGCTCTGATCTTTTAGTGTGAAGCTTTATTAATAGATATTGACATTTGAGACTCTAAGTCACACCTACTCCTTATCACTCTCCATAAGTGGTTTTCAAAAGGGGCTACAGAAATCTGGCAATATCTAGAAACATGTTTGGTTGTCACACTAAGGGTTGTCACACTGGCATCTAGAGTGTACAGACCAGAGATACTACTAAACATTCTACAATGCACCCAATAGCTCCTCAAAACGAAGAGTTATCTGGCCCAAAATGCCAATAATGCCAATGCCTGCTCTGTCCCAACCTATCAACAACATTACTGACCAAGTTAGCTCAATAATAACAGTCAAACTTTGAACTAAGTTTCATTGTAAGACTGTTAAAAGGAAACATTTAAATTTTTTCTTATAGGTACAATTGCCAGATACACTACTAGGCCTTGAGGAGTCTGAGGGGTGAATTAGATTTGGCTTTGATATCAAGTCTATCTCAACTCTGTCCTGGTTTTCTCAGCCACGGGAAAAAACACACACAAAAAACAAAAAGCAATGTTCATAAAATCATTTTAAATATTAATATACTTGGAAGTCTAGTTTATTCTAAGCAGCTCCTTTGAAGGAAATAATCTGCAGGGCTCAGGTCAGTTCCACACTCAGAGGCTACCATATATGGGGTCAACTAGTAAGCCAAGAACTTCAAATTCAAAAAAGCCTGGTACACTGTAGTTAATTACAAAGATCCCAAATATTCTGAAGAGATATTTAAAATCACAGGGAACAATGTAGAGCTAAGCCTCAGTACCCTGATCACCACCAAACCCAACTGAAGTGGGGGGTGGTGGTGAAAAGCATATATTCAGCAATATAACAGGGTAGGACTGAGGAAAGCTTGTGAGCTCCTCAAGCAGCCATCACCTACCTCTCTTGGGGACCTTGGACATGGTCTTTTTGTAGCACCAGATCTGGGGTAGGCTGGGTTGTGATATCTTTCATCTCCTTGGGTTCACATGCTCTCCCCTTCTCTTCTTCACCAGTCATCTCCAAGGTTTTCTCTTGTTCTCCAGAACCCACTTGGACATCTCTAGAGAAGCTACCAGAGCTGTGGCAGGAATGAATGGAGTCCCTCTCCCGACGATCATCATCTTGTTCATGACACTGGTCTAGTTCACTCAGCTGAGAGCTTCCTTGGCTCACATTACAGGAGGAGCTATACCTACTACTGCTGGTAGGGCTGTGGGAAGGAGAGGAATACAGATGAGTAAGTAAGTGTAAACTAAGGATCACAATAAAAGTAATAGGTTAATCCAGGAAATAATGATTGTATCAATGGCAAGAATCACAAACAGGAGGTTCCTGGGAATGGAGGACCAAACTTTTCAATCTAGAACTAGTCTCTACTCAGCAGTCACAACAGGGAAAAAAACACATGCTGGGTTCTTGAACAGCACTTAACCTCAACACAGAAATTGACTTTGAAGAATGCCTTGCCTTAATGTGATATTCATAAGTAGATTACAAATTATTCAAGTCTATTGTAAAAAGTCTAAAATTCTTTACTCAGACTTCTAAAGAAACTTGTCCAGTGGCTGTGATTAAAGTTTTCTAATTTTCACATAATAAAATACATGAACTCTACTCCCTTTTGTGGTTATTTGTTAAATTGAAGTCCCCTTTCCTTCTTGTACAATTGTTAATGTGGATGCCTGTGTCTTAGGATGAGCAAAGGACAGTAGAGATATCCTTCAATTATCTCTCAGACATCTGCATAATAAGATAATGAAAGCCACTGAGAGATGGAGGTTAGGATCAAGAAATTCCTCACGGGATTTCACTGACCATTCATCTCATGGATGTTACAATGATATTCCTGATAGCATACAGAATGTCCATTGATAAACTTGCCCATCTGTAACTAAGTTGCTCTCAGGACATAGCTTAATTTTGGATAAAGTGGACAAAGTCCAACTCCAGGATCTAGGTCAGGGCCATATTAATGAATTTCTGTACCTGACAAGAGATGAACCCAACCCTCTCTCAAACACCCGAATTCCCATACCCAGAAAGGAAATTTGTTCCCCTGCTATGTGAGTTAGCAGCTGTAGCAGGTGTAGCTGTGACTCACAGCCAAAAAGAGCAGTACCCAGAAGTTACTCCCTTCAGCCATATGTAGAATCTAAAACATTCTGACCTATTCAAGATAGAGGACTTAGTGATAATCTACAAGACCTATCCCAGCCGATTTGGATAGTTCTATCCAAGACAGGGGCCCTCATTTTACTTCTGGCATCCTACTGGAAAGCCTGAGAGTCAAGCCTTCAACTAAAGGGCTTATATTTACTCTTGGTCAAATGAAGATACATGGTTGTTTTCCAGTAATATTTTCCCTATGGTTCCTCCCAATTACCTAGTA
>JAAGEH010000226.1:13273450-13349110 GCA_011751065.1 Lasiurus cinereus
TCTCTCTCTCTCTCTCTCTCTCTCTCTCTCTCCCTGACCAGCCTCTTTGGATAGTTTTTGACCAGAGATCAAAGTATCATTCTTAAACTGCACTGTATGGTGCTTCTTAGGAGAAATAATACGTAGTACCCTTGATAGACCTGACAATGGTCCAGACTGAAGAACTATAGCAAATAATAGCCCTGAGCTCCTGTGAGACTTCATTTAAACAATTTATCAGACACAAGTCTCATAGATAATAAAAGGCACAGACTGGAAGAAGCTATGCAAATTCATGTGGAATAGGATATAGAATTTAGATTATCTCAAGCCATCCTTTGTACTTTGTATTTTACTTAATTCCCTCATTGCCACTGAAGAAAGTATCTTAGAAGACTTGGAAAAGGGAAGTAAAGTAGGTCTCTCCCCAGCTATTACAGATATAAGTGCCGAAGGCCCAAAGAAGCATCCTAGCCCATCATGTGGTTGTAATTAATACATACTACTCAACTACTTGTTGCCTCCTCCTCTCCTCCCTTCTCCATTCCATGTTATATAAGGCAGAGCAAATCAGAGTGAGTAAATGTCAGGGCCTACCCTTTCCTTTAAGTAGGAAACTCCTTGTTCCAATAAATAAATTTAAGTTTGGCAGTAAAGAGAAGGGAGAGGATGAAAAGACCCATACATTATTTTTTGTTACTTAATCTCTAATTAACATGAAATTCAGGTGCTAGGAAATACAGAGGAAGGAGGAAAAGCAGGCTATATCTAATCTACCTCTAAGTCACTGCATCATAAATGATCAATTCCTTGAAATCATTTATGATGCTTTAGTTGAGAACAGGCCTTTCATTGGTCTTTGTTTCCTTGATGCCATGTGGAGTAACTGGCAGCTGTCCATTCAAAACAGAGTCAGAGCCAGCAGGCATTGCCTCCCCTCCTTGTGTTTCTGGCTGGTGAAGTAGCTCAGAAACAGTACAGTGCTCTTCCTCATGAATCCCTGAAGGACTGGTGAGGCCAGAGAGGTTGCCTTTGATATTTCTGTCTTCTCCAGATGCTGGGCTTTCCACTTCTCCAAGCCCTGAAAACACATGAGCACCTATACTTGGCTTGGCCTCAAGCTGATTAGAGGTCACAGAGAGCTGAGCAGAGATCTTAGCTGGGTGAGCACTGGCCCCAGACATTTGAGAAGATTCCAAGGCTTTGTCAGCTTCACTGGAGTTAAGGTCCTGATCACTGCTGATAATCAAAACTGGAGTGAAGGATTCTGTAGGCATTTGTTCAGGGTCCCCTTTGTGGTCTTTTGGCCAGGGGAATAAAAGATCCAGCTTCTTTCCAAATCTTAGTTTAGTATCATTTGCCACTATACCGTCTTTTCCCTCTTTACCTCCCTCAAACAGAGTTGACAACTTCTTAAAACCAGACATTAAACCAGTCTCTGCTCCCCTATTGCCAGAGGAGGAAGGTGGGGAAAAGAAAGAGCTCAATGGTTTCCCATAGTCAGCAGCAGAGGGTGGGAAATGGAACTTTGGCCAATTGGTCACGTCTGGGATTTCAAAACGTGGTCTTGGCTGCTCTGTTTCCTGGAGCGCTGCAGGTGGATCTTTCTGGGCATCAAATATCCCATAACTTTCTTTGGCACAAAGCACAGGTTCCTCCCACAGAAGCTGAGAAAGGGATCCTTGCATTTCCAGTGTGGCACTCTGACCAACTGAACATGCCTCACTGAACAGTGTTGTGGTACTGGTTCCTAGTGAATTGGTTGCCTGTAGTTCTAACATGTTTTGTTTTGTGAAGGCAGATTGCATAGCTGGCTTTGACTCAAGAGGAAGAAGTGGCTGAATTGGAGAAGGAAGGTCTTGGGCAATCCAGGTAGGATCTGGATGGGACTGTGTTGTCAATGAAATATGCTCTGCTTCAAATGATGTCTCTGTGTCTGTGCCCTGCAATACCCCCATGTCTCCTTCATCACTCAGAGATAATACTCCTTGACCAGTATCATCTCCTGATATAGAAGATGTAGCCCCAATTGTTTCAGAACCCTGGGGTTCTGGAATATTGTCAGGAATACTTTTTTCCATTTCAGTCATTAGTTTTAGATCATCTGTCAAGGTATGGTCAGGAATATTACTGTTTTCCACTTCGGTTGTTAGGTTAGGACCATTTGTCAAGGTCTCTGAGTCTGACTTGGTTCTAAGCCCAGTCATTCTATAGTCACTGAGAGTAGAGTCTAAATTGAATGATGCAGAAGCAGCCTCTTTCCATAAATTTTCTGGAGGTACTGATCCGACAGCATCTCTGGAACTACCATTTTGAAGCCATGCAGTAGCTGGGATAGATGATTCTTGTTTGTATGTGTCTGGTTTGGGACTTTTGAAAATTCCAAATAACTCACCTTTGAGTGGTGGAGATGATGCACCAGAAGCAAGAGAGAAAAAAGAGTTTTTCTTTGGATGTTTAGAAGAGGAGAAAAATCCAGAGAAAGTTTTGGGAGGTTCAATTAAGCTCCCAGAGAAAGATTTCACTTTGTTCACAAACCCTGAAAACATTTCTACTGAAGAGCCCAACAATGATTTGTCTTCCTCTTTATCTGTGTCTTGGCTCTGGAGGTGCTCTGCACACCGCAGCTCTTCAGAGGAAGAGGCTGGCTCTAGGATCTGTGTTAAGATCTCAACAGGAGCCTTTTCTAATGGCAAGTTCAATGGGTCACCAGAAAATTTTTCATTTTGGTGGTGGTTAGAACAAGTGTCTAAATTGTTGAGTTTTCCAATCAAATGACTATCATGTGGAAAAGACTTAGCCAATGAGCTGCTGAGGAAGGCTTCCTGTATGAAATCTTCATGAGAAGCTACTTCAGAGGTCTCTGGACCAATAAGCAGTGTTTCGGTCTGTGCCTGATATCCTGGTGAATGAGGAGCAATGTCTGTTTGCAACTGATTCAACTGGAAATCTGCTAAAGATATACATGATCCATCATTGGACTCTAGCTTTCCTTGATAGTTCTCCCCTACATTGAGCTCATCATCAAGGAAGGTAATCTCAGTGGTGTCGTTAATGGAAACACAGGGTGCCATTTGCTGCTCATGAATTAACTCCTGGACTATGCTAGCTCTATTGCCAGAGGAACCTTCATTCACTGTGCCAGACATGTCTACAAAAACACTTGGCTTCTTACATGGCTGGGAAGTCACTGGAGCAATAGTTGAGAGGCTATGCTTTTCCTCAGGAGTCTGCTGTTTTTCATCCAAAAAGGACAAGCTGAAGAAACTAAAGGAGCTATTATGAGAGGCATCCTTCTTGATGCTTGAATTAGTGGGGAAAAAGGAAGGGAGTATGAATAGCCCTTCTGCTTGAGATTTGGTTCTTGGTAGAGTAGCAGAGGCTTGGTTCTCAGATTTTCCGGATCCAGTCAGAAAAGAAAATATACTCTTTCTGGTTGGCAACTCTGGTTGGGATGGAGATATTGTGACAGTTGAAAAACTTAAGTCTTTATCAGAAAAATGATCTTGTTCATTTGAATTTTTTCTGCTCAGAATATCAAAAGATATTTCATTACTTCCTGAAACTTCTGTCACTGTAGACATACCACTAGTTACTATTGAAGACTCTCTTGAAGAATCTTTTAAACAATTTGTTGCAAAAGATGGATTTGGTGACTGCTGGATTAAGTGGTCTCTGGAGGGTACCTCTTTTTCAGTCAAATTATTGCCCTGGATATCCTTAGTTGATGGTTCCTTTAGCCCAGTATCATCAATAGTAGTCTGCTTATTGAGACTTCTAACATGAACCTTCCCTTTAAAGGAAACTGGTGCAGAAGGAAAGTTCCCAAAATCCTGGATAATTGGCTTTGTGGGATTAGGACTTGACTTGACCTCATCTTTATTAGTCACTGAAGAAACAGACATATTTTCAGTTGTCTGTGTAGAAGATACATTGGTTTTAAAGAAATCCCCAAGGGTTCCAAAAAATTTTGAAACACCAGAAGATTCATTCTTTTCCTGAGATGTTATTTTTCTATTCTTATCACCATTCTTTTCAAAGTTTGGTGATCCTTCTTTATTCATCTGAGTTTTAAAGAGGTTCAAAAACCTAGGTGCCTGTTTTTCATTTGCTGTTGCACTGACTGAAGAGTCTTCTCCCTGACCAAAGAGTTTCAATGCACTTTTAAATAATGTTCTCTCAGACTCTTTAGAAGGCTGGTCTTGGGGCATATCACTATTTCTGTGTTCATCCCTACTAAACTGTAATGCAAGAGGAACTGAAACAGAGTCGGTTGTCATGATTTCATCATCTTTTACGGCTAATTTAGCCTGAGGAGTTATTTGACTTACCTGGAAAACAGATTTCAACCGACTTTGTTTTTTCACATGAATGCTTTTATTTAAAGGAAATTCTTGCTTTACATTTTCAGTAAATTCTGGTTGCTGAACATCACATACTATTTGTCTCTCTGAATATTTAAGAAGACTTTCCTCCTCATTTTGGGATTTACTCTCTGATTGCTTACTCAAGATTAATGACTGAAGCTCTTCATTTGTGAGCTCTGCCAAGTTTGACTGCTCATCCTTCTTACGTGTGACCAAAGACTCTAAAGATTTGTTCTTTTCAAAATTCAAAGTACTTCTAACTGGAGCACCCGAAGCAGAAAATAATGAAGTCATTTTATTCAACAAGAACATCTCTTCTGTTTGTTGTGGGCTCTTAGTCATATTCTCAAGATGAACCAAAGTAGTACCTTCTTCAGAAGCCTGAAGCCAATGAAAACTGGGAGGGTAAACTAATGAATCCTTAACCACAGCCTGGTTCTTGTCTCCCTCTTTAATTTGATTTTTATTTAAGCCATGATTACCAACACTTTGGGGCTGATTTCTGAGATCCAATGTACATTCAAAGTCTTTAGAAACACACAGTCTTTCTTCAAAAAATCCAGAATCTCTTTCAAACTTTTGGGAATTACAGACTGAAAAATCTAATGGTCGATCCCTTTGGCTGTACCCTGATTCTTCAAGAACTTGTGAGAATGTTCCTAAATTTAGATACATTGGTCCCTCACTTCTTGGCAAAACTATAGATAAATCAATAGGATCATCAGTTGGTTCCTCTCCAACATACCACAATAATTCATCTTCTTTATCTAGTACTCTAAAATTATAGGCAGAAATAATGCTATCATCCAATATAATACCTGATAAATCATTTGTCTGTAAATCACAATTTAAATATTTTTGATAAGGACAATCAGGTATAAATAAATATGCATACTGTCCAGTAGAATCAGTGAGAAAAGAATAGATATATTGACCATCATGGAACAAATAATATCCATAGTCTCCATCCTCTGATGGCCACCACACTCCATTTTCAAGACATGATAACCATTCCTGGTATTCATAATCAACATTTGAAAAAGCAAAGTTTTCATCCATTCTTAATGATTCTTGATCATCTATGGGGTATGAAGTCTTCTCATAACCTGAAGAACTTAAGTCAATGGGTAATTCTTCTAGTGAATTCTCAGTCTCATTAAGATGACAAGAATTTCTATATGAGTTAGCTGCCCACATATCATCTCTTACTAAGTAATCTTCATTAAATGCAAACTGATCGAATGATTCATATGGTAAGTCACACCAAATGACACTGTTTGAATTTGTTCTCCACTCCAAGATATTTGCATTTTGATCTTTTTGGCAAAAATTTATTGCTGGGTTTTCTGAATCAGGCCACGCAAAACAATCAGCTGATGGAAATGTATTTTGATTCAACATATAATAAACTGGCTGAAGTATTCTGGAATCTTTAGATAAATCTTTTATATCAGAGCCCCATTCATAACAAAAATGATTGTTCATCTCTTCAAAAGCTTGATAGTGGTTTGATTTATTAAGAATGTTAGTATTTAGTATAGGTGGATTTAACTTATTTGAATTTTCATTTAAGTTTGCCTCAACTATATGGTGTGGTGTTGGCCTCTTGACCAAAGATTTTTCTAAGAGGTCTTCCTGAGCATTTGGTACACTGTTCTCAGAAGAGGGGCAATGCTTTTCACTGTTCTGGTTTTTCCATGTATAGAGGCAATGATGATTATCAATCCAAGCATCAACTAACGGTATGTTTTCTTTAGGTGAAGATAATAAAGTTTTTATGAAGCCAGAAGTTTCTTGTTTTTCATCATCATTCCTCTGGTTCTCAGAAGTCACACATGAAGTAACAGGGATCTCATCCAAGAATAAATGCTTATTTCCACTTAAATTCTTTATGTCGCCTAAAGACATGGACTTTGCTTCATCTGGTTTATTATAATCAGTCATACTGTTACTGGTTATCAAGTTAAATATTCCTGAGAGTAAGCTTGGGGTATTATTCCTGTGATGAGAATCATCATTTTTCAAATTTAATTCTTGTGTACTAGACAAGTTTTCAAGAGAAGAGAATCTGTTAAACAGGCCAGAAAGGGGGCCTCCTTGGGTTCTTTTCTTGGAAGCTTTATCTACAAGTTTGTCTTCACTAATTTCATTAATCAAGGTGGGTTGTGAAATAGAAGTTAATGCTAATGAAGAGTCTGATACTATTAAAGATGTCACTTGTGTAAGAGTCTTACTTTCTTCTGAATCAGAAGGCATATGTTCTTTGGGTACAACAGCAAGGATGGCTAAAGTATCTCTTTCACAGTTCTCTTCTGCTGTGTGGTTGCTGGAATTTAATACTTTTACATCCCCAAATTTCTCAAGATCATTATTAGTATTTGGAACTGAGTCAGACTTTATTTTATTAAGGATGCCATCTTTAGGACAATTTTTTTGGTCATTTTTATTCAATTTCTCTGTGTCTCCAAATTTTCCTAGATTATTATGAATATTTGGAACTGAACTAGATTTTATTGAACGTTTGGTATTTTTGTGGCAGTTTCTATGCATCTCTTCATCAATGGCTAATTCTGAGCCATGAAAACTCTGGTCATTGACAGTGATATGGCTGTCAGTGGAAGGAAATTTAAACAAAGAAAAAATGCTTCCTTTCTCTCTTAAATCCTGCTGCTTTTCAGAATGACTAAGAACACCGAGAAATGGAATATGTAATTTTCCACTAAAGGAAAAGGAATGTCCATCTTTCTTAGGGATCCTTTCCCATCCATTTTCCTCCAATTGATGAACTTCCTTAGATTCTGACAAAGTTTCCTTTGAACAGTTTTCAGTGGAAGTGAGTAAAAACTGGCTAAAAGATTTTCTGAGTGGCTCAAGGAAATCATCATCACCAGTAACTCTGTCTCTTTCTAATGCCACTGAAGAAGCCTCTTTATTGGCAGTTCTACTGCCAGCTACACAAGGATGTCCTGGAGTATCTTTGGCGCATACTAGTACTCTTGGTTCATCTGGTAAGAGAGAGAGGTCTATGTGGGGTTTTCTTTCCAACAGATTCTCAATATCATCTTTCTTACTTGCAGAACTAGCTAAGTTTGAAGATTCACTGGCTGCTTGGGAAGACAACAAATCCTCACTTACAGTCATTTGGGACAAGCCTGTACTGTCTCCATTACTCTTATCTAAAGCAATGATGCTACTGTCATTGCCAAGTGTATCTTCCTTTTGACTTGATTCTGAACCACATCCAATGAAGCTTTCCTTTCTTGTTGGTTTGTTCTTATCATTTTTGGTTTCATCCTTTTGTGAAAAGATCTTTAATGGAGTTAGCATGCTGAAAACAGACTTTATAACTGAACTCTGACTCTGTGGAACAGAGTCCCTTCCAAGAGTTTCTGCTGCATCCTGAAAGCTTAAACTTCCAGTTTTAATGCCTATGTGCTCATTTCCAGAGGTTTTGTCACATCTGCCAAAATCTTTATTATCAATTGTTTGAGAAGGTAATGGAGATTGCATGGAAAGGTCTTTCTCTGATACTGACTTGGCTCTAGGTCTAGGTCCCGAATTAATTATCTCTATTTTAGTAAGAGTTTCTGTTCTCTCTGGAGCTAAAGAACCCAGTTTTTCCATAGAGAATGTTAGATGCTTTGTGCCCGAGCCCACTTTTTCTGTGAGTGAACTGAACAAAGAACCAACAGCACATTTCACTCCATTCAACTCAGGAAAACAGATGGTCTTGTCCTTGTCATTCTTGACAATGTTTATAGGTGGTATTTGATCCTCAGGTTTTTTTTGTTCTGCATTATCAACAGTATTATTAATTTTATATGTTTTTTTAGTTTTTGAAAGGGAACCATATTTATCAATCTCCTCTTCCTTCTCTGCTAAATATTCTGAAACTGTTTCCACAAAACACTGAAGCTCATCTATTGTATCAATATAGTTCTCCTTAGTTTCATTAGAAGAAAAGGTTATCTCTCCCATGGGACACCCAGACAGATTTCCAAGTGTGTTTGCACTGCTATTCATCCTTTGTAATGGATGAATTATTGGATTTGCTACATAATATTCTTTAGAAAAGCCTCTAATATGATGGACATTGGATGGATGGCATGTTGGTGACAATAAACCTTCCTGCTTATCAGAAGAAATGGGGGAATCCAGAAGTTCATCAGAAGTACTGCTAGTAGAATCTTCAAGAATATCCAATGGAATGAAATCAGTGACATGCTGGGTTAAGCCAGATGACTTTTCGCAGTTCTTAAAACAACCTGGAAGATCATAATCATGATTTTCCAACTTAGCGGCCCACATGCCACACTTAACCACAAATCCATTTTTGTAGGGGTGCAAAACTGGGTAATTATTTTTCTTCTTTTCAATGTTGCAAAGGTTATAATTTTCACTAGTAGGATACATATTTTTTAAGTTAATCTTAGTTACTAATCTATCATTATATTGTCTTCTTTCATTGTCTTCCAAATGACTGTACAAGGGTTTCTTTTTCCTTCTTCTATCAATTGTATCATATTTCTGAGGATATCTAGAGGAAACAGATGTTTCAAACTTAAGGTCAAAGTTAGAGGCAGTAGAGAATTCTGTTTCTTGGCTTTGAGAGGGTATCTTTTTCCAATTCTTATAACTTGGTTGTACTTTTTGGCTGTAACATTTATCAGTTTTTGAAAGAGTTCTAATTCCCTTTACCTGTGCTTCTTTTACGTTTATGTTACTGTTTTCTAGGAACTCTTGTGATGTCTTCCCCTCTATCTGCTCATATATACCTTCTTGCTCTTTATAGTCTACATCAGAGAAAGCTGAAATAATCCTAATTCTGTCAGCTTTAGCCTGTAAGCCTTGTCTAGTGTAAAGGGATAAGTTTGAAGGAATATGAAGCAAAGAAAAAAAGGAAAAACAGGGAAAAGAAACAAATAAGATTTAGTGCACATCCAATAAGAAAACTAGAATTAGTAAAATTATCAATTTAATAAAAACCATTCAGACTAAAAAATAAGGAAATCCACATGATCTTAAATTAATATTATAGCAATGTAGTAAGAGTATTTTCTACATCAAAAAAAAGAACAGCTGTAATAACTTATTAATACTTCACTAGCTATCATAAGCTTTTTAAAAATCCTTTATTTTCTAAGAAACTAACAAAATGAACATGTCTTAGCAATATACTAGTATAGCAGCGATTTTCAACCTTTTTCATCTCATGGCACACATAAACTAATTACTAAAATTCTGCAACACACCAAAAAAATACATTATATTTTTTCTCGATCTGTCAAAAAAAAGCAAATTATTTAAAATGTTATAATTGTTATTTGTGAAATCTAAGACTTATCTACAATAAAATCCAATTTATATTGGATCAATTAAAGAAAAATTTTAGGGAAAAAAACTGCAACTTAAAGTACACCACTAATGCTCCTCTAAGTGTTATTTACTATAGCAGTAGCCCAGGATGTAAATAAAATTATAATAGAGTATTTATTAGGCAACTGCAGTTGCCCAGCAGAGAATGCAGTCATTTAGGATGATGTGCCATTATTACTACTAGCCTGTTCATTTAATGCTTGCAAATACAGAGGGGAAAGAGGGCCAAAAATGTGTGTGGGGGGGGAGGGGCGGGTAGAGTTGTGTTTTGTTTTGTTTTTGCTATTATATGTGTATTTTTCTTAAACAACTAAAATCAAATGAATAAAATATACAAATATTTAAGTACTAAACCAGCAAAGAGTAGGAATCAACCATAGTAGGATTCCTGGCATGTTTCTTTTTAGAATCAGATTATAAAGAGTGAGAATTCTATTTGATGGTTGATATATGAAAAAATTTTCATTGAAAATATACTCAGTAATGATAGTAAATTGAGACAGGATGCTGTCTAGCAGGTGGACCATCATCTGAGGCTCAGGATATAAATATTTACCAGTTTAGTAAGGTGGGGCAAAAAATGAGATCATCACCCAGCCAGTATGGCTCAGTGGTTGAGCATCAATCCAGGAACCAGGAGGTTACGGTTTGATTCAGTCAAGCAAATGCTGGTGTTTCGGGCTCAATCCCCAGTAGGGGCATGCAGGAAGCAGCCAATCAATGATTCTCTCTCATTATTGTTTCTGTCTCTCTCTCCCTCTCCCTTCCTCTCTCTGAAAACAATAAAAATATTTTTTTAAGAGATCATCCTAAGGTAAGTGAATTTCGGCAACTAAAATATATGCTAAGTTGGAATGGTTCTTAACAAACTAACCTCCAACCAATGAAACAATTGATTCAGGTAAGGATCATCAATGGATGTTAAAGTCAATGGGTTAAAGGTTGTTGGAGAAACAGAATATTGGCACAACCTCAGATATAACCCAGAAATCCTTAATTACAAAGGGGAAAGGTAACTACATTGGAAAAACATGGTATATACAGATTTATTAATCAAGAGATAAAACTAAACACCAAAAATGAGAAAAAGTAACCTTATGTGAAGGAAACATCATCTGTACTATTTTTGCCAAAATGTTTAATCTGATTCTAAACATGAAGAAACAATTGAACAAAAACAAAATGAAGGGCATTCTCAAAACAACTGGCCTGCCAAAACCGGTTTGGCTCAGTGGATAGAGCGTCAACCTGCGGGACTGAAAGGTCCCAGGTTCGATTCCGGTCAGAGGCACGTATCTTGGTTGCGGGCACATTCCCAGTAGGGGATGTACAAGAGGCAGCTGATCAATGTTTCTCTCTCATCGATGTTTCTAGTTCTCTATCTCTCTCCCTTCCTCTCAGTAAAAATATCAATAAAATATATTTAAAAAAATAAAATATATTCCAATTAAAAAAATGGCCTGAATACTTCAAAAACATGTAGTGTCTTAAAAGATCAAAAGAAAAAGAAAAAGAAAGGCTAAAACCGGTTTGGCTCAGTGGATAGAGTGTCGGCCTGTGGACTCAAGGCTCCCAGGTTCGATTCCGGTCAAGGGCATGTACCTTGGTTGCGAGCACATCCCCAGTAGGAGGCAGCTGATCAATGTCTCTCTCTCACCAATGTTTCTAACTTTCTATCCCTCTCTCTTCCTCTCTGTGAAAAATCAATAAAATATATTTTTTTTAAAAAGAAAAAAAAAGAAAATTTTGTTAATTATAGGAGACTACAGAATCAGGAATATAAAAAATGTTTTGCATCATGATCATTGACTCCTGGATCAAAAAGGAAATATACTAGTATATATATTACTGGAGAAATTAAAATATGGTCTATATATTAAATAATTTCATTACATTATTAAATTTCTTGAGTATGATCATAATATTGAGGTTATGTAAGAGAAAGCTCTTTTTCTTAGGAGTTATATGCTGTAGTATTTCTTGGTAAAGTAACATGGTATCTGCAACTTACTTTCTTTTTTTGAAATATGATTTTATTTTATTTTTAAAAATTTTTTAGAGAGAAAGAGGAAGAGGGATAGAGAGATAGAAACATACATTGATGAGAGAGAAACATCATGGATCGCTGCCTCCAGAACACACCCTATTGGGGATCGAGCCTGCAAAGTGGACATGTCCCTGACAGGGAATCAAACCTGTGATTTCTTGGTTGCTGAGTAAATGCTCAACCAGTGAGCCACATCACCTAGCTGCCAACTTACTTTCTTATGGTTCAGGGAAAAAAGGTCTGTGATTTTTAATATATATTAGAAAAAAATGAGATAAATGTGACAGAATGTTAATACAACTGTGAATCTAGGCAATGTGAATATGGGTGTTCATTGTACTTATTTTTCTAAATTTTAAGTTTAAATTGTTTTTAAAGTTAGAGGTGTGGGGGAGCATGTATTTATGTATTTGCTTTTATAGTCATAAATATATGACAATAATCTATGGAAAGATACATAAAAAATGAGGGTGGTAAGAAATCTAAGAAAGGAAGGAAATGGGGTGAAGGAGGATAAAAAGTGTGAGTGGGAGATTCTTTGCTGTATGCTGTATTGTACCTTAACATTTTTTAACCATGCAAATGTTTCATATATTTAAGAAATTAATAAAATAAAAAATTTAAAGGTTCAGCAAAAGCACTGAATCTGTTACAGAGAGATCCACAGAGGTTTTCTTCTGAAATTCCCAGGGAAATATTTAGGTAGGAAGGGTTATCCAAACATTTAACATCTGTGATTTTCTTTTTTTAATTTTGGTAAAGGATGAATCAAAATCTCTGGTCTGGGCAGAGCAGTGAGCAGGCTTTTCCCAGATATCACCCCCAGTGGGCATTCTCTCACCATTTGAGAATCGCTAATCATAAAGAGAAATATTACAGATGGAAACATATAAATATGAAGGTGTGGAAGAGAAAAAAGATAATTGTACACAAAATAACTGTATCTTGTCCCATCTTACTGCTATTCTTCCATTACCACCAAATCCTTGATGTAAGTTGTATCCTGGGCTCAGCATACTAGGAAAAGAAAGTGCTTTGTTTCTAACACCCACCTGAGAGCCCGACGCTCTGGGTAATCGAGGTCATAATCATAACTTTGCATAGAATCATTGCAAGAGTCCCGGGAACTGCCCTGAAGTAGCAGCTGCTGTGGCAATCGCAGAGGCACAGGGAACTGGTGCACAGAAGCGTTGGGCTGGGAAGTCGAATGGTAAGGAGGTGGGATGCTGTTGCTGGTCTCACTGCGATAGTCACTATCTCGGTCATCGACAGCACTATCAGGATCTTCAAAAGCTGTGGAACAAGCACAGTCAAAGCTTTATCTAATTCTTCAGAACTTTTTGTGCTTCTAACTTAGGTAGCCACAAGCCGTGGGATTAAGAGCAAGCTAAGTTGCACCCGAATCCAGAAGCCATGTACAGACTGTCTCAATACCCACTAGTTTCTCCCCTATTTATCAAATGAGAGAGAATACTTGGTTTAATTTTAGTGTTGATTCTTAAAGGAGTTGCATTTTCCAATGCAGAATTCTTTGAGATTCTACTTCTCAAGCTATCATAAGCCTAAGGAAAACCTGCTTTTAAATGTCAAAAACAGATTCTGGTCCTCTACTACTACCAAAAGGAGAAAAAAAAATCGTTTTTCCCTCTTAAGAGGATTTTTTGTTTAAAACTGTCTTGTTTTTAGACTCTAAAATACATGGCTGAACCAAACAGGTCCAACATCAGAAGCTGGCCAAGGAAATCAGGAAGGTCAAGCCAAGGATTCGGTGTCACCCTAAAGGTCCAGCACTAAACGATGAACACAACTACAAATCCTGCTCCAAGCAAAAATAAACAATGTGCAACATGTGCATGGAAAGGGAGCTCAACCTTACTGTGCTTTATAGATTACTATACAGGGAAGCCATTTCTGACACCATCCTCACATGTACCTAATTAATAAATTCCCATATTTCCTTTCTTGCCAGGTTCCCATTTAGCTCGCAATGAGGAAATCCAATATTCACCATCCCAAAAAAGGAGATACTTTTAGCAAATGATGGATTCCTCATATTAGTAATTAAAAAACAAAAATAAACAAACAAAAACACCTTGGTAGTAGTATGGGAAACAGAAGCCTCTTGAAGACCATAGGGCTTTGAGATTTTCTCATGAAGGAGATAAGGACCTGCATCCATACAGCAGAAATTAAAAAGAGTTAATGAACTAGGGTGGGAGGATTTCAAGCAGAAATGATAAAACTTAGAAATAAGCCCTGGTTAGTGTGGCTCAGTTGGTTGGACATCACTCTCCATGCACCGAAAGTTTGCTGATTCAATTCCTGGCTGGAAATGTTTCTTTCTTTCTCTCTCTCTCTCTCTCTCTCTCTCTCTCTCTCTCTCTCTCTCTTTCTCTCTTTCTCAAAATAAAATTAAAATAAAAACTTGGAGACAAAGACAAATAGAAGGTAACAGGAAAATGACCCTTGGGCTTCTACATTATACAGCCTACTAGGTAATTCCACTAAAAGAGATGGAGCAGCACAAACGTGGGCTTTACACGCAAGGAAGAAAATTTGAACATTGGATTCCAGACAACACTTGTGGATACAGCAGGATAGGATACAGGGGTAAACTTTTCCCATTTGAGTTTAAGGCAACATGTGAGCATAAGAAGAAAAAAAAAAGATGTTAGTAATTAGAATCCCAAGGGGAAAAATCAGTTCAAGAAAGGGGCTAGCTAACCTTCAAAATGGGCAGGAACAAGATCAGTCAAAAAATACAAAGCATTCGGATCACATATTAGGAAAAAGACATTAGAGGCACTGATTTTAATCATTAACGTATTTGTTGTTCTGAAGACTAGAAATGATCAAAGAATGAAAACCAGAATGCCTTTCTGGTTTAATTCTCCATGAACCTACAGAAGGAATGAGTGTGGGAAAAGTCAGTACTGAATTATTCATGCATACAGGGGGAAGGGACAGATACAAAAAAGAAGACAGAGAAAAAAGTCTACTTAAATTCTGGCAGGAGAAAAATTAGCACATAATCCAGAAAACCAAAATTGAGTCTCCAAAAAGGAAGCCTTGATACTACTGATTGTGAGGCTAGGAGAGAGCAGCTCAGCCAGAAGTAGAAGCCCATGATCCAAAGCCAGGAACTTAGTATAGAGACCCTTAATTTCTCACTGTATCTGACCTATTACTTCTAAATAATCCTGTGTGTGTGTGTGTGTGTGTGTGTGTGTGTGACTGTGTGGTATTCTCTTTATTTTAATATCTTTTTATTGATTTCAGAGAGAAAGGGAGAGGGAGAGAGAGAAAAAAAAAACATCAATGATGAGAGAGAATCATTGATTGGCTGCCTCCTACACTCCTCATACTGGGATTGAGCTCATAACCCCGGCATGTGCCCTTGACCAGAATTGAACCCTGACCCTTCAGTCCACAGGCTGATTTTCTATCCACTAAACCAAACTGACTAGGGCATGCTTTGCTTTTTTATTTTGCTAGGTTAAGGGGAGGAATATTCCAAAACTTTCCTAAAGGCTGACAGCATTTCTATACAAAAGAAATAAAGTACAAATATTAAGGAATAAAATGCCTATGGAAAGAAAAGATTGGGAATATTAGGAAAGAGAATATGAAAAGTAGGAAGGAATTGGAGAAAGGAAATATAGGGAAGTGAAATGAGACAAAAGAGAAACAGAAAAAGAGAATATGGAAGGAAATGACAGAAAATAAACCTGTAAAAGTAAACTGGAGAAGAAATCTAATCTGGGACAAATCTGGGCTACAGGCACAGAGTAGGCACACAAACAAAACTGAAGGAGATACTGAACAGCGAGGCTCTCCGGGGTGCAGCACTCCTGGATTAAGTCCCTGTCTTTAAATCCAGAGTACAGACAGAAATTTACCAGCTGGAGAAGAAAGGAAAAAGAATTCAAACCTTTTTACTTTTCATTAGTTACTTATTTTCTATTTAAGTTAAAACCTTAAGTTATCTGAGCTCTCTTAGGCTGCCTTTGAGCAGTTCCCTAGTGAAAATACTCAGGATTCAAATCGCAAAAAATATATACTCCATGAGAAATGACAGTAACAGGACAAAATTTAGTGCCTCTTAGCACCTATTGGACATCTATCACTGGTACTCAGCCAAAACCCCTTGCCAGATGGGTAACAACCAGTAATGTTTGCCTAGGGCTGTGTATCTTGCTGGAAAGGACTGACTACCCACTCTCCAAGTCTAGAACAAAGTTAGCCTATCTGGACTGCTTCAAGCAAAGTGAAACCATGTCATCAGCCTCTTGGCTCATTTCACCAAACCAATGATCTCCCCCAGAACAAACCTTCTCTTCTCACTGCACTCCTTAGTCAAGAAACCAAAGGACAGGGCTTCCTACACTGGCGGCTGATGGTACTACTTGTCTCTGGCAAAGAAAACTCAGGAGATCCTGTCAGAATTGTAACTGGGACTTTGATTTAAAATATATTGTACACACACAGTTTTCAAGAAACCAGCCTGAAAGGGATATAACGTTTCACTAAAGATAACTCTCTCCTGAGATTTAAGGAGGGGAGGGAGGTGAAAGGAGGGGTGTGAAGTTATATACACTAGTATGCATGAATATCCAGCTTTATAGTTCAGAGAGAGTATGTTAAAGGATAAGATTAAGAAAATTATAAGGAATTCAAATTCTTACGTACTCTGCTGCTCTCCCCAGCCCAGATAGGTCCAGTGACCTAAGAACACCGCAAGTGGTAGCAAGAAGAAGAGCGACAGAGATAATTTTAGGAAGAATTCAAAAATCATTTCCCCGGCCCACCAATTATTGATATACCTTACCTTATTTGAGCCTTACCTACTTGTATTCCATTAATTTTACATTAACATGTAAAGAGCATCTGTCTTCTACCAAGCATAAGACAAATCTACATACAAAGTACTCTTGCTCTCTACTTGTCACTATATAAAAAATAAGAAAAAACTGCCTCCATACTCTTTTTAAACCTCCTCAAACCTACAATATCATTTAGAAGCTGATATACTCTTTCTTACTCCGAATGAGAAAAATTTTACCTGCCTCTACGAAACCCTTCCTTGTCTCTCTGTTCATTAAACCTGAGCCTACCACAGGAGAGAGACTCAGTCCTGATACAGTGGGAGAGTGATTTTCTTTTCTGGAAGCGGTGGTGTCCAATTTTGCTTCTCTCCATTGAAAGTTAAAAGGTCAAAGAACATTTGCACTCTCTCATTTTTCAATATATAATAAAACAGTGTAACCTGTTGGGTCCTCAGAGATAGCATTTTTTCTCAATTACCTATAAATTTTAAATAAAATCTATTAAAACACAGAAGCTTTGAATGAAAGGAGAAATTACGTTTTCTACTCATTTTTCAAAATAAAAAATTCAATATTAATTAAATTTAACCCCTATTCTATACTCAAACTAAATTTGAGGCAATGAATGTGACAAAGAAATCACTAAAAATAGGCCTTTATCCTAAGAGTCAATGAATAATTTGGTTTCATATTGGTATTGAAGTCAAAGCTAAGTTATTCTGGCCCTGCCACATATTAGCTATATAATCTTGAAAAAGTTGTAATGATTACAAGAGAAAATTAATTTTGTCATATTGCCAGATTTTTGCTTGCCTTATAGGTTCCTGATAAATAGGTAATGGGAGGGTCAGCACACTCTGACAGCCCTAAGGTCTGCTGAGAGATCGCCAATGTCTGGGTTAGAAATCCCTCAGAGTTCTGAGGATGCAACTCCCTTGAAAGCTTGCTATAAGAATCAAAATTCTAGAAGCATCAAATGATGCCAACACAGGCTGGCTTCATTACCTGAGCTAACTTCCAATTCTGGGCATATGGGATTACTAGTTACAGGCTGTTTAATTTAGCTATGTACTTAACTTCAGTTTTCTTCCTATGTAGTACTTAACTTCTTCCTGCCATCTATGTCTTCTTCTCTGAAAGGATACTGTGCCATTTTTAAATTTTAACAATTTATTAAACTTTCTAACCATGGGGAGAGAGAGACTTCAGCTGAAAATTCTCCCAGGCCATAGCACAGTTGTCATAGCAACTGCTAAGGGGGTAATTACCTTGTTTCTCTTAAAAAGAAAACTGAAAAATAATCACATAGAACTTCAGAGCAACCTAGATTGCTCCAGGCAAATAACAATACTGTTTCTCCGTGAAACTCTGGGACCAAAGAAGCCTCTCCTTAAAAGACATTGCCTCATTCCTCAATGTTCCACACCACTGCATAGCAGGTTTCTTATACATAGTAAATGGTCAACAAATGCTTATAGCATGAGTAAATGAAACAAGTGATCTGATCCCACTACGAGGTTCATTACTAACCCATTAAAATAACAATAATTATGCTGTCTGGACAACCAGTTCCCTATTCTCACTTAAGCCTGTTACCCTTATTATTAGAGAAATAACACCATATTAATTCAAGCCAGTTACCTTCTCCACCCCCAAAATGCACTAAAATATTTCACTAACCAGTAGGACAATTAATGAGGACAGTTAGATTTTACTAGTACCAAGAAAGGGAGGGGGGAAATGTTTCAGTTAAATAAAATTATACATACAAAAGCACATTTAGTGAACTGATAATGATGGTAGCATATTTGAAAAAGAGGCTTCAGGGTAGGGGTATGCAGTAGGCAGCCAATCAATGTATTGCTCTCAGATAGCTGTTTCTCTTTCTCCTTCTTCCTTCTCCTCTCTAAAAATAAATTTTAAAAGCTTTTTTTTAAAAAAAAAATAATTCATGAGTTCATTGTGAGTCACAAAGAAAAGTAGGATGAGAGAAGAGGAAAAGGCAGCTATTCGATGTAAAAGTAATGAGAGAATTAGAATATCATCATTTTGCAACCATCAATGTGGCTATGATGATAACAGATTCTAATATCCTATGTAATAAAGAAAAATATGCAAACTGACCATCACTCCAACACACAAGATGGCTGCCACAAGATGGCAGGCAGGGGAGGGCAGTTGGGGACAACCAGGCCTGCAGGGGAGGACAGTTGGGGGGGACCCAGGCCTGCAGGGGAGGGGAGTTGGGGGTGACTAGGCCAACAGGGGAGGGCAGTTAGGGGCAATCAGGCTGGCAGGGAAGCAGTTAGGTGTCGGTCAGGCTGGCAGGGGGTGATCAGACAGACAGGAAGGTGAGCAGTTAGGAGCCAGCAGTCCTGGATTGTGAGAGGGGTCCCAGATTAGAGAGGGTGCATGCTGGGCTGAGGGACACCCCCACCCCATGCACAAATGTGCACCAGGCCTCTAGTTAATGAATAAAAAGTTATGAGAAAATAGGATATGAACACCCAGTCTCAAAGAGATATGCTCCCCCTCAAATTACTTATTAATTACAAAGGGGGAGGGGGCAGCATACCCTAAAAATGGAAAGATCCAGAAAAGACCATCTGAACTAATAATTAACATCAACATCACAAATAATTTTAAAATATTAGTATCAGTTATGTAGTAACCAGAATCTAATTATGAAGAAACAATAGGACAAATCCAGATTTTAGGAAATTTTATAAGACAATTTAACTGAATCCTTGCCAATTGTCTTATAGAATGTGTGTGGAATTCTTTAACCTTTTGCAAGAGCAGCTATTTGTGAAGAGAAGTTAGCCCATCCATTCATTATCTATCTCCTGGGGAGGGAAAAGATGAATAAAGTTTGAGGATGCTGGCAAAAAAAATGGGAGCCAGACAGGTTTGACGTCTACCTAAGCAGGAGAATTGCTAATCTGAACTTTATACCTATCTATAGGTACAATCTAGAGCTCATTTAGACCAATTCTTCTTTTTTATACATCAAGAAACTAAAGTAGAGAGAAACCAAGATGGTGGCATAGGAAAACACCTAAACTGCTGCCTCACACAATATCAAAACTACAACTAAAAAACAAAACAGACACCATCCAGAACCACAGGAAAGCTGGCTGAGTGGAAATTCTAAAACTAGAAGGAAAAAGGAAAGCACAATGAGACTCAGAGGAGCTGCAAAAGGCTAAGGTATGAAAATGTGCATGTGAACAGGATGGGCGGGCTATGTGCACAGGCAGCTGAGTGCGCAGCTGGCTTTCTAAAGCAGAAAGGGAGATGGAAGCTCCCAAATGCACTGAACTCCAGTCCCGGGTGAGGCTCTGGGAAACCAGACTCATTTGGGGGGAATCTGAACTGTCAGGAAAAGAGAAAGCACACTGAGATTTGGGTGCTGTGGAAGGCAGAGGCCAGGGCGCACGCGCAGAGAGGACTGACTGCTGAATGCACGGGCGGCTGAGTGCACAGTTGGCTTTCTAAAGCAAGAGAAAGATGGAAGCTTGCAACTGCACTGAACTCCAGTTCTGGGTGAGTATCTGGGAACCCAGACTCATTCGGGAAGAAACTGGACTGTGTGGCAGTGAGCGAAACTCGAGGGTGGCTTTCTCCCAGAGGTACTTGCAGGGATTACCGAAGGACACTGAGACCCAGGGGCCTCTTAGAGCAGGAAAACAAGGCTGTCTGCTCTGCCCTGAAACTCAATCCCATCCAAGCTGAGCATAGTGGCTTTTGCAATTTTGCAAATCTTACCTCAAAAGGGTGTCTCCAGCATAGAAGTTTGCCCAGCATAGACACAGCTGATCCTCACAGCCAATTGGGCTAGAGGTCAACTCCTCCTAGTGATACCAACAACAATCAGGATTTAACTACAACAAGGCTGAGCAAACAGTCCACAAAGGTGTCCACTTCAGGTAACTGGGGAGGCTGAGTCACTGTGCCCTATAGGACACCTACCACACAAAGCTACTCTATCAACTCAGGGAAGCAGTGAAAATGTGGAGACAAAGGAACAGATCCCAAATGAAAGAAATGGAGGAAAGCAAACAACTGGATATAGAGTTCAAAAACCACGGTTATAAGGGTTTTCAAGAATTTCCTAGAAAAGGCTGATAAATTTAGTGAGACCCTTGAAGATATGAAAAAGGACCAACTAGAAATTAAACATACACTGACTGAAATAAAAAATATTATACAGAGACCTAACAGCAAACTAGAGGAATGCAAGAATCAAGTCAAAGATCTGAAATACAAAGAAGCAAAAAAAAACAAAAAAAAACACTCAGCCAGAAAAGCAAAAAGCAAAAAGAATCCAAAAATTTGAAGATAGTGTAAGGAGCCTCTGGTACAACCTCAACCATACCAACATCAGAACTATGGGGGTGCTAGAAGAAGAGAGAGAGCAAGATACTGAAAACCTACTTGAAGAAATAATGACTGAAAACTTCCCCCACCTGGTAAAAAAAATAAAACTTACAAGTCCAGGAAGCATACAGAACACCAAACAAAAGGGATCCAAAGAGGACCACACCAAGATACATCATAATTAAAATACCAAGAGCAAAAGACAAAGAGAGAATATGAAAAGCAGCAAGAGAAAAACAGTTAATTACCTACAAGACAGCACCCATAATGATTGTCAGCTGATTTCTCAACAGAAACTATGTAAACCAGAAGGGAGTGGCAGGAAATATTCAAAGTGATGAGTAGCAAGAACCTACAACCAAGATTACCTGGCAAAGCTATCATTCAGAATTGAAGGGCAGATAAAGAGCTTCACAGATAAGAAAAAACTAAAGGAGTTCATCAACACCAAACCAGTATTATATGAAATGCTGAATGGTACTCTAAGAGGAAGAAGAAAAAAAAGGTAAAGATAAAAATTATGAAAAACAAATACATGTTTATCAACAAGTGAATCTAAAAATCAAGTGAATAAAAAATCTGATGAACAGAATATATTGGTGAATATAATAGAATCAGAGGCATAGAAAGGGAGTGGACTGACAATTCTCAGGGGAAAAGGGGTGAGGGGAGTGCAGGAAGAGACTGGACAAAAAGCGTACACCCATGGATGGGGACAGTAAGGGATAGCTAAGGGCAGAAGGTGGGGTGGGAACCGGGTAGAGGGAAGCTATAGGGGAGTGGGGGAACAATTGTAATTATCTGAACAATAAAGATTTATTAAATTTTTAAAAAAGAAAAAAAGAAACTAAAGTAGACAAATGGAAAGACTTCCAAAGACACTCAGAGAGACGACAGCAAACACAGATCTAGAACAAGGACTCAATGACTCCATTACCCTCTTAATAACTTTTAAGTAGTAAAAGTAACTTAGTTAATTATTTAGAAAGTATAAGAACTGGAAGGGTTTACTTTGACGTTTCTCTCTCTCCTTCTCGCTTCCTCTTTGAAATCAATCAGATTCACTGGCCAACACTTAACCAACTATGCCACACTGGCCAAGGCCCTTCCTCTTAAATCATAACTGGTGGCCCTAACCAGTTTGCCTTAGTGGATAGAGCATTGGCCTTCAGACTGAAGGGTCCCAGGTTCAACTCTGGCCAAGGGCACATGCCTATGTTGTGGGCTCAATCCCCAGTATGGGGTGTGCAGGAGGCAGCTGATCAATGATTCTCTTTCATCATTGATGTTTGTATCTCTCTCTCCCTTCCTTTCTAAAATCAATAAAAATATATTTTTTTAAAAAGTCATAATCCCACTACCAGAGACAAATTTGGTTAATATTTTGGTGCCTCTTTTTTCAGATATTTTCCCTCCAATTATATAGATTTGTTGCCCTAAGTGTATTAGTTGCTCCAGGCTACCATAACAAAATGCCATAGAATGGTTGGCTTAAAACAGAAATTTATTTTTTCAGTTTCTAGAGGCTGAAAAATCAAAGATCAAAGTTCTGGCAGGGTTCAGGGGTGAGAGCCCTCTTCTTCACTTGCAAATGGTCATCTTCTTGCTGTGTCCTCACATGACAGAGAGAGCTTTGATGTCTCTTTTTATTTAATTTAATTTTTTTTTGTTAATTCTCCCCCAAGGATATTTTTTCCATTTATTTTTAGAGAGAGTAGCAGGGAGAGAGGGAGGGAGAGAGGGAGGGAGAAAGAGAGAAGGAAGAGGAGAGAGGGAGAGAGAGAAGAACACATGCAAGAGACACATCAATTGATTGCAGCAAGAGAAAAACAGTTAATTACCTACATCGACTGGTGCCAGGGATCGAACCTGCAACCCAGATGTGTCCTTGACTCAGAACCTGAGAAACTTTGGTGGACAGGCTAACACTCTAGCCACACTAGCCAGGGCTCTTCCTCTTTTTAAAGGGCACCAGCCCTATCAGATTAGAGCCCCACCCTATGAAATCATTTAAGCTTTAACACTTCCTCACAAACTCTATCTCTAAATACAGTCAAATTGAGGGGTTAGGCCTTCAACATGAGTTTTAGGGGACACAATTCAGCCCAAAAGCATTCTGCCTCTGTCCCAAAGCCACAAATTCAGATCCTAATCACCTTCAAAATATATTCATTCCATCCCATCAGCCCCAAAAGTCTTAACTCATTCCAGTATCAACTCAAGTCTAAAAGTCTCATTTAAATATCAACTAAATCAGCCCAGCTGGCATGGCTCAGTGGTTGAGCACTGACCTATGAAACAGGAGGTCACAGTTCGATATTTGGTCAGGGCACATGCCCGGGTTGCAGGCTTAATCCCCAGTGTGGGGTGTGCAGGAGGCACGTGGTCAATGATTCTCTCTCTCCTTCTCCTTTCCTCTCTGAAATCAATAAAAACATATTTTAAGAAGAAACACACAGAGAGAGAAATTTTCATCAAGTTAGTGACAGAAAAATAAAAATAAAAATTTGCTCATTACAATAACTTTGGAAAGGACCTATAGACTTTGAATTCACAGCCTGATATTCAATTCAGATTCTTTTGTCTCTATAACCCTAATGTTTGACAAATTCTATGTCCTAAATAACCACAAAGGGGAAAGAGTAATAAATCTTGAAAAAATAGGTTTTCTTAAATAAAGAAAAAATGTTGACCTCTGCCATTGGTCTTACTTTTATCAGGAAAGTAGCCTATTGGATGGAAGGCAACAAATGGATTTATAAATAGAGGTTTTCATTCTCAAAAACATTATGATAGAAGTAATATAACAAAGCAACTCAAGGCATGGACTATCAAGACAGGTTGTGCTTGAATATTTACTATACCACTTACAACCTATGTAATTTGTGGCAAATTATTCAATCTCTTTATGCCTCAGTTTCCTCATCTGAAAAATGGAGAGAGACAAGAGTAAAATTTATGTCTTAGGGTTGTTGTGAAGATCAAGTAAGTTAGTACTTTTTCGTTCTTAGACCAGCATCTGGCATACTCTAAGACCTCAAAATGTTAGATACTATGGTTCTTCTTAGTAGTAGTATCACTACAATTACTATTACCACCAATTTCCACATGCAATTGACTAGAGTTTGACATGTGGTTCAGGAAAATAACTGTAACAACGAAAGTACAAAACACACACACACACACACACACACACACACACACACACATACCACAGGTTGAAAAATTGAAAGAGAAGCGACTAAATCAGTCCTTTAGTGAGTCCTCAAGCTGTTTTAAGAGAAATTAAGGAGAAGGTAGCAATATAGCAATATGACTCATTTCAAGAAGAAATCCTTGTGATTTGGATAAGTTAACCTCAGGAGAAATATGTTCTCTCACTCAAACATTTATCAAACTTTATTGATGCGTACTATACTATGTGTCAGGTATTGTGAGCCAGATGCTAGGGATACAAAAAGGAAGAATGGCCATGCCTTTAAAAACTTTCTGTTCCTATCAAAGAAATATACGTAGATTATAATACATGGTAGGTTATATAATAAATGTATGCACAGGAAAAAGCGGCAGAAAGATTTCCCAGAGTTAATAATATTAAACAAAGTCTTAAAAAATAATAACTGATAAATGGGGATAGAAAAAGTAAAATCATTCCTCCTGGGATAAAAAGTTGGCAAATGGACAAAAAAGATGAGCACCATTGCCCTGCCTACAACCACACAAAACCAAAAGATCTCTTCCTAAAGCTACTGGGTAGAGATCATTGGAGGCATAAGTCTGAATAGGTGTGTTTCTGGAATATATTCTGTTTAAACACACCACAACACCATCCTCCCCAATTCAAAATAAGTAACATTTAGAAACTCACAGAAAGCTGTGATTAAGAGCTTCAGAGATAAGTTTCTCACTTACAACACTGGGCGGCAGCACTGGGCAAAGGCTTCCTCTGGCTTTCTTCTTGAATAGAATACTAGAAGCAGAAAGAAGAAAAAAAAAACACATATAATAAGAGGCCCAAGTAAAGAGGGGGGAAATCACAGGTACCTGTAAAAAGGTTTAGTGTTTGACAAGAGTAAAAATTTTTATTGGAAAGAAATAGGTGATCCTACTGCTGATTTCCCTGTGTGATCCCAACATAAAAGCCAAAATATCAGATATGACATGGTCCAATTCAACAGAGACCATTCTGGCCAAGAACACCTGCCAAGTAACTGTAGAAGGCTTAGTCTATTTTTTTAACTTCTCAAAAAATTATCACTGGAGGATACTGATTTTTTTAGAAAGAGCGGAATGGAAAAAGAGAGAGAAACATCTATGTGAGAAGCATGGATCAGTTGTCTACCGTACACACTCCAACCAGGGATTGAACCACAACCTAGGTATGTGCCCTGACTGGAAGTCAACCCTGTAACCTTTTGGTGTACAGGACAATGCTCCAACAAACTGAGCCATCCGGCCACGGCAGAGAAAACTTAGTTTTAGAGAAGATTCAGGAGACATAGAAAACTCAGTCTTCTAAGTTTTCCTACAGATAAAGTATAGATTTCCCCATTGGCATGATGGAACTGCAAACCTCTCCGAGATTGAGTTTCTGATGTTTTTTTAAAAAAGGTAATAGTGCTTTTTCCCTCATGAGGTCATGTGTGCAATTACTTATTTACGGATCCAATGCAACATTTAAAATCTACTCGAGTCCCCTTCCCAACTTATACTCTAGTCTTCCCAACCCAATCCACCACCATTAACACCAAAAAAACAAATACAGAGCCCTGGCTGGTGTTTCTCAATGGTTAGAGCATTGGCCTGAGCACCAAAAGGTCATGGGTCCAATTTCTGGTCAAGGGCACATACCTGGTCCAGGTCCTGGTCTGGACATGTGGGAAAGACAACCAACTGATATGTCTCTTTCACATCAAGTTCTCTCTCTCTCTCCCTCCCTCCCTTCTTTCCACTTTGTCTAGAAAGGGAGGAAGGGAGGGAAAGAAATAATTAGGTTAAAACAGTGGTCAGCAAACTGTGGCTCGAGAGCCACATACAGCCCTTTGCCCCTTGAGTGTGGCTCTTCCACAAAATACCATGGCCTGGGTGAGTCTATTTTGAAGAAGTGACGTTAGAAGAAGTTTAAGTTTAAAAATGTTGTCTTTCAAAAGAAATTTTAATTGTGTACTGTTGATATTTGGCTCTGTTGACTAATGAGTCTGCTGACCACTGGGTCGGCAAAAAGCAAACATAGAGTATTGAAGCCATAAAAAAATTTTCTCTGAAATTTTTAATTAAATTTAAGTCTTGAGTATAGGCAGGATTTGAAAAGGCAAAACGAAAAAGACATAAACAAATTAACACAGGTATATAGTTTAAAAGACAGAATAGTTTGGTGCAGATCCCACTAGAAGATTGGGAAAACATAACGTGTCCAGCAACTTGCAAATAACCTGGAGTTTTCATCCTGACTCTGCCACTTATTAATAAGCTGTGAAATCCTGGGCAATACAGATCTTTTCTAACATTGCCAATAAATGTGTCATTCATTTAACAGATATTTCTTGAGCCCTTATGTGCAAAGCCTTATTCCAGGCAACGGGGAGGTAGAGTATGTAAACCATGATAAGGAGTTTGGATTTTATTCTGGTGTATTGGGAGGCCATTTAGAGTTTTAAACACAAGAGAGATGTGACTTGATTACACTTTAAAATCACTCTGGCCCTGCCCGGCTAACTCAATTGGTGAGAGTATAGTCCTAATTTGCCAAGGTTGTGGGTTCAATCTCCAGCGAGGGCATATACAAGAATCAACCAATGATTGCATAAATAAGTAGAACAACAAATCAATGTCTCTCTCTCTCTCTCCTTCTCCCTCTGTCCCTTTTCCTCTCCCTCTCTCCCTCTCCTTCTTTCTCCCTCTTTCCTCCTCCCTTTTTCCTTCCCTTCCTCTCTCTCTCAAACCAATAAACATTTAAAAAATCACTCTGACCCATCAGGTGTGTCTTAGTTGGTAGAACATTGGCCCATGTACCAAGAGGTCACCAGTTCCATTCCCGATGCCCAGGTTCTGGGCTTGATCCCCAGTAGGGGGTGTGCAGGAGGCAGCCGATCTATGTTTCTCTCTCATTAATGTTTTTATCTCTTTCCTCTCTCTAAAAAAAAAAATCAAGAAAAACCTATTTAAAGCCCTAACCAGTATGGCTCAGTGGATAGAGCACTGGCCTGTGGACTAAAGGGTCCCAGGTTCGATTCTGGTCAAGGGCATGTACCTTGGTTGTGGGTACATATCCAGTAGAAGGTGTGCAGGAGTTAGCTGATCAATGTTTCTCTGTCATCGATGTTTCTAACTCTCTATTCCTCTCCCTTCCTCTCTGTAAAAAAATCAATAAAATATATGTTTTTAAACATATTTTAAAAACTAAAAAGTCACTCTGGCTACTCTGTGAGATAAACTATAGGGAACAAAAAGGGAAAGAGACCAATGACTGCAATTACCAGGACAAAAGTTGATGATGATTTATATAGGAATGTCAGTAGAGAAAGGCCTTTCAAGTGGTTGGATACAAAATACAAAACATTTTTTGTATAAAAATATACTTTTATTGACAAAATACTATATAAGCAATAACCTATGATACAAATATCAGAGGTAGATAGGAAGGATCAGAAGTCAAGTGCAATTTATTTTATTTTTTAAAATACATTTTTATTCATTTTAGAGAGAGGAGAAGGGAGGGGAGAGAGAGAGAAACATCAATGGGCTACTTCCTGCACACCGCCTACTGAATAGAGATGAAGCCTACAATCCAAGCACATGCACTCACTGGAAATCAAACCAGCAGCTTTTTGGTGCGTGTGACAATGCTCAACCAACTGAGCCACACCAGCCAATGTGAAGTCAGGTACTACTTATTTATTTATTATTTATATTTATCTATGTATTTATTCAGTTCACGGGCCAATGCTCTTTCCTTTGGGCCAAACCAGCTAAGGCCTACTTTACTCAGAGTTCAAATTCTCTTTATTGTCTCAAAGATGTCTTGTTACAGTTGATTTGTTCAATTTATGATCCAAACAAATTGTATATATTTAGTTATTATATCTTTTAAATCATTTTAATTCTATAGTTGTTTCCCCTTCTCTCATTTGTTATGTAGAATTCTTTACATTCTAGATTTGCTGATTATATCCCAAGGTTTCATTTACCATGTTCCTCTATCCCTCTTACTTTCTTTAAACTGGAAATTATTTCTAATAGTTTGAGGATTCATTTGAAATTTAGATTGAAGGTGCTTTTTTCTTTTCAGTAGGCTGATGGTGTCTTATGTCACTTTTAGTGATGTTAAATTTCAATAGTGGATTCAACTGGTATCAGCCTATTTCATCCCATATGAAGTGATCCCACCAGCCTTTTACCAAATGGTTTTTCACAGCATAAAAAAGACATAAAATTTTTAAGCAGACATAAAAATGAGCATAGTAAACTGAAACCTTTATACTTACCTCCAAGATTCAGGAATTATCAAAATTTCATAAATGATATATCTAACAATGGGTTCATATGTAAAACACAAATAATTAAATAACAAAATAAACTACCCAATCAAAAAACAAGCAGAGGATATGAAAGGACATTTGTCCAAAGAAGATATAGATGGCCAACGTACATATGAAAAGATGCTTAATCATCAGGAAAATGGAAATCAAAACCAGAGTAGCAAAAGTAATAAATGGTGGTATATTTCCACAAGTAAAAGAACTTATTTTTCCCTCCACCACCAATATCAAGAGCATTCCCTATTCCTGGTAGCCCAGATTGAGTTGTGTTCTATTCTATGCAACAGACCCATTTCTGGAGATGTTAGGACAGCAGGACACCAAGCATGTAATAGTCTAACCATCCTTCAAAAGAGCACACAAATAAGGATATATAGATCCAAAAATCTGGAACTAGCAGAAGAAATGCCTTTGTTATCTCTGTAACAAGAGGACAGTTTTTCTAGTATACGCTCCTTCCCCAACAATCTAGAGCCAGACTAGTGCCAATTCAGCCACTTCTGGGCAACAATAAGAAGAATAGAAAAAGAAGGAGAAAAATCCTTCTAATGAAATGTCAGGCAATCTTCCAGATGCCGTTTTCTTTAACATAGTTTGAATTCTTTCATTCTTCAACATATGCACAGGTCCCTCTGTTGAAAAACTATAAAGTGTTCTATAAAACAATTTTCTTTATCTCTCCATATTGCAAATAAGGCTGTTCCTACCTCATTGTCAGCACCCAAGGCATTTATTTGCTCCAATTTGTAGGTCCAATATCTGGCTTCTTCCTCTGGGATATCTACCATGAAAAAGAAGAAACCAGATTACAAGGTTAATAATTTAATCATGGGCCAATAATGCTTTATTCAATTGGATAATCAAACTTAAAAGGGTGGTAGCAAAGGACCAATTTTACTGGTAGCTTAATTCTTTCTATGAACATTATCTTGAATCTTTATAAAAAAAAACAAAAAACAAAATAATGTTCTATTATTCCCACTGGACCAGAAGACTTAATATTGTTAATATATCACACTACCCAAAGTGATTTACAGATTCAATGTGATCACTATCAAAATCCCAGTATGTTTTTTACAGAAATAGAAACCACATCCTAAAATTAATATAGAATCTCAACAGATGCAAAATAGCCAAAACAATCTTAAAAAGTAAGAATAAAGCTGGAGGACTCACATTTCCTAATTTCAAAAGTTACTATAAAACTATTTTAATAAAAAAATAGTGTGGTACTATATTCTGTGACATGACAGAGGTATCAGCTAATGCTATGATGATAGTAATCATTTTCCAATATATAAATGTATCAAATCAACACATTGTATACTTTAAATTTACAGTGTTAAATGTCTATTATATCTTAATATCTGGTACAAATATTTTAAGTGGGGGGGAAAAACAGTGTAATACTGACATAAAGACAGATATATAGATCAACAGAATAGAGAGCCAAGAATTAAACCCTCATATATGTGGCCAAATGATTTTTTGACAAGGATACATTCAATGGGGAAAAGAATCTTTCAACAAACATTGCTGGGAAAACTGAATATCTGTATGCAAAAGAATGAAGTTGGATCCTTATTTAACATCATATAAAAAAAAATTAACCCAAAATGAATCAAGACATAAAACTACTAGAAAAAAGCATAGAGCAAAAGCTCCATGACATTGTACTTGGCAATGATTTCTTGAATAAAACACCAAAGGCACAGGCAACAAAAGAAAATAAAGACAAATTGGACTTTATGACAATCAAAAAATTTTTGCAGTAAAAGATAAATCCAATAGAATAAAAAGGCAACCAACAGAATGAGTGAAAATATCTGCAAATCAAATATCTGATAAGGGATTAATACCCAAAATATACAGAAAACTCCTAAAACTCAACAACAAAACAAAAACCCAACAAAAAAATGAAGGACTTGATAGATTCTCCAAATATATACAAATGGCCAATAAGCACATGAAAACATGCTCAACAACACTGATCATTAGGGAAAGACAAATCAAAACTACAATGAGATATTACTTCACACCAATTAGGATGACTACCGAAAAAAAAAAAAAAACTCCCCAAAACACAGAAAATAACAAGAGTTGGTGAGGATGTGAGAAACTGGAACCCTTGCGTACAATCGGTAAAACTATAAAAATGGTACAGCCACTAGGAAAAACAGTATGGCAATATTTTAAAAATTAAAAATAGAATTACCATATAATGCAGCAATTCCATCTCAGGGTAATAACACTCAAAAAAATTAAAGCAGAATCTCAGAGATTTATGCACACCCACATTCATAGCAGTATTATTCACAATAGCTAAAATGTGGAAGCAACCCAAGTGTCCACTAATGAATGAAGGGATAAGCAATATGAAGTATATTTATAAAATGGAATATTATTCAGCCTTAACAAGGAAGGAAACATTGACATATGTTGCAAAATGGATGAACCTTAAGGACATTATGCTAAGAGAAACATGCCAGTTACACAGAGACAAATACTATATGATTCCACTTATTTGAGATGCATAGAATAGTAAAAATCATAGACAAAGAAAGAATGGTTGCCAGGAGCTGAGGGGTAAAGAGAATAGGAGTTATTTTTTAATGGGTACAGAGTTTGATTTTTACAAGATGAAAAGAACTATGGATATGAATGATGGTGATGGTTCATGACATTATGAATGTATTAATCTCATTGAACTGTACACTTAAAATAGTTAAGATAGCCGAAACCGGTTTGGCTCAGTGGAGAGTGCGTCAGCCTGCGAACTGAAAGGTCCCAGGTTCGATTCCGGTCAAGGGCATGTATCCTGGTTGCAGGCACATCCCCTGTAGGGGGCATGCAGGAGGCGGCTGATCGATGTGTCTCTCTCATCAATGTTTCTAACTCTCTATCGCTCTCCCTTCCTCTCTGTAAATAATCAATAAAATATATTTAAAAAATAGTTAAGATAGTTAATTTCATGTTATGTGTATTTTACCACAATAAAAAAAGAAAAAATAATAATGGTATATAATCATTTCTATATATTTAAAATTGACTATTACAACTTATCCCAAAACAAAACTCACCTTTTATAAACATCAGATATATACAGCATGAAAGAGAAACAATGAGGCAACCTATGGATCAGAGCAACTCTGGAGACATTTAAACAGATACATCTTCCTGCCTAAAACTTCACCTCCTTCCCCTCAAATTGCTCTTCAGCAATTAGTGGCAGTAATCAAAGTCTTATAATAAAACCTTCAAATAATCTACTACCTGGTTTGTGTAGCACTTCCTAATCCATAAAATGGTCTGACTATTTTATGGATGAGGAAGTTATTTAATTACAAATAATTAAATAATTCTTGTAATTATTTAAAAGAAGTGAGGACAGGAAGACCTGCTATGCTGCAGATCTATAAATTCTGATGTAGAATAATGTAGAATTATTCTCTAAGATACACTGTTAAGTGAAGAACAGCAGGGACACCAAATGTGTTGAAATATTCTACTATTTGTGTTTTATAAAGAGATTAAGTCTATATTTGCTTATAGACTCAAAAGACTGGCTCTGCAAAGATACACAAGAAAGTACTAATCATGACAGCCTATGAGGAAGAGAACTTATTTGTGAGGGAGGCTTAGTAATTTTCACTGGGTAACTTTTTAAACCACAGTGGATGTATTCCTGCCTTACCCCTCAGAATAGTTCTTAAGAAAAATACAGAGCTATGATTATGTTTACTGCAGTATTATTCATAACAGTATAAACTTTGAACAAACAAAATACCCAACAAGAGGAGTGGTTAAATGTATTAATGGTTTAAATTAAAAGTCCAGACCCTAGCTGGTTTGGCTCAGTGTGAATAGTCAAAATTAAAATTAAACTAAATTAAAACAAGATACCATATACACCAATTAAGCAGAAAAAGGTCAAAGACTGTGAAATACAAAATGTTAGTAAAGATGTGTAGAAAGGGACATCTTGGATAGAGCTGGTAAGACTATAAAATGGTACAATATTTCTCACAAGTAACTTGGCAATACTATGAAAAGTAATGACCCATTCTTTATTGTTTCAAATATTACATATGTCTCCTTTCCACCCCACCCCCATTGACCTCTCCAGGCCCCTCCCATCCCCTTGACCCATTCTTTAAATTCTACTTTAAGAGCTTTTTCCTAGACTCACAAATGGGCACAGATATACAAAGCTGTTCATTACAGCGGTATGTAATACTATATATATTTTTTAAAAACCTACATGTCAATTAATAAAGGATTGCTTAGATAATTTATCATAGAGGCATCTGTTCAGACGAGCAAGATAGACCTTAAGTATAACAGAACAATGTCCAAGATAATGTGCTTTTGTAGTTCATTCAACACTTTATGCAATTATGTGAGGCTTAATAACAAGGTATGTTCTGAGAAATGCATCAGTAGGCAAATTCACCATTGTACAAAACATTATAGAATGTACTTATACAAACCTTGATGATATAACCTACTCTACACCTAGGCTTTATGCTATACCACCATCATATAGGTGGCCCGTCATTGACTGAAATGTCATTATGTGGCACACTACTGAACCACTATAAGTAGTATATACATATGATTCCAATTTTATCAAAATAAATTTCTGCAAAAGAAATTTCTTATTTATAAACCAAGACAGAAGATAGTTAATAGTGGTTTATTTCTTAAACCACTGCAAATGGAATGCAAAGGAGGTGTGAAGAGAAACAACTTTTATCCATGTACATTTCCATACTATTTGAATTTTTGCGAGACCATGTATTTTTTGTAATTTTTAAAAATTTCCTTTTAAATTATTATTCTACTTATTAGTGCTACTTCACTGTTAAAATGAACAGATCATAAGATACACATTCACTTCCAAACAATAAATGTTAAAATATTATCACAAGAATTACTGATGTTCTCTAACAAGTATTTCATAAGTCATACTAAACAGTCATAAAAAAGTAAATAGTTAAAGAGAATGCTTTTAGTATAGATTATTTAATTAGCACCATTCTAGCGTCAACTTTGCACCATCCCTGGGCTAGGCATTATAGGAAATAGAGAGGAAGAAGACAAGAATGCCCTCAAAAGAGATGGCTGATAAGACAAAAGACACAGGAATAAAATAAATAGCAAACTATTTCAAACAACATGGTAAAAAGTATTAAATGACATTAAAAACTAATCAAACAGACTCACCAAAAGGCAACTCAAATCTTGTATCAAGCAAAATTTTATGAGGAGTTGGGTTTTTAGTTCCACAGATTTCATCATCTTTCATTAATGTCTCTGCCTCCAATGTGGACCACTCCCCGGGCCCTTCCTAGAAAACAGAGATCTAAGATTAAACTTTACTTTTTTATGATTCCCCTCTTGGCTTAAGAGCCAAGTGTTTTTCTCTGAATTTCCTTGTTGGAGAGTTGCTGAGGGCCACTCACTTCCTGATAAGGCAAACATACCATTGTCACCACCTACCTCTCCTGCTCTCTGGAAGCCCACTGAGAAAAGAATTTCCGGAGTACCAAACTGAAGAACCAAGCATCTCTCCATGGATCAATATTTAATATGCGGCATTCTTCATGACTGTGTCACTTCACGTGTTTCTGTTTCTAATCAGTAAAGAGCTACTAACATTTCTGGTGAAGGACTTGAACTGGGGCCACAATGAAAATGAATTGCCCATTGCCTGGGGGAGTTCAGATTTAACCAGCACTAAAAGAAATTCCAGAAGGAGGGTCACATTTTCACCACCCCCACTCCCAGAGAAAACTCCCAGTCCATGTAAAAGATAAATGGGAATACAATAGATTCTGTCCAGGATCCAAGTGAGTGTGTATGGAGAAATTATGCAGAATTCTAACCTGGGGAAGTAGAATGGGAGTTCAGTCTTGAAAATAATGTACAGAGACAATGTGAACACCAATTGCCAAAACTGGTAGTTCCTTAAACTCTGTTACATTTATATGTAGAAGGAAGACTGAAACCAGTTCTCTGGGGATTAGTGACCCAAAGAAAGAAAGCAGAAAATAGGATCCAGAGTAGAGAACAAAACCCATCCAGATGACTGAGGAAATTTAATGGACTCCTCTCAGGAAAGTATCTTAGTGGGAAAGGTAAAAACCACAGGTACCATAAATCAATCACACACACTCTTTCCCCTCCCTCATTTACCCTGCTGCACTCTCTCTCTCTCTCTCTCTCTCTCTCTCTCTCTCTCACACACACACATACACACACACACACACATACACACACACACACACACACACACACACACACACCTCAGAAGGGCTTTCTACTTCATATGTTTAAAGAGATATTCTAGCACCTTTAAATTCAGTCATAGGGCAGAGGAAAGATTAGACTGAAATAAAATCCCCTGAACCTCTAGGTGAGGTGAGGAATAAGCTAGTTGTATGCTCTCTAGTTAGCATGGGGGAAGAAAAATCTGAGATGTATGGATGAATATCATGGAAAAATCTAAGATGTATGATTGAATGGAGCTTGAGTGGGTAGAACTAAGGGCTAGAACCATACTTATAAGTGAGCAATGCAAGAACTGACCTCATTCGACTGTCGAATAGTCTTCAGTGCAATCCACACAGTACCCACCATGGTGTCCCAAATCAGTCCTTTGTTCCATACCTCCACACTTAGACCCAGGTCCAGGCGGCTAATCTCACTAAAAGAAAGAATAAAATCCTTTAAATAAAGCCAGATAATATGAAGGAAACAGCTGCATCTTCCGTTTACCTTGAATATTTTATTACCAGGATTTTATCATCAAGGAAAATCAAAATGCCCCAGAATGCTGCACCCATTGTTTAAATTCCTAGAAACTTATGTGAGGTATCAATAGAAAAATGCCTTTGTTAGTCTGTCCCCTCTCCTTTGGAGTTACAATTATGATTAGATTAATAGTTTCATTAAAAAAAAAAAAGTGGAGCTGAAACCGGTTTGGCTCAGTGGATGGAGCATTGGCCTGTGGACTGAAAGGTCCCAGGTTCGATTCTGGTCAAGGGTATGTATCTTAGTTGCGGGCACATCCCCAGTAGGGGGCATGCAGGAGGCGGCTGATCGATGTCTCTCTCTCATCAATGTTTCTGACTCTCTATCCCTCTTCCTTCCTCTCTGTGAAAAATCAATAAAATATATTAAAAAAAAAAGTGGAGCCAAATAATGTGACATTACTACAAAGGCTGCCTGCGTACACTCTTCATTCACCCGTAGGCAATAGTCTTATATCTTTTCTTATTAATCCTAACACTGCCCACAACTCATATCTATGGATCATATACAGGAAACTTTTAGAAAAAAACAAGGCTTCTTCACAAGATTTATTAAATGGGTTGTAAGCAGAAGAAAAAACATCCCTGAGAACACCTAAGTTTGATGGGAAAACATGGTCAGGGACAGGTGAGCGCCAGTTCATACTACACAGCACCTCATTAGACATTAACTCATTAGACATTATCAGTTAAAGTAGGCACTGTCTCTTATTAACAAAATAACTACCATAGAATAATGATAAATAATGATTTTTCTGTACTAATAATAACTAAGAAAAATTTTTAAAGAAGTTATTCTGGAAAGAGCCAGGTAACCAATAAGCAAAAGCAATGTCATGTATTGGTGGAATATCAGCTTGGAAGGGCTAACTCAAACTTAACTATAGCCTTACGGTGAAACAAGCAAACACTTATGTTAATGCTAAAAACATTCTCCAGAAAAGCTCTTATTGAAACACAAGATTATTTGTGAAGAAATTCAAGAAAGATGAGAAAAGGCCAATCCCAGCAAAAAGGTATTCTCAGGAAAACAACATCTACTTATCACAGGTAGAAGAAAAGCTTGGCTTCCCTATTGTACTATTAAGATAAATGTTCTCAGACTCAAAATTTTGGGATGAGATATTATAACCATAGAATTCATATCAAGTGTGTTGAAATAAGTGAAGCAAAGAAAAAGTTCCCTTTTACATAAATACATATCGAATATAGAATATAAAATATAAAATGTAATAATGAGCTCATTTGTTCATTTACTTAATGTTTCCTGAGCACATACATATGACTTTGGGGAAGACATAATCAAGGACCCAGTTCCTGTCTCTAAAAACTTCCAAGCTATCGGGAATTGACTCACATTCATAATTCATCTCTAAAAATAGATTACGAATCCATAAGAGAATAAAATCGCAGATATACCTCACCTTCCACACACCTCACTTGTTCCTGTAACTGTATAGTTTTCAAAAGAATATTTAACATATGCTAATACATTGAAATATGTTTTAAATATTTAATGTTTTTTTATAAACCTTATACTTACACAAAATCTTGGGCCTGTAATTGTTTAATCCAATGTAATTACCTTGAAAAGGTAATCAAAAATTGTAGGTATGCTGCTGCTGCAAAGTACTTACAACATAAAATCTTGTTCCCAGGAAGGCTGATCACCACGAACTGCTACAGTTGTGCTCTTCACATTCTGCACTTTCAGGGTCACATATGTGTTAAATTTATCTTTGGAAAAAATGCAAAATGAAGATGCAATACTTAGTACTCAGACTATTACCCAATCTCACAAAGCCTTTGGAATTAAATATCCAAAGTAAAGCATTACATATAGATGAAAGAAATAGAAACATATATTGTATAAAGTAGCATCATTCAAAACATAGTAGAGCCACAAAAAATATATAAAACACATATTACCTTCAAAAGCATAACCTATAAGTGTTTTTGCAAGTTTAAAATATATATTTGACCCAGGAGACACACATAAACACATATAAACTAGAACAAAGCTTCATAAAATATGAGATGGTACATTGATATTTACTATTCTATTTCATTTAATCTATAAAAATGTTAACATAACAACTAATTTGATTTTATATCACAGCTGCAGCTTGAAAAAAAACTAATATAAATTATCTAATAGGAAAGATATGTAACTTTAAATGTAGACAATAAAAGTGCCATTAAGAGAAAGAAAAATAAAGGATTGTAGAAGAGGAAAGGGCAAACTCTAGCTGTTAAAGAGATAAGAATTCAGGATAAACCCTCATAAAGGAAATTAATTTCAAGCTTGATCTATTAAATTATCAGAAATGTTATTACAGAGTTGGGAAAAGGAAATTCTCTGAGAATATAAGTTGAGTATTAAATAAAGGTAGGTAGCCTGAACCTCAAAATTCAGAGATCTGAACAACACTTAACCCAGCACATTCTATTCTCACCGTACTACCTTCACATCAGCCATGATGAGGGCACTGAATTGAGAGTTCTTTTATATAAACACTGAGGCTCGGTACACGAAATTCGTAGGCTTGGTACATGAAATTTGTGCACTCAAAGGGTCCCTGAGCTTGGCCTGTGCCCTCTTGCAGTCTGGGACCCCTTGCTCCTTACCACCCACCTGCTCGATACTCCTTAGTGCTGTCATGGAGGCGGGAGAGGCTCCCACCACGGCTGCAATGCTCACTAGCCATAAGCCCAGCTTCTGGCTCAGTGGCACTTCCCCTGTAAGAGCGCACTGACCAACAAGGAGCAGCTCCTGCATTGAGCGTCAGCGACTGATCATTCTGCTATTTCGTTGATTTGCATATTAGTCTTTTATTATATAGAAAATTAATCATCTATACTAATGAAAGCCTACATGATCCTCGCACATGATGCCACCACATGATGGCTGCCACAAGATGGCTGGCAGGGGAGGGCAGTTGGGTGATCAGGCCAGCAGGGTAGGTCAGTTAGGGGTGAACAAGCCAGCAGGGGAGGGCAGTTGGGGCCATCAGACTGACGGGGGGCAGAGAAGCAATTAGGCATCAATCAGGCCAGCAGGGGAGCAGTTAAGCACCAATCAGGCTGGCAGGCAGACCATCAGGCAGGCAGGCAAGCAGCCAGCAGTCCTGGATTGTGAGAGGGATTGGGCCTAAACCAGACATCCCCCGAGGGGGTTCCAGATTAGAGAGGGTGCAGGCTGGGCGGAGGGACAACCCCCCAGTGCACAAATTTCGTGCACCAGGCCTCTAGAAATTTTATGAAATGAAAAAGCAAGAAAGTTATCTTTGACTCATCAAACTGGCAAAGACTGCTTAAAATGATTACCTAATGTTAGAGATGCGAGAAAATGGTCCCTGTCATGCACTTCTAGAAGGTAAATCTTTCTAAGTATCAATAAAAATTATATATTTTATTTATAATTCCCATCCATATCCAGTGTCCCAGTGCAGTAAACTACTGAGCTATATTTCATGTCATATGATTTTGTACTCCACTCCCCATATCCAACCATAGCTAATCAGATGAGAGGCAGATGCCACTCAAGAGCATCCAGGCTATGGGATGGCTAAAAGGTGCAACCAATGTGATTCCTTCTCAAAATATTGTAAGTAGGGAAAACAAAGAAACAGTGGTAGCTTCGGGTTGGTAAAGCTTGAATGAGAAGCATACACACTCCACTGGAGAAGCCATCATGGACTGTGTGCAGGCATAGAAAGCCAGCTGGAACAGATTCTTACCAAAAAAAAAGTCTTAATTCAGAACCAGTGGAGAGAGTAGAAAGCTCAAAACCTGCTTTAGTTCCTGTTGCACTCAAGGTTTTGTTTGGTTTTTCAGATTTCCCTGGGTTCCCAACCATGTTCATTTTTTTCTAGTTATTTCCAGAACTCTTCCCTTCCCCAGCAGTAATCAGAGTAATTTGACATTCACAATGAAGGAAATGTGTATAAAAATAAGGAGATACTATTTTTACCTTAGGAAGTATAATAGACAAAGATTAAAGAGTTTCATATTCTTTCATGTTGTTAAGGATTTGGGAAAATAAACCCTCACACACTGTGTATGTTAGTATAATCTAGCAAAAACTTTCAGAAGGTCAATGTAACAACAGCTACCACATTTTTCTAAAATTCATACTTTTGGCCCAGCAATTCTATTTCTGGACTCTAGCATACATTTTACATTTGTAAAAGTAGGCAATGATAAATACACAAGAACATTTACTTCTTAAAACAGCAAGAAATTAGAAACAACCTAAATATTCAATCAAGTATCTAGGGTACAAAATCTACAACAAAATTCTGTAAATCATTTTTTAAAAAAGAGTCAGATAGACACACATACATAAGAAAAGACTTTCATGATGTGCTGGAAAAAAATCAGGTTGCACAAAGATGTGTGTAGCTAATCCAGTAGTATATACACACATATACACAGAAAAAAAGTCTGAACGATATATAAAAACCTCTAAATAGTTATTTCAGGAAGTGTAATTGAGTTGGTCAAGAAGGAAGGAGACTTGAACTTTTTGCTAGATAGATATATAGATTTTGATTTCTTTAAAGTTTAACAACAGCATTGTTTTCCCCCTAGCTTTCCTGAAAGATAATTTACAATTTAAAATTATATATTTTAAAGTATACAACCTGATTATTTGATATAAGATACATTGTGAAATAATCACCACAATCAAGCAAATTAACATATTCATCACCTCTTATAGTTACCATTTTGAATGAGTGAGAGAGGGAGTATGTGTGTGGAGAACACTTAAGATCTTCCCTCTTAGAAAATTACAAGTAGAGCCTACCAGTGTGGCTCAGTGGTTGAGCATCGAACCATGAACCAATGTATCACTGGTTCCATTCCCAGTCAGGGCACATGCACAGGTTGCAAGCAGGCTTAATCCCAGTAGGGGGCATGCAGGAGGCAGCCAATTGATGATGTTTCTCTCTCATGGATGTTTCTATTTCTATCCTTCTCCCTTTCCTCTCTCTCTAAAAATCAATCAAAACATTTTTTAAAAAAAGAAAATACTCATTAACTATATACACATTGCTGTACATTAGATCTCCTGAAATTTTTCATCTTGTATAACTAAAACTCTGACCCCTTTGACCTACATCTCCCCATACTGATTTTGTAATTGTTTTTATGAATTTAGTGTATTTAATTAATTTAATAACTGAATTCAATAAAATTAATTTTTAAAAGATTGCTTTTAAATCACAGAATGTATGAGGAACATAGTAAGTAAAGATGGATCTTACCTGGTGAACCCTGGAATTTGGCTCTTTTAACTGCAAAAGAAAAAGAAAGTACCATGAAAAATTTCACAAATTATTTAACCAACATTTCCTGAGTACCTATTAGGCCAAGCATTGTTAGAGCTAGGACTAGATTTTTTTTTTAAGTCAATCTTTTAAAATCTTTATTGTTGAGAGTATTACACATGTCCCCATATTTTTCCCATTGACCCCTTATAACTTACTCCCACCCTTCCACCCCAGGCCTCCACCTCCCTATTGTCTAAGTCTATGGGTTATGCATATATGCATACAATTTATTTGGTTAATCTCTTCCACCATCCCATCTAGCTCCACTTTCCCTCTGAAATTCAACAGTCTACTCTATGCTTCTATGTTGCTGGATCTATTTTTGTTTAACAGTTTATTTTGTTCATTGGATTCCACATACCAGGTGTGTCGGTTAATAATGCAGATTTTGTAATAAAAGAAAACACGAGAATTTCAAGAGAAACTTCAAAAGTGTTTTATTCCAAGTAATGTCCATCGCTAGCTATACATTTCCCCCATCTTTCAGGTAATTTGTGGATACCGTCCCAATAGAACTTTTCTTGTTTTGAGGCAAACCATTCAGAGACCAATTTTCCACTTCTTCATATGTTTTGAAGTGCTGATCAGAAAAGTGCATGTGCCATCGATCAGAACAATCTGAAGGAGAAGATCTGGTGAATACAGTGGGTGGGTTAATATTTCCCAGGCAAGATTTTTTAACGTGTCTTTAACTGTTTTTGAAGTGTGTGATGGTGTGATATCATGTAACAAAATTACTTTGCTGTGTCTTCTGGCCCATTCTGGTCGTTTCATGATCAAAGCATGGTTCAAATTGATTATTTGATGTCAGTAGCAATCAGTATTAACTGGTTTCACCAGTTGCCTGCCTGTCAGATTGCCCCTAACCACTCTACATACCTGCCTGATCACCTCTAACTGCTCACCTGCCTGCCTGATAGCCCCTAACCACCTCTGCCTGACGTCTGGAATGACATCCAGAAGGTCATTTGGCTATCCAGTTTAATTAGCATATTATGCTTTTATTATTATAGATTATTAAAAGAAATTGAAACTAGGCAAGTATTGCTCAGTGGTTGAACATTGACTCATACATGAAGATCAAGGTTCAATTTCTGGTCAAGGCTCATGGTCTGGTTGCACATTCCACCCCTAGTAGGGGGCATGCAGGAAACAGCCAATTAATGATTCTCATCATTGATGTTTCTTTTTTTGTTTGTTTTAGGATATTTTTATTGATTTCAGAGAGGAAGGAAAATGGAGAGAGAGAGAGAATTTTCAAAGATGAGAGAGAGTCATTGATAGGCTGCCCCTTGCATGTCTCCTACTGGGGATTAAGTCCACCACGCAGGCATGTGCCCTTGGCCATAATCGAACCTGGGACCCTTCAGTCCACAGGCCAAAGTCTATCCACTAAGCCAAACTGGCAAGGGCATCATTGATGTTTTTATCTCTCTCTCTCTTCCTCTCCATAATCAATATATTTTTTTAAGCAGAAATAAGAGATGATACACTGTGCCTACCCTCAAAAAAAAGCTGTAACTTCAGCTCTTGAGTTTCTCTGACCTTGCTGAAGAATCAAATCTACAACCGGCACCCTTGAGATTACAGAAAATAATCCTATTCATCCTGGCTCTGCATCCAGTGACCTAGTTCCTCAGGGACAGGGAATGACTAAACTGCCTTGTTCTAGCCTGTCGAACTCATGAAACAATTTCTGAAGCCTTTGGGAACTAGTTCCCTTGTTTGCAACTCTCCTGCTTCAGAATCTAGAATTAAGGTGTGTTACCTCTCACATATAATAACCACCATTTCCTTTTTTCTTTAAAGGTTAAAATTTTAAATGATGGAAATCATATATAATCCCACTGCCCTGTTTTCAATCTTGCATAGTATATGTTTTTAAATATATATTTGTAATTATTAATTTGTCAAATATTTCAACATAAAGATGCACTAACTGTGACATCTGTTAGCCAAATGATCACAGGAATTGACTTAGCTATTCTAACTGGCTAGCAAGATGTCCTTATTCCTTCCCCCTCCATTATGACTAACCATAAAAGTTAAACATGCCCTGACCGGTTTGGCTCAGTGGATAGAGCGTCGACCTGAGGACTGAGGGGGTCCTAGGTTCGATTCTAGTCAAGGGCATGTACCTTGGTTTCGGGCACATCCCCAGTGGGGGGTGTGCAGGAGGAGGCAGCTGATCGATGTTTCTCTCTCATCGATGTTTCTAGCTCTCTATCCCTCTTCCTTCCTCTCTGTAACAAATTAATAAATTTTTTTTTTAAAGTTAAACACTCAGTTTAAGAAGAAAATTGACCATGAAAAATCTTTTTCTCTCAAAGTGAGAGCAAATATTTCACAATGTTGCCAAAACTGGCTTGGCTCAGTGGATAGAGCGTCAGCCTGAGGACTGAAGGGTCCCAGGTTCGATTTTGGTCAAGGGCATGTATCTTATTTGCGGGCACATCCCCAGTAGGGGGCGTGCAAGAGGAGGCAGCTGATTGATGTTTCTAGCTCTCTATCCTTCTCCCTTCCTCTCTGTAAAAAATCAATAAAATACATCAAAAAATAAAATATTTTCCAGAGAATCCAAGATGGCGGCATAGGTAAACACCTACACTGCTGCCTCACACAACAACTTCAAAACTACAGCTAAAAGTCAGAACGGACATCATCCAGAACCACAAGAAAGCTGGCTGAGTGGAAGTTCTACAGTTAGAGGGAAGGAGAGGGGCTCACAGAGACAGAGAGGAGCTGCAGGGAGCTGAGGTACGGAGACACGCGTGTGGTGAGAGCGGGTGCCGGAGTACCTGGCTGGCTTTCTCTGGCGGGAGGGAAACGGAGACTCTCAAAGGCATTGAACCCCTTATCTTACGACACTAAACCCCAGATCCAGCCAAAACTCATAGGGGGGGAGTTTGGAATGTGAAAAGGGAGAGGTGCACGGAAATTTAGGGGAGTCGCAAAAGATCAGAGGTCTGATGGTGTGCACGGCACTGCGCAGAGGACAGACTGCTGATTGTGCCGCTGGCTTTCACGAGTGGGCAGTAGACAGACCCTCCCAACTGTGCTACTTCTGACTCCACTAAGCCCCTGTTTCGGGTGAAACCCTGGGGACCTAGACTCGTGTGGTCCTGGAGCTGGAAAGGCAGCAGTCTAGAGGCACTGCGGGTGCGCGCACAAGGACCGCTCCAGCCATTACCCAGTCACGTGAGACTCAGGGAACGTGGAGGGCGGGGCCGACTGGAAGGCAAGGCGGTCCCTTAAGCCCTGAGACTCCACCCCTCCCAAACTCAACAGAGGCTTCTTTGGTTTTGCTAGTCTGGTATCATAAGGCTGAATCCAACACAGAAGTTCTCCCAGCACAGTGAAAATGCCGAGACAAGAGAAGGGATCACAAACAAAAGAAATGGAGAAAAAAAAATGACTGGATATAGAGTTCAAAACCACGCTTATAAGGTTTTTCAAGAATAGGCTAGAAAAGTTGGATAAAGTTAGCGAGAGCCTAGAGGAGATGAAAAAGGATCAACTAGAGACACTGACTGAAATAAAAAATATTATACAGAGTCCTAACAGCAGACTAGAGGAAGGCAAGAATCAAGTCAAAAATTTGAAATATAAAGAAGCAGAAAACATTCAACTGGAAAAGCAAGAAGAGAAAAGAATCCAAAAATGTGAACATAATGTAAGGAGCCTCTGGGACAGCTTCAAGCGTACCAACATCAGAATTGTGGGGGTGCCAGAAGAAGAGAGAGAGCAAGATACTGAAAACCTGTTTAAAGAAATAATGACTGAAAACTTCGCACATCTGGGAAAAGAAATAGTCTTACAAGTCCAGGAAGCACACAGAACCCCATATAAAAGGAAACCAAAGAGGACCACACCAAGACACATCATAATTAAAATACCAAGAGCAAAAGACAAAGAGAGAATATTAAAAGCAGCAAGAGAAAAACAGTTCATTACCTACAAGTCATTACCTAGTGGAGTCAGAAGTGGCACAGTTGGGAGGGTCTGTCTCCCGCCCACTGACCCATATGACTGTCAGCTGATTTCTCAACAGAAACGATGCAGGCCAGACGGGAGTGGCAAGAAATATTCAACGTGATGAATAGCAAGAACCTACAACCAAGAATAATCTATCCAGCAAAGCTATCATTCAGAATTGAAGGGCAGATAAAGATCTTCACAGAGAAGAAAAAGCTAAAGGAGTTCATCAACTCCACACCAGTATTATATGAAACGCTGAAAGGTACTCTTTTAGAAGAGGAAGAAGAAAAAGGTAAAAGCCAAAAAATTATGAACAACAAATACATATCTATCAACAAGTGAATCTAAAAATTAAGGGAATTAAAAATTTGATCAACAGAATAAACTGGTGAATATAATAGAATCAGGAGCACAGAAAGGGAGTGGACTGATCATTCTCAGGGGAAAAGGGGTCAGGGGTGTACAGGGAGAGACTGGACAAAAATCATACACCTATGAATGAGGTCAATGGGAGGGAGGTAAGGGGAGAGGGAAGGGTGGGAACTGGGTGGAGGGGTGCTATGGAGGGGAAAAAGAGAAACAAATGTAATAATCTGAATAATAAAGATTTAATTTAAAAAAATAAAAATAAAATAAAATAAAATATTTTCCAATGTTTATTCAGTCTTTATAACTATCATTTTAATAATCATCAAGGATGATGGTTGTTAATATTGTTATCAAAATGGCAAAAAGGTAGATCATTTTTAATGGTTCCCTACAATCTTACAATGTTTTAAGTATTATATTAAATCATTCTCCCTTATATCACACATTTAGGCTTTAAAATTTTATATATATATATGTTTTAGCTCTTCATTTTTATGAGGGAAAATGAAAGCTGGTTCTTAAGAAAGAGATGACTTACCTTTTTAAAAAACAAAGGAGGCCCTAGCTGATTTGGCTCAGTAGATTGAACGTTAGCCCACATACTGAAAGGGGGGTCCGGAGTTCAATTCTGATCAAGGGCAGGCTCAATCCCCAGCCCTGATTGGGGCCTCTCCTGGAGGTAATAAATCAATGTATCTCTTTCACATTAATATGTGTGTTTTTTTCTCTCTCTTCCCCCTTCTCTCCCTTCCTCTCTCTAGACCTACAATCAATAAACACATATCCTCAGGTGAGGATTAATTAAAAACACACACACACACAGAGATAATCATAATGTGAGGACAGAGTTAATAAATGTAAAACACTTAGAACAGATTCTGGCACAGAATAGGCAGTTAATAAATTTTAGCTATTATGATTATTAATAGTTACCAAAATGACAAAAAGGTAGATTATGCAAAAAAAATACACGAATAAATATTGACTCCTGTCCATAACAGGACATTCTCAATACACTTCATTTCTACATGTTCAAAGAATTCCTCATTCTGCAACACCAACCTCGAATATTATCTCTCCTACTAAACTTTCCCTGATCTTTTTCCAAACAAATGCTGTCAAAAATACCATTTTCCTGATCACAATCCCCAAGGCAGTTTATATGCATCTCATGCACTTCTTGCTTTCCATCTCTCCATAGCAGTTATTCCTATCAAAATCTTAACTTCCATAATGATCAAAATCTCTTTACGGATGGAATTCATTGTTTTATTCATCAGGTTAATTCTTCAAAATTCCTTGAATATAATCTTGGTAAGCAGCCCCTGAGACAATTCCTTTTTTTGGAACCAATTAACAAAGCCACAAACAAATATCATCAATAACTCTTTGCAACAGAATTTTGGTAACCAGACTAACATAATTAGAAATCTATAGGTCTTTTCTATATATAATTGGTTGATACAATCTAATTAAAATAAAGCAGTTTTGAGTTTAGATGTCAATGCTCTATCTAAAATAGAAACATGTGATTGGCTTTTTTTGTAAATATATTTTATTGATGTTTTACAGAAAGGAAGGGAGAGGGATAGAGAGTCAGAAACATCAATGAGAGAGAGAGACATGATCAGCCGCCTCCCGCACGCCCCCTGCTGGGGATGTGCCCGAAACCAAGGTACATGCCCCTGACCGGAATCAAACCAGGGACCTCTCAGTCCACAGGCTGACGCTTTATCCACTGAGCCAAACCGGTTAAGGCCCATTAAAAATATTTTATGAACATCTTTCTGCATTATTAGGTATTCATTTAAAACATAACTTTATTAGCTATTTTTATGGACTGAATGTGTCCCCTCAAAATTGCTATGTTGGAGCACTAACCCTCAAAGCATAGTATCTAGAGGTGGGCCTTATGGCTTACTAGGTTTAAATAAGATCATGAGGGTGAGGTCCTCGTGATGGGATTAGTGTCCTTATAGGAAGAGACCAGAAAGCTAGTTCTCTTTCCCTCTCCACCATGGGAAGACACAGAGAGAAGGTGGCCATAAGCATATGCTAGCTTTCAAGAAGGCCTTCACGCCAAGACAGGTTTGGTTCAGTGGATAGAGCGTTCGCTTGTGGACTGAGGGGTCCTGAGTTCGATTCCGGTTGGGGGCATGTACCTTGATTGGGGGCACATCTCCACAGTGGGGCGTGCAGGAGGCAGCTGATCGATGTCTCTCTCTCATCAATGTTTCTAACTTTCTATTTCTCTCCCTTCCTCTCTTGTAAAAAGTCAATAAAATATATTTTAAAAAAAAAAAAAAAAGAAGGCCTTCACCACAACTCAACCATGCTGGAAGCTTGATCTTGGACTTCCCAGCTTCCAGAACTGTGAAAAATAAATGTGTGTTGTTTAAGCCACCCAGTCTATGGTAATCAGAATTAAAAGAGCTGCATAAATAGTATTTATTGTCCACTCCTACAGGACAATAAATGCTCTATCCACTGAGCCAAACCGTAATTATCTTGTTTTCAATTAACAAGTATTATTGTTATGGGTTGCATTATGTCCCCCTAAAATTCATATGTTGAAGTCCTCACCCCCAATAACTCAAAATGTGAAATACTGCCCTGGCTGATGTTGCTCAGTGGTTAGAGCATCAGCCTGTACACCAAAGGGTCTTGAGTTTGATTCCCCGTCAAGGGCATGTTGTACCTGGGTTGCACGTTCATTCCCCAGCCCTGGTATGGTGCATGCAGGAGGCAACCAATTGATGTGTCTCACATAATGTTTCTTTTTTTCTCTGCTCCTCTCTCCCTCCCTCCCTTCCTTCTACTCTCTAAAAACCAATGGAAAAAATAACCTCAGGTGAGGATTAACAAAACAAAAACAAAAAAGAAAGGAATGTAATCTTATTTGAAAACAGTATCATTTCAGATATAATTAGTTAAGATAAAGTCCTTAGGGTGGACCTTAATCCAATATAACTGGTATCATTATAAAAAGAAGAAATATGGATACAGAGACAAACACACAAGGAGAACACCATGTGAAGATGAAGGCAGAGATTTTCTACATGCCAAGAATTGCCAGCAAGCCAGCAGAAGCTAGGGGAGAGGCATGAAACAGATTCTCTCTCACAATCCTAAGAAAGAATCAAACCAACAGGCACCTTGATTTTGGTCTTCAAGCTTCCAGAACTTAGAGACAATAAATTTCTGTTGTTTCCTTGCCTAGCTGGTTTGGTTCCATGGACAGAGCATTGGCCTGTGGACCAAAGGCTCCCAGGTCCGACTCCACTCAAGGGCACATACCTCCATACCTCCAGGCCCTGGTAAGAGCATGTGTAGGGGGCAACCAATCGATGAGTTTCTCTCACATCAATGTTTCTCTCTGTCTTTCCCTCTCTCTTCCACTCTCTCTAAAAATCAATGGAAAAATATCTTCAAGTGAGGAGTAACAACAAAAAGAAATGCTTCCTTTATGGTGCGCCAGAACACCCAATGACAAGTTCCAAAAAATAAATAAAAAATAAATTTCTGGTAAGTCACCCACAGTTGTGGTACTTTGTTAAGGCAGCCATAGCAAACTAATAAAATTATAAATAACTTCTGATGACTATCCTTATAGATAATCAGAGATGTCTAAAAAAAAATGCCTTTGAGCCAAAACTGGTTTGGCTCAATTGGTAGAGCATTGGCCTGCAGATTGAAAGGTCCCAGGTTCCATTCCGGTCAAGGGCATGTATCTTGGTTGCGGGCACATCCCGAGTAGGGGCGTGCAGGAGGTGGCTGATGAATGTCTCTCTCATCGATGTTTCTGACTCTATCCTTCTCCTTTCCTCTCTGTAAAAATCAATAAAATATTTTTTTTAATTGCCTTTGTTAGGATAAAATCCTAGAAGTGGAACTACAATTAAGCAGCAGTTTTATAGTTCTTTTATATCCCACAGGACTAATCATTTCTCAACAGGCTTTCATGCATTCTTTAATTTCTTTGTAGGATCTCCAGAGGTGGTTGGGAAAAGAATTATTAGTTCCCTTAAAGACAGAGGACAACAGGCTCAGGAAAAAATTCACTACCTGTAAGCTCAGAAATTTAGTGTACTAGTAATCAAACCTAGCCTTCTTTTCCACAGACTAGAGCTGCACTGTCCAATATGGGAGTCAGCAAACACAAGATAATTTTTAATTCATCAAAATTAAATAAAACTAGCTGAAACCGGTTTGGCTCAGTGGATAGAGCATTGACCTGCAGATTGAAAGGTCCCAGGTTCGATTCCGATCAAGGGCATGTACTTTGGTTGCAGGCACACCTCCAGTAGGGAGCGTGCAAGAGGCAGCTGATCAATGTCTCTCTCTCATCGATGTTTCTAACTCTCTATTCTCTCCCTTCCTCTCTGTAAAAAAATCAATAAAAATATTTTTTTTAAAAAGAAAATGTTTTAAAAAATTAAATAAAACTAAAGATTCGGTCCCTAGGTCATACTAGCCACATTTCAAAAGCAGCTTAGTTGCGTCACGTGACTAGCTACCACCATATTGAAGAGTCAAACATGAAACATTTACATTATCACAGAAAGTTCTGAACTAGAACGGTACTGAACTAGAGCATACTATAAATATAGAATATAGCCTTATAATGCTTGGTACAACAGATCTTTGCATATATACTAGAACTGGTTAACAGGATTCTCAAGAAATTACTTATGATACAGCAGAGGACATTGGTAACACAATAAAGGCAGGAACCAAGCTAATACACACTGAAGCACAATTGTAACAAAAGTACATCTGAGAAAGAACAGGGACCTTCTCAAGAATATTCACAAATGCTGTGACTTATCCTAGAAAAGCGATGGGTAAATAACAGTATAGCAAGTAGACAGATTCACTTACTTACAAAGAAAAATGTCCAGGTTGAAGTTTGATTCTATATTATGAAAATAGACACACAATAATTCTACTGTATGTATTTTAACTTTTATATACACAGTACTGAATGTTCATCCTACTGAAAAGCTTGAATATCACCTAAACAGGTTAGAAAATTTTTTCTCTAGACTCCAAAACAATGTGCTGTTTTTAACAGAGACCATTGATTATTTAATCTGTGCCATGAATTGTGCACTAAACTTTTTAAAGAAATATATTATTTAAATATTTAATACATACAGACAACAAAAAATTATGACCTCCCATTTACCTAACACTCTGACTATCCAGATCTAAACATTGTGCCACATCTGCTACACATTATTTTTTCAAAATGTAATAACAAATACAACTGCAATCCCTACTTAATCCCATTTCCTCCCTTCATTCCTTTTTAGCATCCATTATCCTAACATTAATATATGTCATTCAGTCTAAATTTTTATTTTTACTACATATGCTTATATCCACAAACAATATACAATACTGCTTTTGCATGTTTCTAATGTTAAATATATGGTATCATACTATATCTGTCTGCAACTTGTTTTTCTTCCCATTGTGATTTGAGATTTATCATTATTGATAAATGAAGCTTAGTTTATTCATTTAACTTAGTTTAGTATTCCACTTGATGAACACATCATAGTTTATTTATCCAAATTTCTACCATAGCACTTTTAAGTTGTTTTCAAATTCTTGCCATTATAAACAATGCTTCAGTGAACATCCTTCTGTATGTCTTCTTTGACCATGCACAAGAATTGCAATCAGTGGGCCATAGGGCAGTGGTCAGCAAACTCTTTAGTCAACAAGCCAAATATCAACAGTAAAATGATTGAAATTTCTTTTGAGAGCCAAATTTTTTAAACTTAAACTTCTTTTAATGCCACTTCTTCAAAATAGACTCGCCCAGGCCGTGGTATTTTGTGGGAGAGCCACACTCAAGGGGCCAAAGAGCCGCATGTGGGTCTCGAGCCGCAGTTTGCCGACCACACGGTCTTAAAGGATACACATCTTCTACTTTACTAGGTACTACTGACCAATTGTACTCCACGTTGTCATATAAACTTACACTCTCGCATATTTATAAAAGTTCCTAAAATAATACTTAAAAAACAACAAGCTTTCTATGTCAAATTACTTTTAATACGCAATAACAAAGTAACAAACCGGCTTTTATTTTATAGCTCTTGGAATAAAGACCAAATCTGTATAAACACCACAAAACCCATAAGGCCAAAATATCAAATAAGACTTCTCCAATGCCATTTTTCTTTCAGTTACTATCTATGAAACAGGAGCTATACTAGACACTTAATCCCAACAACTTTACAGAATGTTTTTCAAACTGTTTTTAACCCAGCCTAGAGTGCATATACATTTTTGGGGACACTCTGTATATCTTTACATTGCAACAAAGTTTCCTTCTACTTACATACATATTTATGTATAGTATGATTGTGTACTATGAAATAAAAGTCTCACAAAATACCATACTTTCCCTTATTAGCTACAGTTCTATATATTTTTCTCCTGATGCTAGTTACCCACTAAACTCATTTCAGGACTAATGAATCATGCCTACAGTTTAGAATTTCCACTTTACAGATTAACAAAAACATAAAGAGGTTAAGTAACTTGCCCAAGGTTTCAGACTTAAACAGGGAAATCTGAAATTCAAAAGCCATATTTATTACAGTCCACAGCTTTCTCCTACAGTATTAATATCAATTCCATAGCAACTGAAACAGCTAATGCTTCCATTTATGCCCATATGAACCAAGGCAAAATAAATAAATTATTTTAAAATATGGTGATATGAATAGAGTAATAAATAAAACCAAAGTTGCACACCAATATTATACCTCTGATTTCATCCATTCATTCATGTACAGATTTTCTTCTGAGAAAACCTTAAATATCACTGCTAACCTTCTACCTGACTTCATAGCAATTTATTATAATTTAAAGAGAATACTAATTAAATATACATAAATATACTACCCTGCCCCTGAAAAAAAATTAATTTCTGTAAGAATCAACAAAATTCACTACCTATAACTCCTTTTCAAACCAAAAGACAAACAAGTACTTACGTCAAACTTCAACTAACAAAACCAATGACTAATTCTAGAGTAAACACAGTCCAGGTTATAACTGAATATGTACAAATGCTCAAACATATCTTTTAAAATGTTTTCTAAATAAATAAACCTCGGTTGGAATAGATTTTCATATACACAATCAGATTTCTATGGTTACTATTTATTGGAGTTTATTCAAGCTTGGTTATACATGGACAGCACAAGGACATTCTTTAATTCCCTCAGCTTAATGTTTTAACTTTTTTGAAAAATATTTTTTTATTGATTTCAGAGAGGAAGAGAAAGGGAGAGAGAGAAAAAAACATCAATGATGAGAGAATCATTGATTGGCTGCTTCCTGCAAGCCCCCCACTGGGGATGAGCCTGCAACCCCAGGCATGTGGCCTGGACCAGAATCGAACCCAGGTCGATTTCTGGGTTCTCTGATCTGTTCCATTGACCTATATGCCTGCTCTTGTGCCAGTATCAGGCTGTTTTGATGATAGTGGCTTTGCAGTATAGCTTGATATCTGACTTTGTGATCCCTCCAACTTTGTTCTTCTTTCTCAAAATTGCTGTAACTATTTAGGGTCTTTTTTAGTTCCATTAAGTTTTTGGAGTATTTGTTCTCGATATGTAAAATACTAGAGGCCAAGCATGTGAAATCACACGAGACCCAGACCCGCCATGCCATGAGACCAAGACCTGTCGCACAGTGAGACCCATCAATGCACTTCCTGGTGACCAGTCATTTAGTCATTATGGCGTTATGGTCACTAGCTTTTTATAACATAGATGCCATTAGTATTTTGCAAGAGATTGCACTGAATCTATAGATTAATTTAGGTAGTATGGATATTTTAATGATATTAATTCTCCCAATCCATGAACATGGTATATTCTTTCCACTTGCTTATACCTTCTTCTATCTCTTTTTACAATGTTCTGTAATTGTCCAAGTATAGGTTTTTGCCTCCGTGGTTAAGTTTATTTCAAAGTATCTTCATTTTTTTTTGTTACTATGGTAAATGAAATTGTTTTTTTTAGTTTCTCCTTCAAAGAGTTCATATTGGTGTATAAAAATGAATCAATTTCTGGATTTTAATTTTGTATTCTGCTACATTGCCAAATTCATTTATTAAATCTAGTAGTAGTTTTTTTGGGTTTTTTTGTGGAGTCTTTAGAGTTTTCTATATACAATATTGTGTCATTTGCAAATAATGACAATTTTACATTCTTCTTCCCAATTTCGATACCTTTTATTTCTTCTTCTTGTCTGATCACTGTGGCTAGGACTTCCAGTACTATGCTGAAGAAAAGTGGTAAAAACTGTCTTATTCCTGTTCTTAGGGGAAATGGTTTTAGTTTTTGTCCACTAAGTATGATGTTGGCTGTAGGTTAGTCATATATGGCCTTTATTATGTTGAGGTGTGACCCCCTCTATTCCTACTTTACTAAGAGTTTTTATCAAAAATGGGTATTGGGAGAGAGGTAGTACTGGGATGAGGGTCAATAGGGGAAAAGAGAACATTTGTAATATTTTCAACAATAAGGATTTAAAAAGAAAAAAATGGGTGTTGGATTTTGTCAAATGCTTTTTCTGCATCCATTGATACAATCATGTGATTTAAAAATATGAAATGTTTCATAAATTTGTGTCATCCATGCCAATCTTCTGTGTATCTTTCCAATCTTAGTGTATGTGGTGCCAAAATGAGCACCAGATTAAAATTATTGATGCAGTAATTAACACACTCTATTCCTTGTCTATTTTGTTTGATTTTTTAATATATCTTTTCAAATAGTTTATAAATTGCTATCATAATTTCAAATGAGTCATTATATTGGCACCTTTTAGCTTACTAGGTTTAGCTTGTTACAGGTTTGTAAAAGATCCTTTCCAGTTTCCAAAAACTAAAGATATAAACCCAGAGAGGCCTTGTCAAACTCTAATCTACAACATTTTACTATGAAAAATAAATCAGGATAAACTGTATACAAAATATGATGTGATTTTATGTAAAAGAAGAAAGTTAATACACAGATACACACAATAGAGAAGAAAAGGCCTGTGTAATTATAATTTTTATTTTTCTCTTGATATATTTTCCAAACCGTCTAAAGCATGTATATAGTCCTCTTATAAATGAATAATTGTCACCAAAAAACTCTCCCTTACCACCCAGATGAAATCTGTTCAATTTTATTTGTTCTTCTAATGCTTATCATATTCTGTTCTACATCATAATTACCTCCTCTTATATCTGACTTCCCTGTTAGAGTGCAAACCAGTTGAAGGATGAACCAAATCTGTGAGCCTTAATAAGTGTTCACGAAGGCTATATTGTGCTTCAGCTAAAAACAGTAAGGCACATTAGGCTAATTTCACTGAGAATACAGGACTTTTGTCTCTTGAATAAACTCCTGTTGAATCCACAACAAAAACTAATATATGTACTAAATGCATGTACCAACATTATAGTTCTTTTAACTAGATGGTTTCAAGACTAAAAGTTAAAATCTTCAAGTATCATTTGTTCAAAGCCAGCAGACCAGCACCTTGCCAGACCTAGCCAAGAAGAAAAGTCTACAATTTTATCTCGAGTTGAAAGTCCCAATGTAATGATTATCTTCCTCAATTTACAAGAAAGATGGCTGTATTTCAATTGGTTCCCAGGCATGTTTTATACCTTAGGCCAGGCTTTATGAGTCGTTTCCAGCTTCTAAACTTTGCAGAACACTGTACCTACTACTCTGCATTTGTCTGCAGAGTACATTCAGATCTACTACCAGTTGGACTCTCACTTCAATCCAGTGAAACTGGCATAGTATTATCCTTCCCACTTGATAGATTATGATTCTGAATGAAATTAAGAGCCTTAGAGATAAAATTTTAGTCATTTCCTAGTGAGACTCAAAACAGAGTTCTCTTGAATTCAAAATCCTGGATTTTCCATTATGCCACATGTCCTCACAAGAAAAAAAAAAAAAGGAATTTAGGTTGTAAACACTATTAAACTAGAGCCATAATGAACTCCCCAGCCTATAAAACACCTGCTATAATATTGCCCCTGAATACGTACTAAGCAAACAGAAACCACAACTATAGAGAAACTGACTCACAATCAACATTAAGCAAAGTCATCTTCCCCTAGGTACTATTTAAAAATAAGTCTTCTTTCATGCTACAAAACACTACCTGATATTATTAATTTTGTAGTTTATAGTTTATAATAAGCCAGAAAATTCTAAATTCAACTTTACAATACATAAACGTACTAACTTCTGTGGACCCAATGACCTAATATGTAAAATGAGAATATATAATAAACAAGGTTATTTTGAGAATTATTAATCCTTACTTGCTAATTAGCAGAGAGCTTGGCAAAGAGTAGACTTACTAAATGTTAACCTCAATTTTTTAAAAATATATTTTATTGATTTTTTTTTACAGAGAGGAAGGGAGAGGGATGGAGAGTTAGAAACATTGATGAGAGAGAAACATCGATCAGCCGCCTCCTGCACGCCCCCCACTGGGAATGTGCCCGCAACCAAGGTACATGCCCTTGACCGGAATCGAACCTGAGACTCTTCAGTCCACAGACTGACGCTCCACTGAGCCACACCATTTTCGGCTACCCTCAGTATTTCACTGATTCTAAGATGGTGAGACATTTTCTCATATTTTAAGAACTCTTGAAGTCACAATGTGTCTTAAAAACAATGATGCGGTTCTTCTTTTCCGACGAAACACCGAATGGCGGATGACGCCGGTGCTGCGGGAGGGCCCGGAGGCCCCGGGGGCCCCGGAATGGGAGGTCGCGGCGGCTTCCGTGGAGGATTTGGTAGCGGCATCCGGGGCCGGGGTCGCGGCCGGGTCGGGGCCAGGGCCGAGGCCGAGGCCGCGGAGCTCGTGGAGGCAAGGCCGAGGACAAGGAGTGGATCCCTGTCACCAAGCTGGGCCGCCTAGTCAAGGACATGAAGATCAAATCCCTAGAAGAAATCTATCTATTCTCCTTGCCCATCAAGGAATCTGAGATCATTGACTTTTTCTTGGGGGCATCCCTCAAGGATGAAGTGTTAAAGATCATGCCTGTGCAAAAAGCAGATACGTGCTGGCCAGAGGACCCGGTTCAAGGCATTGGTCGCCATTGCGGACTACAATGGACATGTTGGTCTGGGTGTTAAGTGCTCAAAGAAAGTAGCCACTGCCATCCGTGGAGCCATTATCCTGGCCAAGCTCTCTATTGCGCCCGTGCGGCGAGGCTACTGGGGAAACAAGATTGGCAAGCCCCACACGGTTCCTTGCAAGATGACTGGCCGCTGTGGCTCTGTACTGGTGCGTCTCATCCCTGCCCCCAAGGGTACAGGCATTGTCTCAGCTCCTGTGCCTAAGAAGTTGCTGATGATGGCTGGTATTGATGACTGCTACACCTCAGCCAGGGGCTGCACTGCCACCCTGGGCAACTTTGCCAAGGCCACCTTTGATGCCATCTCTAAGACCTACAGCTATCTCACCCCGGATCTCTGGAAAGAGACTGTGTTCACCAAGTCTCCCTATCAGGAATTCACTGACCATCTTGTAAAGACCCACACCAGAGTTTCTGTGCAGAGGACCCAAGCTCCAGCTGTGGCCACCACATAATTTTATACAAGAAAAATAAAGTGATTTAAGCCTGCAAAAAAAAAAAAAAAACAATGATGCGTCACCCTGGCCGATGTCATTCAATTGGTTGAAGCATCATCCCATAATCAGAAAGATCAAGGGTTTGATTCCCAGTCAGGGCATATGCCCAGATTACAGGTTCAATCCCCCCATCATCCAGTAAGGGGAGACAACCAATGTTTCTCTCTCTCTCTCTCTCTCTCTCTCCCCCCCCCCACTCTTTCCTCTTCTCCCTACCCCATTCCCCCTTCTCTCTAAAATCAATAAAAGCATGTCCTCAGGTGAGGATTAAAAATAATAAAATTAAAAAACAATAATGTGTCATAACTAAATAGATAAAAATTTTTTCCTCAATGGTACCTAAAATAATGATGAGTCTTAAAATCTCTGGCATCTTGTAGTCAATGAAATGCAGTATATTATGATGCTGAGTAAATGTTTATCCTGCCATCATTCTTCCAACCAATAGATCCACACCTTTAACCCTGATCTTCCAAGTCATGTTTCCAACTATAACACATGGATAGACTGCCAGCACCACAAATTTAACATGTCCAAAACCAAAATCATCATCTCCCCAGAAGCTGTCATTCTTTTTTTCTGTTTCCTATCCTAATTAATGACATCATAATGAAAAACCTGATTCCATCTTGACTTCCTTCCTCTTCTTCTCCCAGGCCTTTACTGTCTCTCAGTTGGAATCAAACACTCCATTTCTAAATCCCATTTTATTTTGTACCTCTAACTTAGAAATTACCAAACTGCATCTTGCAACATATTTAATTAAATACATGGCTGCATCTTGACTCTCAGTTTCTTGAGGGTAAGGCCCATTTCTTACTATTTTATACTAGTGGCCCAGTGCACAGATTCGTGCACATTGAAAGAAAATTAACTAGAAGAAATATTTTAATATTGCTATTCACCCTCTCTCTATAATAGAAGTGTCAACCAAATTCACGACTGACAATGAAAGATCAAAACACACACGTGTGATTGGTACCAGCAAGAGCTTTATAAGTATCGCGTATGTACACAGGCACGAGTCAACTTAGCCTTTTATCTATAACTAGAGGCCTCCTGGACTTTCCTTGGAGCCCTAGCTTCATCCGGAAGGTCATCCAGAATCTATACTAATAAAAGAACAATATGCTAATTAGACTGGACATCTTCAGGACATCCCTGACAAAGCCACCATGATGGGGGCCAAGGCAGAGAGGGCTAGGGGTGATCAGGCCAGCTGGGGAGGGCAGTTGGGGGAAATCAGGCTGGCAGGGGAGCATTTGGGGGGTGGGGGAATCAGGCCAGCAGGCAGAGGTGGGTAGGGGCAATCAGGTTGGCAGGGGAGCAGTTAGGAGGCAATCAGGTTGGCAGGCAGAGACGGTTAGGGACGATCAGGCTGGCAGGGGAGCAGTTAGGGGGTGATCAGGCCAGCAGGGGAAGGCAGTTAGGAGTGATCAGGCTGGCAGATAGAGGTGGTTAGGGATGATCAGGACAGCAGGCAGAGGAGGGTAGCGGAGAAGAGGCAGGCAGGCGAGCAGTTAGGAGCCAGTGGTACTGGATTGCGAGTGGGATGTCCAACTACAGGTTTAGGCCCAATGCCTGGGTGATCAGGTATAAACCAGCAGTTGAACATTCCCCGTCAGGTCCCAGATTGGAGAGGGTGCAGGCCAGGCTTAGGGACCTCCCTCCAAGCACAAATTTCATGCACCGGGCCTCTAGCATAATAATAAATGCATAATATGCTAATTAGACTGGACAGCTGAACAACCTTCCAGATGATCTTCCAGCCGAAGCCAGGACTGTGAGGACCAAGGCAAAGCACCGGGTCTGTGAGGGCCGAAGCAAGCCACTGCAGCTGCAAGGGGCCAAGCCCATGGCACAAATTTCATGTACTGGGACTCTAGTATATATAGAATAAACTTGCTTAATTAGGCCTTTCTGATTTAGCTAACTTTTTACAGCCCAGTGAAGTACCCCAAGTTCTCTTTCAGGTAATTGTCAGCAACACAGCAATAAATATCAACACGAAGCAGATTATTATTGTAGGTCATGCAGGGAGAACCAAGGGTAAAATATTTAATTGCAGTGTTTGACTATAGTGTTTGACTATATTCTGCACAATAAGAAAACCTGAAGTCATTTTCAAGGTCCACCATTCCTTCTTTTCAGTTGGGTCAAGTCTCTAAGCTTTCTAAATCTCCATTTTCCAGCTAATGAAAAGAAAATAGAATTCCACCGAGTCTCCTATCTACCTCCTCCAGGACTTCTGTGAGGAATCAAATAAGATGAGGCACAGGAAATTGCTTCATAGACATTTGGTTAAAGTATAAAATATTTGCACCTGTCTATAAAGCAAGATGTGTTCCTACGCTGAAGAAACTCCAAGGAGACTAGTTGCTAGGGAAAGCTGGATGTTGCTACATGACATCATTACCTGGTGCCCACAGTGACCATTTGAGGCTTTGCATAATGGAATCTCGGCAGTGTTGGCTGTGATTTGGTAGGCTGTTGCTTCGGGGTGGTGCGGGGCCTGTGTCCCACTTTGGGGAAGCCAAGGGTTGCTCTGTTGGCATCAAGTCCACAGTGCTGTTTCTTTGTAAATTGCCAGTGCAAATCACAGCAGCTCCTTTGTCTGCCCCTTGGTGGTCAGTGTGTGTAACAGCAACCGATCAGACAGTTGGAGGGACACTTAGCATATTAGCCTTTTATATGTATAAATACTTAGGGTGACTAGTTCAATGCCTCACTCCAAGTGAAGTGCTCAATAAATGTCTATGGAACTAATCACATCCTCTGTTAATAAGTTTCAGAATACTTAAGCCTCTCCAGCTGAGAGAAAAAAAGGACTATCAAATAGTAAGTTACTATAATTTAAAAGAAATTTCACACATATGATCTCACTTAAGAGTTTAATTCTCAACTCTATGAGGTACATTGAATAGATAGTAATATTTCATTTTTAAATTGTGGCTTAAAAGTCTAGAGACTTGCCAAAAGTTTTCTAAGAATGCAAACTCAACTCTAATTACAAATCCCATACTTCTGGTTTACAAACGTCTACCCTTCTGCCCCTCCCTCAGTTTCATTCCTACAAACTTTTCATCCTAATGTGGCCTACAAGGCCCTATATTTGGGCTCCATCTATTTCCCTAGCCTCATCATAACCCATGTTTTCCCTTCCTCAGTGCACACCAGCTATGCATGCCTTCTTTCAACTCCTCCTCACCACAAGGCCTTTGCACATACTCTTTCCTCTGACTAGAAATTCTTCTCTTTTCTTTACCTGCTGATGGGCTCCTCTTCTTTCAAATTTCGGTTCAATCTTCACTTTGTTAGGTAAGGCTTCTTGGACCTAGTAAGTAACTTTCCCTATTACATATTCTCATAACAACATATACTCTCCTTTATATAACAAATCACAATTGCATTTTTTAATGGAAAAAACCCATATGCATTTATTTGTCTTACTTAATACAGCAAAATGTTAAAGAAAATTGAGAACACTGCTCATTTTTCTAATTTAATTTGATATATAAAATGGAGCATCAGAAAAAAAGATTTGCATGAAATTTACCTTACCTATGATTTATGCCCTAAGAATACATCTTATAAAAATCAGCAACCAGGCTTCTTCTATGTTTAAATTGAAATGAATGTGATAAGTAACTTTATTTTATGTAGTTGCAAAAGGAGTCAATAATCCTTTCAAGAAAGAGACTATTTCATTTCCTCCCAACTTGGATTCACCATAAACATAATCCACAAATGTTATTGGAACTTCGCCAATATTATAATTCAACTGTCTTCCTCGAACAATCATTTCCATCTGGAAAACATACCCTTTAGAAACACATTTTTCTATTAATTTCTGGAGAATTTCTTTTCAATATAACCTGAAACTTCCTATTAAATCAGATGCTCCTGGTCTCAGCAAAATCTGAGTTACAAAATTGGTCCATGGCTGATTAATTTTTCTTTCAAATCCCAGCCATAACCACCTCCGTTTCCTTTGTAATGAGTTCCAGAGATAATGTCAAAATTACCTTTCTTTTGCTTCCTAATGAATTCAAGAATAAATTCTGGATGGTGTAAGAGATCAGCCTCCATAATAATTATGCAGTCTCCTGTGGCATGTTCTTAGAGAAAAATTTTATCTGATCCATAGATCTTCTCCAACTGTTCAGCAACCTCCCTTGTTCCATCAAGGCTCCCATGATCTATAATTATAATTTCATAGTTGATTCCACTCTCAGAGAAGCTTTACACCAGCAGCCACATGATGAGTGGCAGGTTCTCACATTTGTTGTAGGTGGGCAACAGCACTGAATACTTGTCCTATGGTGTGCCCCTCGGGCTCCCAATGAGATATCAGTGTGGTATGATTCGCTGTCTTGAAGGCCATAGGAGAACTGCGCCTCACAGCTGCATTTTATCAACTTATAAGATTCTCCTTTGATTAATGTCTAGTTCCCTCACTCATCTATACAACTTCCAAGAAAGCAAGGGATTTTTTAAAATCCTAATTCTGGAGAGAAACCAGGATAGTGGCATAGGGGGAAACTTAAACTGCTGCCTCACACAACAATTTCAAAACTAGAGCTAAAAAACAAAACAGACATCATCCAGAACCACAGGAAAGCTGGCTGAGAGGAAATTCTACAACTAGAAGGAAAGAAGGGGTTCATGGAGACTCAAAGGAGCTGCAAAAAGCTGAGGTATGGAGACATGCGTGTGGAGAGGACAGGCGGTGGAGTACCTGGCTGGCTTCTTCTAGCAGGAGGGAGATGGAAACTCCCGACTGCACTGAACCCCAGTTATGACTGCACTGAACCCCAGTTCTGGGTGAGACTCATACGGGGGGATTCTGGACTGTCAAAAAAAGGGAGGAGTGCACCGAAACTCAGGGGAGCCGCAAAAGGCAGAGGTCTGGAGGAGTGCAAGCCAGTGTGTGCAGAGAGGAATGACTGCTGACTGTGCTGCTGGCTTTCTCTAGTGGGAGAAAGACCAAACCTCCCAACTGTGCTGAACTCACTTTTGACTGCACTGAAGCCCAGTTTCAGGCAAGACCCTGGGGACCCAGACTCATACGGGTCCCCAGAGCACACGGAAACTCAGAGGAGATGCGAAAAGCACAGGTCTGGAGACGCGCGAGTGCACTTAGAGAAGGCTGCAGCAATCACTGAGGGACACTGAGACCGAGGGACCTCATAGAGCAGGGCTGACAGGAAGCCAAGGCTGTCTGCCCAGCCCTGAGACTCCGCCCCATCCAAGCTGAGCCCAGAGGCTTTTGCAGTCTTGCAAATCTTGTATCATAAAGCTGACTCCAGCACAGAAGTTCTCCTGGCTATAGACACAGCTGATCCTCACAACCTGGCTTGGAGGTCAATTCCTCCCAGTGATACCAACAAAAATGAAGACTTAACTACAACAAGGCTGTACACAAAGGGGTGCACCAAGAGTGTCCACCTCAGGTAAATGGGGAGGCGGAGCTACTGGGCCATATAGGACAACTAGCACAAAGCTACTCTACCAACTCAGGGAAGCAATGAAAATGTGGAGACAAACATTTCACAAATGAAAGAAATGGAGGAAAACAAACGACTAGATATAGAGTTCAAAACCACAGTTATAAGGTTTTTCAAGAATTTTCTAGAAAAGGCTGATAAATTTAACGAGACCCAAGAGGAGATAAAAAAGGACCAACTAGAAATTAAACATACACAGACTGAAATAAAAAATATTATACAGAGACCTAACAGCTGACTAGAGGATCGCAAGAATCAAGTCAAAGATTTGAAATATAAAGAAGCAGAAAACATTCAACTGGAAAAGAAAAAATAATCCAAAAATATGAAGATAGTGTAAGGAGCTTCTGGGACAACTCAGAATTATGGGATGCCAGAAGAAGAGAGAGAGCAAGATACTGAAAACCTACTTGAAGAAATAATGACTGAAAACTTCCCCCACCTGTTGAAAGAAATAGACTTACAAGTCCAAGAAGCACACAGAACCCCAAACAAAAGGAATCCAAAGAGGACCATACCAAGACACATCCTAAGTAAAATACCAAGAGCAAAAGACAAAGAGAGAATATGAAAAGCAGCAAGAGAAAAACAGTTAATTACCTACAAGGAAGCACCCATACGACTGTCAGCTGATTTCTCAACAGAAACAATGCAGGCCAGATGGGAATGGCAAGAAATATTCAACGTGATGAATAGCAAGAACCTACAACCAAGAATACTCTATCCAGTAAAGCTATCATTCAGAATTGAAAGGCAGATAAAGAGCTTCACAGATGAGAAAAAAATAAAGGAGTTTATCAACACCAAACCAGTATTATATGAAATGCTGAAAGGTACTCTTTAAGAAAAGGAAAAAAGAAGAGAAAAGTAAAGATAGAAATTATAAACAACAAATATATATCTATCAACAAATGAATCTAAAAATCAAGTAAATTAAAACCTGATGAACAGAATAAACTGGTGAATATAATAGAATCAGGGACATAGAAAGGGAGTGGACTGACAATTCTCAGGGGGAAAGGGGTGAGGGAACTGTGAGGAGAGACTGGACAAAAATTGTACACCTATGGATGAGGACAATGGGAGGGAGGTAAGGGCAGAGGGTGGGGTGGGAGCCAAGTGGAGAGGAGCTATGGTGGGGGGAAGGGGTAGGAACAATTGTAATAATCTGAACAACAGATATTTATTAAATTAAAAAATAAATAAATAAAATAAAATCATAATTCTGCTCCAAGTATCTGGCACAAGAGCTGTTGAAAGGATGAATAAATGAAACCTTTTGTATGCTCAAGCTCACTAAGTCATCCCCACCTACTTTCAGCTGATAAATCTTGTCTTCTGCTTTAAAAAGAAATCAGTTATCATCTCTACTTGACCTTCCTCTTCTTACAGATTCCTTCCCTTTATGCCCCAAACATTTATATTTCCTCTCTCACAAGACCACTCTCAACCCTTCTCTTTATGGCAAAACTTCTCAATGCAGTCTATACTTGCTAATTCCACTTATTCACTCCGCAACCACTGCAATATGCTGCCTACTCTCACACTACTCTAATGAAACTGCTCTAATTTTCAGATCCAATGACCCTGCTGTTTTTTATCCTCAACCAGTATCATTAATCTCTATCATCTGATTATTCCTTCCTGAAACTACCTCTAATTTAAGCTTCAGACAGACACAGAATTCTCCATTTTCCTGCAGCTCTGATCACATCTATTAACTCTTCTGCCCATTCCTTTAGCTACAGCATTCATTCATTTTTCTCCTCTTTAATCCTCTGTAGGCAAATTTATTCAAGCTAATGCATTTACTATCAACACCTTCAACACCAAAAGATTTATCTCTAACACAGACTTCTTTACTAAGCTATATACACTCATTTTCAGATATCATTTTCAAGGGTCATCTGCAATAAGATTATTGATACTTTCAACTCAACATATCTTATATGTAATTTGTCTTACAGATTAACATCAACAATAAAAAGTATTTATTAAGCTCCTATTTTATTAATCCTCACCCAAGGATATTTTTTTCCATATTTTAGAGAGAATGAAAGGGAGGGAAAGAGACACAGAGAGAAAAACACTGATGTGAGAAGAGACACATTGACCAATTGCCTCCTGTACGCACCCTGACCACGGCCAGGGAACAAGCCTGCAAATAAGGTTATGGGCCCTTAATTGGAATCGAACCCGAGACCCTTCAGTCTGCAGGATGACTCTCTAACCATTGAGAAAAGCCAGCTAGGGCTTTTAAATGGATGTATAAATATTAAAGATGTGGAAATTAAGATTCAATTACATTAAGTAACTCAAAAGTGGACCTGATATATTACCAACTCAGGTCTGTCTAAAACCAAAGCTTTTAACATCTGCCCTATATCACAGTACTAAAGTAGTAGTATAGTGAGAGTAAAAGCTAGAAAGACAGACTGGGGAATATGATCAGATGGAAAAGTTTAAGATTACAAAAGCAACCCTGGAGGGTTTGGCTCAATGGATAGAGCCTCGGCCTGTGGACTGAAAGGTCCCAAGTTTGATTCCAGTCAAAGGCACGTGCTCAGGTTGAGGGCTCAATCCCGGGTAGGGTTTATGCAGGAGGTAGCCAATCAATAATTCTCTCTCATCCATGATGTTTCTATCTCTCTCTCCCTCTCCCTTCCCCTCTGAAATCAATAAAAATATTTTTACAAAGAGATTACAAAAGCAGAGCACCAATCCAAGGAGCAGTATGCTCTATGATGTGATCAGGGGTGTGAATGGCTGATGTGAAGTAGACATAGATGTTTATATCTGTACTAGAGATCCGATGCATGAAATTTGTCCATGGGGTCAGGGGGCGAAGAAGGTCTCTCAGCCCAGCCTGTACCCTCTCCAATCCAGGACCCTTCAGGGGATGTTTGCCTTCCGGTTTAGGTCCGATCCCTAAACTGGCAGTCGTACACCCCTCTTGCAATCCAGAATCACTGGCTCCTAACTGCTCACTTGCCTGCCTGCCTGATTGCCCTAACTGCCTCTGCCTGCCTGCCTGATCACCCTAACTGCCCTCCCCTACCAGCCTGGTTGCCCCTTAACGGCCCTTCCCTAATGGCCTGGTTGCCCCTAACTGCCCTCCCCTGTCGGCCTGGTTGCCCCTAACTGCCTCTGCCACCACTGTGGCTTTGGGCAAAAGGACATCTGGCCTAATTAGCATATTACCCTTTTATTAGTATAGATCATGCAACATAAGCTTTAAGGTAGAATTGCATTAGTAGAAATGAAGAGACATTTCATTAAAAAAATATATACTGCTTTGATATGATTCAAATCCACCTGTTTATTACAGAATAGGATTGTAATCAAGTCTTTAAGAATAGGATTGCTTGCCCTAGCTCAGTGGTCGGCAAACTGCAGTTTGCGAGCCACATGCAGCTCTTTGGCCCCTTGAGTGTGGCTCTTGCACAAAATACCACAGCCTGAGCGAATCTATTTTGAAGACGTGATGTTAAAAGAAGTTTAAGTTCAAAAAATTTGGCTCTCAAAAGAAATTTCAATCGTTGTACTGTTGATATTTGGTTCTGTTGACTAATGAGTTTGCTGACCACTGCCCTAGCTGGTTTGGCTTAGTGGCTAGAGCAGAAGCCTGAGGACTGAAGGGTAACAGGTTCGATTCTAGCCAAGGGCACATGCCAGATTTTCAGGCTTGATCTCCAGTAGGGTGCTTTACAAGAGGCAGCTGATCAATGATTCTCTCTCATCATTGATGTTTCTATCTCTCTCATTCTTCCTTCCTCTCTAAAATCAATAAAAATCTATTTAAAAAAATAAAAGAATAAGATTGCTTTGCTATCAAAGCCAAGTAAGGTGTGTCATTCATTGTCCCTGATGAAGTTTGAGCAGCTCAGTTGCTAAGCGACTTCGCTGGGTTCTTATCAAATAAAATCCGTGGAAAAGCAACTACGCCCACCATGCATTTAGGCTACAAAGACCAAAAGTTGGGGAGGACAGACTGCTTCTTGGATAGGAGAGAGTGAGGATCATCGGCGGGGAGGCAGGGAAGACACAGGAATGCCCAGTGACTAGAAACATCAGAGGGTCTGGGATATGCAAATCTGCTGGGGCTGGGGTCAGGCCTGCACTCCAAGAGGTCAGGTCCAGAGAGAGGGCAGGTTTGTGGTTCCAGATATCCCCTTCCTGCAAGTTTCCTCCTCCTCCCCTTAAACCCTTAACCTGTCCATTTGGATGAAGGGAGTGGCAGGGGAGTGTCTGCCAGACATGGTTTCCTTCTGCTTGCTTGCCAGAGCTGCCCCACATGACGCCTTTTTCCTTCCTTTCCCGCTGCCCCAAGCTAGCACGCATGAGATTGCCAGGGAGAAACTGGGGCCCCTGTTGTATTGTGTGGAGATTGCACTCCACAGGAACCTGCCTGACCCAGGGAAGGTTGGGGTCATTTGTTGCAGGAAAGGCTCGATTTAAATGGAGCCCCTGCTTAGATAGGCACTGGCTGAGCCATTTGTGGAGGGTTTATCATCCCTTCTGGCTGTTTCCTTAGAAACCACAAACTCAAGATTGCAGAGCTGGAGGCCACCCGAAGGCCAGGTGGCCACCAGGCCAGGCAGTAGGGCAGGCCTGCACATGTCTCTGCTGGGGGCACCCTGAGCCAGGCTGCATGGAAGCCCTCCTGGTGATGGCAGTCCCTGCCTACCTGCTCCTGCTGTGCATGCCTCCTGCTGAGCAGTTGTGACGTTACGGCATCCTGGCTAATTTGCATATTCCTCTATTATTATTATTATTATTATTAATTATATAAGATGATTTAGACTCTTCTCCTTGGCAAGCAGATTTCCTTTTCCATTTTGTAGATGAAAGCTCTACAAATTTGGCTCATAAATAATAGATAGAAATTATATAGGTGAGCTAGCCCTTTGATTGAATCATCTTTATCACACTGACTCATATAAAAGCAATTATCTTCCCACTGTCCAAATGCCAGTCCCTCCTTAGTTGTCAGGCAGATCTTCCTCACTTGCTGTCTCTGGTCTCTTCCCTTGCAGGTCACTCACAGTAAAACATTATAGAAATTAATAAAGCAAACAGCTGCAAAAGAAATTTCCAGCCCAACACAATCCATAGGCCTATCTCACAGCCCTACATAAATATTTACTTAATGCCAAGAAATAGAAGGAACAGAAGCAGCAATAGGGGCCCCATTTCCTAATGATGAAGAATTGCTTTTTTCTATTTCTATGATTATTTAGGAGAAAACAGCTAGCACAAATTCTCTCCTATCATATTTACCACATATTTTATCACTAGCAAAAAAAAAAAAACAAAGCCCGAGAGAAACCAAGATGGCAGCATAGGTGAACACCTAAACTGCTGCCTTGCACAACAATTTCAAAACTACAGCTAAAAGACAAAACAGACATCATTCAGAACCACAGGAAAGCTGGCTGAGTTGAAATTCTACAACTAGAAGGAAAGAAGGGGTTCATGAAGAGTCAGAGGAGCTGCAAAAAGCTGAGGTGCGGAGACACAGACATGTAGAGGATGGGTGGCAGAGTACCTGGCTGGCTTCCTCTAGTGGGAGGGAGACAGAAACTCCCAACTGCACTGAACCCCAGTAACAACTGCACTGAACCCCAGTTCCGGGCAAGACTCATACGAAAAAAGGGGGGAATACACGGAAACTCAGGGGAGCCAGGAAAGGCAGAGGTCTGGAGGCGTGTGCGCCACTGCGCTCAGAGAGGACTGACAGCTGATTGTGCCGCTGGCTTTCTCTAGTGGGAGGAAGACGTAACCTCTCAACTGCGCTGAACTCCAGTTCTGACTGCACTGAACCCCAATTTCAGGTGAGACCCTGGGGACCCAGACTCATATGGGTCCACAGAGCGCACAGAAACTCAGGGGAGATGCGAAAGGGAGAGGTCTGGAGACGTGTGCACAGAGAGGGCTGCAACAATCACTGAGGGACACTTAGACCCAGGAGCTTCATAGGGCAGGGCTGAAGGGAAGCCAAAGCTGAGACTCTGCCCCATCCACGCCAGCACAGAGGCTTTTGCAATTTTGTAAGTCTTGTCTCATAAGGCTGAATCCAGCACAGAAGTTCTCCTGGCGTAGACACAGCTGATCTTCACAGCCAATTTGCCTCAAGGTCAATTCCTTCCAGTGATACCAACAATAATCAAGACTTAACTACAGTGGTACCTCGAGATACCAGTGCCCTAACATACAAGCTTTTTGAGATACGAGCTGTCAGAGCGAGCAATTTCTGCTTTGAAATACGAGCAACATTTGAGATAGGAGTAATCGCGCGGATTGGCCGACTGCACACAACTCACCAGTTTACCGCAACTCGAGCATCTCATAGTTTCCCAAGCCTCAAGGTTACGGAACGAATTAAACTCGTATCTCGAGGTACCACTGTATAACAAGTTCATGCACACAATCCACGAAGGAGTGCACCAAGAGTGTCCACCTCAGGTAAATGAGGAGGTGGAGCTATGGGGCTATATAGGACAGCTAGCACACAAAGCTACTCTACCAACTCAGGGAAGCAGCAAAAATGTGGAGACAAATCACAAATGAAAGAAATGAAGGAAAACAAATGATTGGACATAGAGTTCAAAACCACAGTTATAAGGTTTTTCAAGAATTCCTAGAAAAGGTTGATAAATTTAATAAGACCCTCGAGTATATGAAAAAGGACCAACTACAAATTAAACATACACTGACTGAAATAAAAAATATTATACAGAGACCTAACAGCAGACTAGAGGAACACAAGAATCAAATCAAAGATTTGAAATACAAAGAAGCAGAAATCACTCAACTGGAAAAGAAAAAAGAATCCAAAAATTGAAAGTGTAAAGAGACTCTGAGATAACTTCAAGTATATCAATATCAGAATTATGGGAGTGCCAGAAGAAGAGAGAGAGCAAGATACTGAAATCCACTTAAAGAAATAATGACTGAAAACTTCCTCACCTGGTGAAAGAAATAGACTTACAAGTCCAGGAAGCACACAGAACTTCAAACAAAAGGAACCCAAAGAAGACCACACCAAGACACATCATAATTAAAATGCCAAGAGCAAAAGGCAAAGAGAATATTAAAAGCAGCAAGAGAAAAACAGGTAATTACCTACAAGGGAGTGGCCATAGGATTGTCAGCTGATTTCTCAACAGAATCTATGCAGGCCAGACAGGAGTGGCAAGAAATATTCAAAGTGATGAAAAACAAGAATCTACAACCAAGAATACTCTACCCAGCAAAGCTATCATTCAGAATTGAAGGGCAGATAAAGAGCTTCACAGATAAGAAAAAGCTAAAGGAGTTCAACAATACCAAACCAGTGTTATATGAAATGCTGAAAGGTACTCTTCTAAGAAGAGGAAGAAGGCCAAAACCAGTTTGGCTCAGTGGATAGAGCGTCAGTCTGTGGACTGAAAGGTTCCAGGTTCGATTCCGGTCAAGGGCATGTATTTTGGTTGTGGGCACATCCCCAGTAGGGGGCATGCAGGAGGCAGGTGATCAATGTCTCTCTCTCGTTGATGTTTCTGTCTATCCCTCTCCCTTCCTCTCTGTAAAAAATCAATAAAATATATTATTAAAAATTATGAACAACAGCTGAGACCAGTTTGGCTCAGTAGATAGAGCGTCAGCCTGCGGACTGAAAGGTCCCGGGTTCGATTCCGGTCGGGGGCATGTACCTTGGTTGCAGGCACATCTCCAGTGTGGGGCGTGCAGGAGGCGGCTGATCGATGTCTCTCTCTCATTGATGTTTCTGACTTTCTATCCCTCTCCCTTCCTCTCTGTAAAAAAATCAATAAAATATTTTTTTTTTAATTATGAACAACAAATACATATCTATCAACAAGTGAATCTAAAAATCAAGTGAATTAAAAATCTGATGATCAGAATAAACTGGTGAATATATTAGAATCAGGGGCCCAGAAAGGGAATGGACTGACAATTCTTCAGGGGAAAGGGGTAAGGAAGATGCGGGGAGAGACTGGACAAAAAATTGTACACCTACGGATGAGGACAATGTGGGGCAGAGGTTCAGGTGGGAACCGGATGGAGGGGAGCTTTGGTTGCCGGGAGGGGGGGAGGAACAATTATAATAATCTGAACAATAAAGATTAATTAAATTTTTTAAAAAAAGCCCTCTTGACTTTTTTTCCTTTGATGCCATAGGCCTCTCACAAGTTCAGTGGATAGTTTAGCGCTATATAAAACTGAGACTCAGAGTCACAGACAGATAACAGTATGGTGGTTATAGAAGGAAGGGAAGATGCAGGGTAAAAGGATCAAATTTATGGTGATGGAAGATGATTTAACTATAGGTTGAGGGTGCACAATGGAATATACAGATCATGTATCATACATAGTAATATATACTTGAAATCTATATGACCCTATTAACTAACATCACTGGAATAAATTTAAAAATAGAAAAAGAATGAAGTTCAATAATTTAAGAAATACTAAAACTATTCTATGGTGTTAGAGTCAGATAATGTGACCTTTGGGAAAATGGGAGGGAATAATGACTGAGAGGAAGGATAAGCTGGGCTTCTAGGGTTGTTAGTAATGTTCCATTTCTTGTCCTAGGTCAGTGGTTGGCAAACTCATTAGTCAACAGAGCCAAATATCAACAGTACAATGATAGAAATTTCTTTTGAGAGTCAAATTTTTTAAACTTAAACTTCTTCTAACGCCACTTCTTCAAAACAGACTCGCCCAGGCCGTGTATTTTGTGCAAGAGCCATACTCAAGGGGCCAAAGAGCCCCATGTGGCTTGCAAGTTGCAGTTTACTGACCACAGTCCTAGGTGGTAGTCACATGAATGTGTTCACTTTGTGATAATTTGGTGAGGCTTATATTTTTAAGATACGTGTACTTTTCTTTATGTATGTAATAAGTGAATAAAAAAACTTTAATATACAAATAGCAAATCTTCTCTGACCTTTAATAAAAGCCTACCATTGAGTGGAAGTCTTACCAATAACAATAGAAAGTATGTATAAAACACTCCTCAAACTTAAAGAATTGTACTTTAAAAATTAAAAAATAGCGGAAACCGGTTTGGATCAGTGGATAGAGCGTCGGTCTGCGGAATGAAATGTCCCAGATTCGATTCCAGTTAAGGGCATGTACCTTGGTTGCAGGCACATCCCCAGTAGGGAGCGTGCAAGAGGAGGCTGATAGATGTCTCTCTCTCATCGATGTTTCTAACTCTCTATCCCTCTCCCTTCTTCTCTGTAAAAAAATCAATAAAATATATTTTTAAAAATTAAAAAATAATAGCATAGTGTTTTTCCATTCCAACAGAACCTTAACTTATTCTGCTTATTCCATGTCAGACCTAACATTCCTAATGGATTCTGGGTTTATATAAGAAATGAAATGTTTTAAAACCTATTTAGCCCTGGCCAGTGTGGCTCAATTAGTTGAGGGTTGTCCCATGCAGCAAAAAGATCCACAGTTTGATTTATAGTCATGCACATGCCCAGGTTGCAAGCTCGATCCCCAGGAGGGGATATACAGGAGGCAGCAGATTGATGCTTCTCTCTCATTGGTGTTTCTCTGTCTCTCTCCCTCTCCCTTCCTCTCTCTCTAAAATCAATAAAACCATATTTTAAAAAAAAAGGTTTTGATTCCTTGGGCTCTTATCTATTATATAGATATGTATCATAAACAGGTTCAGAGAAGGTCCTCAACAAATATTTACTAATGATACTCAGCCCAACCTTTTAACAAACTCACATAGCAAAGTCTAAAATACATACCACAGGTAAAATAGAAGAAAAACTCAGTCTACTGGCCTAAAGAGTGTAACTACCAGAAATTCCTCTTTTCAAAACTAAGCAATTACAGAATGGACTTGTTATAAGGAAGAGAATCATTTATGACAACAGTTATCTATGACAAAGGAAATTGGTGTTTTCCCCCTTCACTGCTGCCTAGCTCAGACAAGGCACAATCAACTTCCTGATGCCACAGCTAAGCAAAAGGAACCCAGCAGCAACTCAGCTTGTAAGGGCAGGGACTATAAAGTGATGTAAACCCAGGAGCAAGGAGTTACCTGAGGTAGAAGACAATAATGTTGGGGGGGAAGGGGGATGAGAAGTACTCAACTCTAAAATCTACATTCTAAAATCATTACTATGCCTACTTTCCACAGTGACAGTAAACCAAAATACAGTTGACCCTTGAATTACTCAGGGATTAGGGGCACTGGACCCCACTCCCATAATCAAAAATCCACATTTAACTTTTTACTCCCCCAAACTTAACAACTAATAGCCTACCATTGAGTGGAAGCCTTACCAATAACAAACAGTCAATTAATAAATATTTTGTATGCCATATATATTACATATTGTATTCTTATAATAAAGTATGCTAGAGAGCCCGGCCTGTGCTCAGTGGTTGAGTGTTGACATATGAACCAGGAGGTCACAGTCTGGGCACATGCCCAACTACAGGCTCAGTCCCCAGTGGGGAGCATGCAGGAGGCAGCCGATCAATGATTCTCTCTCATTACTGATGATTCTCTCTCTCTCTCTCTCTCTCTCTCTCTCTCCCTTCCTCTCTGAAATCAATAAAAACATTTTTTTAATGTATGCTAGAGAAAATAAAATATTTTTATTGATTTTAGAGAGAAGAAGGAAGAGGGGGAGGAAGAGAGGAAGAGAGAGAAACATTGAGGTAAAAGAGAAATATCAATCAGTTACATCCCATATACACCTTGACCCATGATCAAACCTACAACCTGGGTATGTGCCCTGACCAGGAATTGAATTCAAAACCTTTTCATGTATGAGACGACACTCTAAGAAACTGAGCCACCTGGCTAGGACTAAAAACAATGATTTAGATTCACATTAGCTTAAGGAACATATATCATTAAGTTTTTGTGGGGGTTTTTTATATATATATATATATATATTTTTTTTTTTTTATTGATTTCAGGGAGGGAGAGAGAATCATTGATTGGCTTCCTCCTGCACAACCCACACTAGGGATTGAGCCCACATCCCGGGCATCTGCCCTGACCAGAAATCGAACTTCCTGGTTCACAGGTCGATGCTTAACCACTGAGCCTAGCTGCCAAGCTACTTTTTGTTTTTGATTTTTTTAACAGGTGTAATCATTTCTGGTTCAAATTAGAGGAGGGAAGTCCATGGCTCAATTATAAACCCTGTGGCAATTACAAAGAAATATGAAAAGACTCAATTCTCAAAATGCTTATAATTTGTTTGTAGAAACTAGTCATGAACACCATGACAACGGAAGTTAAAGAAAATTCTTGATTTAGTCTACTGGAGTTGCTAATGTACTGGCACCCATGGAAGCAAAAAGACATCAGTATTCTGAGAAAAACTGTGCTAAATATTTGCATAAAGATTAAGTTCTATAAAAGGTTAGTTTCTTAAAATTCTTCAAGTCTAGCCTCCCACTCAACATAGATATCCCTTTTAGAACACTGTTACCATTCATTCAATTTCTGTTTAAAGCATCCTATGTCAAAAGATCCTCATAAGTAGTCCATTCCATTTGTTAAGAACAACCCTAATTGTTAAAGTTCTTCCTTACATTAAGCTAATATCTAATTTCCTACAATTTTCAATCATTAGTTGACTTGTCCCAGTTCTGTCCTCTAGAATAACAGGTTTTTTTTTAAACGATTTTCATCTACTATAATGAACCTTTCCTTCTTAGATCTTTTCAAAACTAAACCTCTCAATTCCTAAAATGGCTTCTACACTCGTCATTATTCTATTTATTCTCCTCTGAAGAAATTCTAGTTTTTCAATGTGCCTCTTAGAATCAAATACCCACCTTAACACAAAAATTCCAGATCTTATCTAACCAGTGCTATTATCCCCTTTGTCTGGGTCACCATGAGTATAACCATACAAGACTAAGTGCCACGCTGTTTACAATCCATTGCCAAATTAGTGACACTGTTCAGATCTTAAGTAATTTGTTTTAAGAGTTTAAAGAGTGTAAAAAAGAAAGACGACTGAGGAGTTGAGGAAATTTTCAATAAACACTGTAGACTACAAGCTAGGAAAGAAAGCATACATTTAAGATAAGCAGAAAATACAGAAAGAAAACAATTTCGGGGGTACAAATACAGAACAGGGCAGAGACAAGTTAGTAGTAGAGCCAAAAAGCAGAGCTGGAGTCATACTACTTGTATTGTGAGCCCTTAACCTGTATAACTAAAGGGTTAGATCAAGAAATTGAGCCCTAGCTGGTTTGGCTCAGTAGGTAAAGCGTTGGCCTGCAGACAAAGGGTTCCAGGTTCAATTCCAGTCAAGGGCACATACGTTAATTGCAGGCTCCTCCCAGGCCAGGACTACGTGCAGGAGGCAACCAATCAATGTGTCTCTCACATTGATGTTTCTCTCTTTCTGTCTCTTCCACTATCTCTAAAAATTGATGGAAAAATATCCTCGCGTGAGGATTAACAAAAAAGAAAAAGAAAATGAACTGTTAGTTGAGATGGTCAGGTTGATTAAAATCAATATCAGTTTGCCAATTTCTACATCAAATCAATGACTTTGAAATTTTACTTCAATGAAAAAATTTCTAATTCAATTCTACTCCAAGATGAACAGAAATTGAGTTGTTCTACAATATCATTACACAGTTTTCTTTCAGAACATGAACAACATTCTTAACTGCCAAAATGTAATATCATGGGAGGAGCCTACAATTAAGGTATGTGCCCTTGACTGGAATCCAACCTGGGTCCCTTTGTCCACAGGCCAATGCTTTACCTACTGAGCCAAACCAGCTAGGGCTCAATTTTTCTTTTTTTTTAATTAAATCTTTATTATTCAGATTATTACATTTGTTTCTTTTCCCCCTCCATAGCTCCCCTCCACCTGGCTCCCACTACCCTTACCTCCCACCCTTGACCTCATCCATAGGCGTATGATTTTTGTCCAGTCTCTCCCTGTACACCCCTCACCCCATTCCCCCTGAGAATTATCAGTCCACTCCCTTTCTGTGCTCCTGATTCTATTATATTCACCAGTTTATTCTGTTGATCAAATTTTTAATTCCCTTAATTTTTAGATTCACTTGTTGATAGATATGTATTTGTTGTTCATAATTTTTTATCTTTTACCTTTTTCTTCTTCCTCTTCTAAAAGAGTACCTTTCAGCATTTCATATAATGCTGATTTGGAGTTGATGAACTCCTTTAGCTTTTTCTTATCTGTGAAGCTCTTTATCTGCCCTTCAATTATGAATGACAGTTTTGCTGGATAGATTATTCTTGGTTGTAGGTTCTTTCTATTCATCACTTTGAATATTTCTTGCCACTCCCGTCTGGCCTGCATCATTTCTGTTGAGAAATCAGCTGACAATCGTATGGGTGCTCCCCTGTAGGTAATTAAATGTTTTTCTCTTGCTGCTTTTAATATTCTTTGTCTTTTGCTCTTGGT
>JAAGEH010000226.1:13349510-13431539 GCA_011751065.1 Lasiurus cinereus
CTTTTACCTTTTTCTTCTTCCTCTTCTAAAAGAGTACCTTTCAGCATTTCATATAATGCTGATTTGGAGTTGATGAACTCCTTTAGCTTTTTCTTATCTGTGAAGCTCTTTATCTGCCCTTCAATTCTGAATGACAGTTTTGCTAGATAGCATATTCTTGGTTGTAGGTTCTTTCTATTCATCACATTGAATATTTCTTGCCACTCCCATCTGGCCTGCATCGTTTCTGTTGAGAAATCAGCTGACAATTGAATGGGTGCTCCCCTGTAGGTAATTAACTGTTTTTCTCTTGCTGCTTTTAATATTCTCTCTTTCTCTTTTGCTCTTGGTATTTTAATTATGATGTGTCTTGGTGTAGTCCTCTTTGGATTCCTTTTATATGGGGTTCTGTGTGCTTCCTGGACTTGTAAGTCTATTTCTTTTACCAGATGTGCGAAGTTTTCAGTCATTATTTCTTTAAATAGGTTTTCAGTATCTTGCTCTCTCTCTTCTTCTGGCACCCCCACAATTCTGATGTTGGTACGCTTGAAGCTGTTCCAGAGTTTCCTTACATTATCTTCACATTTTTGGATTCTTTTCTCTTCTTGCTTTTCCAGTTGAGTGTTTTCTGATTCTTTATACTTCAAATTTTTGACTTGATTCTTGCCCTCTCCTAGTCTGCTATTAGGTCTCTATATAATATTTTTTATTTCAGTCAGTGTATGTTTAATTTCTAGTTGGTCCTTTTCCATTTCTAGTAGGTTCTTTTTCATCTCCTCTTGGGTCTCGCTAACTTTATCCAACTTTTCTAGGATATTCTTGAAAAACCTTATATCCGTGGTTTTGAACTCTATATCCAGTCATTTGTTTTCCTCCATTTCTTTTGTTTGTGATCCCTTCCCTTGTCTCGGCATTTTCACTATGCCAGCAGAACTTCTGTGTTGGATTCAGCCTTATGATACCAGACTTGCAAAACCCCAAAAGCCTCTCTGTTGAGCTCGGGATGGGTGGAGTCTCAGGGCTTAAGGGACCGCCTTGCCTTCCAGTCCAACCCGCCCTCCACGGCCCCTGAGTCTCACGTGACTGGGTAATCGCTGGAGTGGTCCCTGTGCTCACACCATCGCAGTGCCTCTAGACTGCTGCCCCTCCGGCTTCCCTGCACTCCGGGACCATATGCATCTGGGTCCCCAGGGTTTCACCTGAAACTGGGGTTTAGTGGAGTTAGAAGTGACGCAGTTGGGAGGGTCTGTCTCCTGCCCACTCATGAAAGCCAGCAGCACAATCAGCTGTCGGTCCTCTGCTCACAGTGCTGTGTGCGCCACCAGACTTCTGATTTTTTGCAACTCCCCTAAATTTCTGTGTACTTCTCCCTTGTCACAGTCCAAACTCCCCCCGTATGAGTTTCGGCTGGATCTGGGGTTCAGTGTCGTAGAATAAGGGGTTCAATGCTGTTAAGAGTCTCCGTCTCCCTCCCGCCAGAGAAAGCCAGCCAGGTACTCCAGCACTCGCTCTCTCCATGCGCGTGTCTCCGTACCTCAGCTCCTGCAGCTCCTCTGGGTCTCTGTGAGCCCCTCTCCTTCCTTCTAGTTGTAGAACTTCCACTCAGCCAGCTTTCCTGTGGTTCTGGATAATGTCCGTTCTGTCTTTTAGTTGTAGTTTTGAAATTGTTGTGTGAGGCAGCAGTGTAGGTGTTTACTTATGCCGCCATCTTGGATTCTCCTAGGGCTCAATTTCTTGATCTAACCCTTTAGTTATGCAGGTTAAGGGCTCACAATACAAGGGCTTAAATTTTTAAAAAGATTTCTTTTCATCCATTTCTGTAGATTTCCCCAGAATGATTTGCCATTTAATATGAATACTTCTAATCAAAGTAGCTGCTTGTTTCAGTAATTAATAATTGTCAGGATCTCCATTCAAAAGACAATGACCTGCTGGTCTCCCTCCAATTCCCCAGGTCAAAAAAAAAATTGAAATTTGACTAATGTGAATTAAAAGGATAAGATGTTAAACAGCAGAATTTCTAGGTATGAATGCTGTCCAGTATTACAACAAATAAAAATAACAGTTGCTCCATCTCTGAAGTGATTTAAACTCAATTACATAGGAATCTTTGGTTCACTATTGCTCCTGCTTAAAGACTCTTTCATAAAGACTAGCTCTGTAATATGATGTGGCAGCAGAGATTTAAACTGTCCAAAAGATAGCGCAAAACCCTACCTCTCCCAAATCTTGCTACTCAACAGCAGGGATCTAAATGAATAGATTCCCAGCTGCTGAGAAAAATGTCTTACTAAAAGCAAAGCAAAATTCTCATTAATGAAAAATCAACGGTGAAAGAAGAAAATTCTGTGTGTCTCATAATCCCCGGAAATAGCCAAATCCATTTTGGGTTAATGCAGGTTTAACAAAACGGTGCAAGTGAAAAGAGAAGAGCAGTTCCGTTTGCCAGCAGCTGAGAGAAAACACTTATCAGAGAGATCACACTTATCAGAGAGGTCACAAACAACGCTTCTAATCCACAGAGCCAAAAGAAACACCAACTCTTAACCCTCCAATAAAAGATTCAGCCAGGAAAAGGCTCTTACGGATGAATTCTCTCTCACACTCACAAGCCACCTTATCCTATCTTGTTCAGCGCACCGGTATAACAGGCTGCAACTTAACATTTCCCAAGATCAGATTCAACAGGTAATCCAACCCTGCTTTTTCTGATCAGATAACCCCTAAAATCACAGTCCTTGCATCCATCCAAAACCAGCTTAGACCTTGTGTGTCAGGCACAGAAAATACAAAAACCTGTTAAGAAAAAGTCTCTAACCTCCTGGAGAGCTTAGTCCATGCAAATTTGCTTCATACGAACCCCAAAACTCTCGCCTTAAAAATGCCTTCTTAAGATGGAGCGAGTGTCCTCCGTTAAAAAGCCATCAAGGCCCTGCATCCTCAGTTACTGTGGCAGAAGCAGAGGAAATCCATCCATTAATCAATCACTTTCCTACGCTCGGCTCGGGAAGGAGAATCCAACACACCTTTGCAAGTGGAACGTTGAGAATCACCTTATCCTAGATCACAGGGAAGGAGCAGGGGACAAGACAAAGCAAGAGAGGGGTGCAAGCCAAGAAATACGACGGCCGAAGGGGATGGGACAGCTGTCCCACGACGTCGTATTCCAAGACTTTTCTAAAAAGAGAAGAACCTGCTACTTAAGCCGACTGTCGTTGAACAACAAACAGTGCAGGGAGGAGAAAGGCGAGAAGAATGGGACTCTGCCCGCTGTCGACAGGCACCAACTCCCCCCGGTCTCCTTCCTTGCTCGGTCCCCCCTCGCGGGGGAGAGTGCCGGTCACTGCGGGCTCAATGGGATCCGGGCCTGTCACAGGGCCACGGGAATGGAGAGGCAGCAGTCCCTTCGCGGGAGCGTGAGAGGAAAAGCAGGAGCGGAAAGAACTCTGCAAATGCCGGTCCCATAAGTTAACACAATTGTCCCCCGAGGCACAGACGGGGAGCGAAGTTCGGCGAGGATGGTAACCCCACATGCCCTGGAAGCGTGTGGGGACCGCTCAGCTCCCCCCTTAACCCTGCCCGACCCCAAGCCCTCGGCGCGTGTGCACTCACCGCGCACGCAGAGCAGAGACATGGCCGAGGTGCGGGCGAGCCGCCGCCGCGCCGCCGCGCCGCCGCCGCCGCCGCACCCTCTTTCCTTTCAGCAGGTGCCGCGGCCGCTCCCGCAATCCGCCCCACGCGTTTGGCCGCTCTGCATGGTCCCCGTGGCGGGCAGCGCTCCGCCGCTCCCTCGGACCCGCTCCAGTTCTCACCGTCTCAGGGGGTTCTCGACGATGGTGAGTACCGGCCGGCAGGCGGGGTACCGGGCGCGGCAGCACGGCGCCATCGCTGGGAGAAAGGAGCGGCCGGGACTCCCTCCCTCCCTCCACTCCACTCCACCCCACCGGGATCCGAGCGGGCGCCGGACAGAACCACCCGCGGCGCCCCGCCTCCCAGCCAATCAACTCACGCCCAGTCCACCAACCCCGCCCCCCACACGAGCACGTCGGGGGCGGGGCCTCCCTCTGCCTTCCCAGCGAGCCCGAAGGCCGGCAGCGCCGCCACTCCTGCAGCTGAAAGCCGAGAGCGGGCGGGCCTCCTCCCACCTGTGTGAGCTTTGGAATTGAAGCCCTGGGCTCTTCCCTCGCGGGCGGGCGTCCAGCCGAGAACAGATTCCTTTTCATTGAAGATTTCCGTTGGTCTTCCTTAAAGGGTCTCTTAGCTGGCCAAGTATTTACCTGTAATAATGCGATGAGATTGTACCGCACAGCACGGAAGTTTTTACATTAGCAACGACTGCGGCCAGGGGCAGGGGAGAACATGAGGGAGCAAACTATCAGGAGCCCTCAGTTATCTGCATCTTTTTTCATGCTCTCCGCTTTTGTCTCCAATGTCTGCACTGTGCCAAGTATATAGCAATTAGTCCATCTATACCTACTGGTTGAAGGATGGAGCGGAGACAGGCTTTTTAAGCTGAGGACTTCTGGCAAGAAGATGGATGAATGCACAGGCGATGGAAGTGAAAAAAGGCCAGAGCAGAAAGCAGAAGACACATGGTATGATGTAAACACCCCGCCACCCCAAGATTCTGATTTCATTGGTTTGGGGGAGAACAGTGGCATCCTATTCTTTAAAAGCTCCAAAAAATGATATGCATAGCTCACAGACAACAGAGTGATGAAGGCCAGGTGAAGGGTGGTGGGAGATGGGTAGGGGTGGGAAAAGTGGGGGAAATGGAGACAACTTGTGATAATCTCAACAATAAAATGTAAAGATAAATAAGCAAAAATTTGATAGTAAGTTATCCATGGTCACACACACAAAAAGCTCCCCAGATGATGAGGCCAGGTTTTACTACCATTAGACTAGGTGCTTTCTAAGGCCTCATTTGCCCAGCTCGGGTTTTCAGTGTTTGCAAGCTCTCAGCCCCATAGGATTCTTCCTGCCAGACCCAGCCAGGGTCTGTCCATCTACCAGGGTATTTGCCTACCAAAAGCAAGCCTAGCTACCATATGATTCCTCTCACTGGAATAAGTGTGATGAGAGACTAACACTAGAAGCCTCAAGAAGGAAAGGAGAAGACTTGATCTTTCCACTGTGTATCCAGATTTGGAGCAATACACAGAAACATTTTAAACAGGGCAACTGAGGCAGCCTCATCAACAGAAACATCTGACCCTAAGACGATGGGCATTCTCTGTGCTGCTGGAATTTGGAATATCTAGCTATTTAGCCCAGCTTTGGTAAACCACAAGAGCATGAAACTAAAAAAAAAAAAAAAAAAAAAAAAAAAAAAGTGTTAAACTTCTGGACTCTGAAACCAGAGAATCTCCTAGTCCCTAGCAGGTACAGAAGCCATCCAACAAAGAATGGAAAGTCACTCTGCACTTGGAAAGAGTGTAGAGTGGTGGGAAACAACCTAATAAAATTGTAAAGAGCATGAACTTTGGAACCAATCAGATTCACCTGGTGTATTATCTATTATCATGAAACAAATTGCCTCAAATTTTAGTGGCCTAAAACAATATTTGTCATTATCTGGGGTCAGCAATCTGGGTATGGCTTAACTGGATCCTCTGGTTCAAGGTTTCCTACAGACTGCAATGAAACTACCAGCCTGACTACAAAAGGATCCACTATCAAGCTCACTCATGTTATTGTTGGCAAGACTCAATTCCTCCTAGGCTGTTGGACTTATCTCAATTTCTTATCAGTTATTGGCTGGTCTCAGTTCTTTGTCATGTGGGCCTTTCCAATGGCAGCTTGCTTCATCAAAGTATGCAAGCTAAGAAGGCAATAGTGTCTGCTAGTGAGATGGAAGTCTTAGTCTATTGTAACCTAATCACAGAAGTGACATCCCCTCATTTTTGCTGTATTCTTTTTATCAGAAGCAAGTCACACCCAAGGGAAGGGAATTACATAAGAACATGAATACAGTGGTACCTCGAGATACGAGTGCCCTAACATACGAGATTTTTGAGATACGAGCCATGGAACGAGCGATTTTTGCTTTGAAATACCAGCAACATTTGAGATAGGAGTAATCTCGGGGATCGGCCGGCTGCACACGACCCACCAGTTTACCGAGACTCGAGCGTCTCATAGTTTCCCACGCCTCAAGGTTACGGAACAAATTAAACTCATATCTCGAGGTACCACTGTACCACTAGGAGTCAGGATCTTTGGGGGACAATCTTAGACATCTGCCTATCACACCTGAATTTGAGTTCTAGCTCTTATACTTGTGGCCATCACCAATTTTCCAGGAAATAATAATATCTACTTCATAGGATGGTTTTGAGATTTAAATGAGGAAATGCTTTTAAATTACCTGGTACATACTAAATGCCCAATACATGTTTGTTATTACTTAGGTTGTGGACACAGGGAAGGGAATGTGGCTGGGAGGTGAAAATTGGCTAATGTATAAAGGTGTGGTATAGGCCCTGAGTCATGCCAGTTTACCAGTTAAATTTTTAAAAAATATATTTTTATTGATTTCAGAGAGGGAGATGGAGAGAAACATCAATGATGAGGAAGAATCATTGATTAGCTACCTCCTGCACACCCCCTACTTGGAATTGAGCCTGCATCCCAGGCATGTGCCCTTGACCGGAATTGAACCAGGGACCCTTCAGTCCAGAGGGAAAGGCTCTATCCACTGAGCAAAACTGACTAGGGCTCCTAGTTACAATTGAAGAGAAAGGACCCTGGCCAGTGTGGCTTAGTTGGTTGGGTGTTGTCCAGTGAACCCTTTCTCTCTCTCTAAAATAAATGAAAACATTTTAAAAATTAGAAAGTCTCCACTGTCACAGCCAAGAGGAACTTGAGACATGACAACTAAATGTAATGTGCTATCCTAGATGGGATCCTGGAACAGAAAAAGAACATAAGGTAAAAACTAAGGAAATCTGAATAAAGTATAAGCTTTAATTAATGTATCAATATTGATTCATAAATTGTAACAAATGAACCATACTAAGGTAAGATGATAATAAAGGGAAATTGGGCATGAAGTATATGGAAACTGCTTTCTTCACAAAATTTCTACAAATCTAAAATTGTTCTGCCTTAGCTGGTTTGGCTCAGTGGATAGAACATTGGTCTATGAACTGAAGGGTCCCAGGTTCAATTCCAGTCAAGGCACATGCCTAGGTTTTGGGCTCAGTCCCCAGTGTGGGATGTGCAGGAGGCTGCTGATCAATGATTCTCTCTCATCATTGATGCTTCTATCTCTCTCTCCCTCTCACTTCCCCTCTGAAATCAATAAAAATATATTTTAAAAATAAAAAAATAAAATTGTTCTAAAATTAAAAGTTTATTTCTTAAAAAGTCAAGTCAAGGGAGTGAGGGCATAGTGGGGGTTGGGAGGCAAAGGGGAGATAAGGGCATATATTAATACCTTAATCAATAAAGAAATTTAGTGAAAAAAATAAAAAAATTGTAAAAAAATAAAAAATGTCAAGTAGCCCTGCCAGCATGGCTCATTGGTTGAGCGTTGACCTATGTGAATCAGGAGATCCCGGTTCAATTTCTGGTCAAGGTACATGCCCAGGTTACTAGCTCCATCCCCAGTGTGGGGCATGCAGGAGGCAAGCGCTCAATGATTCTCTCATCATTGATGTTTCTTCTCTCTCTCTCCTTCTCTTTTCCTCTCTGTAATCAATAAAAATATATTTAAAAATAAATAAAAGTCATTTAATTTACCCAAATCCATATATCTAGTAAATACCCAAAGTTCAAGACCAACCCTAATGATTTAATCGTGCTTTTTCCACTACACAATACCTTTCAAACTCTATTCTCCTTAGGATTATATGGCTATTTGTATGACTATCTAAAACAAGTTCCTTAAGGGCAGAGAAAAAAATTTCCCCCTTATACACCATTAGTGTTCAGCAAACCAGTTTAAATTAATTACTAAAAAAAAAAAAGTCATGGAGACTTAAAGAAACTGAGATTTGATCCGATATCACCTATCATACAGTCACCTGCACAGCCCGCTCGGTAGTGAGACCCCTTAGGCTCTGGACTGAGGGCCACTCAGTTCAGCGAGTGTCCTGTGCTGCCATCTACCGGTAGCTGGTAAGCATCGACTTCCCTTGCTGTATTTCGGGAACCAGTGGGCGTGGGGAAGTTGGAGAGAAGACTCAAAAGCTAATTAAATGACAGAACCTATGTTAAGTGTTATCAAGTTCACTCAACACTTGTTCACGGCAAAGGCCTACTTTTCTCCACATATTTCAGGCTCTCCTGTCTCCGTATTAGGTTTCTTCCTCTCTCACCCACCTCCACGGGATCGCCCATTTCCCAGAACCCAGACTCTCCCGCACCTGGTGGGCTGCAGAAACCCTTAACCTCACAACCTTGACACCCCCATCGTCCAATTTCCCCATTTTTCACACACACACACACACACACACACACCTCCCCCGAGACTCCTTGCACACGACCTTGCAAACACCAAAGACCTCTCCCATTAGGGCAGTTGCGCGCGCTAACCCACACCTCCCCCCAAAAGAGGTTCAAGTTCCGCCTGCAGCTGACACCAACGCGAACACCTGGGGAGAAGCCCGGGTCAGGCTCGGAGCTTTCAGGCTAGCGCTCGGGCTCCGGGGGTCCCGCCCCCACCCCCGCCGGGATCCGGTCAGCCGAGGCCCACAGCCTGCGGGCTGAGACCCCGCCCTTCTTAGACCTGTCATCACAGAAGCCGCACGTGGCCGGGGTGGGACCTCAGGCGACCTGCAGCAATCACTGTGGTCTCCCTTGCCATCCGTTGGGGGCGCTGCCGCCCATCAGAACCGGCGGATCCAGGCTGGAGCGCCAGGGCCTGGGTGAGGCGAGCGCGAGGAGGGCTGGGGGAGGAGAGGCTCTGAGACGGGAGGGGGCTCGCGCTGGAAGGGGGCCTGGCACAGGTTCTGCCAGGCTGGAATTCTAGGGGGGCGGGTCCTGGTCAAAGGCGGAGACACCACAAGGGGGCAGGGCCCGGGGTGGGGCCAGGGACCAGCGGGGGGGGATCCTGGGGAGACAACCAGAAGACGAGAAGAGGCGGAGCCCGAGAGGGGGCGTGGTCTAGGTTACAGGGGAGGACCCCGAGGAATTCAAGAAACTAGGAAAGGGGACGAACCCGGGGAAGGTGGGAGGTGGGACAAGGGAGAGAGGGTGGGTTTGGGCGTTGCGGGGGCGGGGCTCCGACCTAAGGGGCGAGGTTTGCAGGCCGAGGCTGCAGCTGGGGCCGCTCGGTGACTGCACCGGTCCACTACCTCCCCAGGTGCAACGGAATTCACGGAACTACAGGTGTGGGGCGGGGTGCGGGTGGAAGAAGGGGAAACGACCGGGGTGCGCTTGCGCAGACATGAGGAGGTGGGGGACACGTAAAGGAAGAAGAGGATCTATAGGTTGTTGGGGGTAGGTAGGAAGGCAAGAGTTTGGGAGGAGTTGGGGCTCAATGTGGGGGCCAGGTGCACTCTTCAGGGGCTCTCTTGTGGGGGAGGGGCGGGGCTGCTTGGTGGGGGATGGAAGGTGCTAGGTGAAGAGGTGATGTTCTTGTCTGATGTGGAGGTTTGGAGACGATACTTGGGGGGCGGGCGGCTCGAAACCCCTTTGGAGGGGGGGACAGGGTTGCTGTGTGATGAGGAGCTGGTGGTCCAGAGTGTGGGAGCGACGGAGGGGCTGTGGAGAAAGCAAGCACGGGGCTGTGAGCACTGTATGAGGGGAAGGGGTTGTAGGCCCCAATTGATGAGACAGAACCCCTAGTGTTTTGAGAAAGTAGTAGTCTGGGGCATTGCAGAGACTCCAGGAAGATGTTTGTGTACTGTGTTTTAGGAGTGAGGGTGATGGAATTAGTGGGGTGAAGAGGCTAGTCCGTAGTGCTCCTGGCTCCTCAGCACCTAACTCCACCTTCTGGCCTGAGCACAGGGCTTGTGTAACTGTCTCCTCAGTCTGCTTTGAATCTCTCTGGCTGAGACTGGGGTTTCTTCCCCTAGCTGGTGTCCCTGGGGGACCCTTCCTCCACCCGGTTCCGGTTAACCCCCCACTCCAGTTCCTGTTCCTTCCAGAAGCCTGCCTTGGTCCCTATCTTCCCCCTCCCCCCACTTTGCTCTGCCCTTATGCTCTGGGTGTGCTCATTTCCCACTTCCTTCCTCGCCCTGGGGCCTGGCCTGGTCCTTGCCCGTCTAGGAGCTGTGCCCTGCCCCAGACTTTGTACTTAAAGACCAGAGACCCTAGTAACCAGCAGCAAGACCCAGACTCCACCCACCACTACTATGAAGGTCTCTCTTAACAGCCCCCAAGTGACTGGAAGCCATATTTTTACCACTTGCCCCAGACTGATTTTCCCTGGGTGAGGATTCCAAGGGCCCTCAAAAATTCTGGACTTCTGTGAGAGGAAGGACATAGTGAAGAGTATTGAAGGTATTTGATCCATGTTTTGAGAATTGGACCACGACTGTAAGCTGAACTAGGGATGTGAGCTTCAATTGGGTAAGGAAAGGATATGGTTTCCCACACTCCTGGTTTGGAAGCTGACTGTCAGAACTGAGACTAGAGCCTAGTCCTCTTGGGGGCTCCTCTGATTCCCTGAGGGGACTTGATGTAGTGCCAGAGTTCTTTTTGCCTCTGAGTTGACTAGGAGAGGGTGGGAAAGGCCTGACTTGCACACAGTGGCTGAATGAATGTGACAGTGTTGCTGAAAGGGGCCCCAAGCCAGCCTCTGCTAGCTGAGAGACTGGCTGGGGAAGGAGGGGGTGCTAAGGCCAGACAAAGCCTTGGGGTAGGGTGGGGTAAAGGAGGGCAGGCTGATGCCTTTCAAGGAGGAGCTGATTGCTATGGCAACCCAGCTTCCCTGACTGTCTGTCAGAGAGGCGGACCTAGGGCAGACTCACTCCAGCTTCCTCAGGATTGGGGCATTTGTGTGAGTGGGTGGGGCATGAAGAGAAAGGGCATTAGTTTACTGTGCTGAGGCTGTTGTATGTAGCCTTTCTGCTTCCATACAAGCTGCAGGGCATTCAGACGCTTGGACCCATCTTTTGAAAATGGATATGAGTGAACAATAGCCATTAGAATTATAATGGTATAAGGCCAGAGTCGTAGAGGTCCTTGGTGGTCATCATTTATGCAAAACCCTCATTTTACAAATGTGGAAACTTACCACCAAAGAGACTGATTTTCTCTAGGATTCATAGTAAAAGAGCAGGAATTAAGGCCCAGATCTTCTGATTGCTGTTTGGCCAGGACTCATTACCTCATTCAGCCAATGTTTAGTGAACATCTATTGTGTGCCAGGCACTGATGTTGATTCTGGGAATACCTGCATGAACAAAGTTGCTGCTTTCAATGGAGCTTCCATTGTAATAGGGAAAGAAAGCATGTGTGTGTGTGTGTGTGTGTGTGTGTGTGTGTGTGTGTGAGAGAGAGAGAGAGAGAGAGAGAGAGAGAGAGAGAGAGAGAGAGAGGGTCAGCTGTTGATAATGGCTATGAAAAAAATAAAGCAGGTTAAGAGTTAGGGCAGCTAGGTAAGGCCTCTTGATTGTACTATGCTGTGCCTTTTTCAGGGCACACTGAGGCTTAGAACATCTTTGGTCTTTTCCTCTGATATCCTGATCTTTGCAAGTTACCAAGGCCTGGGCCTATATTAATGGCACTAAGCGAGAACAAGGTAGGGTCTGTCACCAAGGAATTATTCCTTTCCTACAGTGTTCTTTGTCTACCAGGAAGCTTTTACTCAGGCAAGTAGGCTGACATTGGTAGTCCGCAATTTTGTCCAGGGTCTTGAAAATTCCTTTACTCCTGTTTCATACTATTAGGGAACCAGTGAAGAAGACAGTGTATGGCACCTGGGTTCTTTTTCAGGGCTTTTCCTTGGTCTGAGGTGAGGAGAAGGTAGGAGAACTAACTAACTTGCTTGCCCTTCCTAAGTCTAGGGCACAAGGAGAAAGTAGGGGGAGGGGAACCTCCTTTTACTGTCCAGTGACAACCTCAGGGACCTTGAGGCCCACAACGTAAGTATGATAGAAACAAGGACCTTGGGCCTTCTGTGGCCTCTGAACTATAGAAGTACAGACTCCCCATGTTCTGGGGGTCCAACCAGGGAGCTGCCCTGGCTGTTGTCAATTCTCTAGGGCCTCAGTTTGAGTCATCCATCTCTTGCATCCGTGGAAGCTAAGAGAAAAGCCTCCTAAGTTCCAAACTATTTGACTTGCTGACAAGTGCAGGTAGAAAGATAGGCAGTGCTATCTATTTTCTTAGCTTTCCCCTAGAGCAGCCTGTCTGAAAAGTTTCTTTTAACTTACAGAGGTTTCTATTCTGGTCATTTAAAGAATAGGAAGACAAGAATTAGGAATGCTGGTTCTGCTGCGAGTTAATTTGGCTGGGCCTGGGGCCCAGTGACTCAGGGGGAGGGTGGGGAGTTTCGAGAGAGCTGTGAGTCATAGAGGTGAGCTCCATCACAAGAGTTGGGCATATTTCCCCCACTCTGGGCAGAAGCCTTCTATCCCACTTCCCATGGATGTTCTGCCTCCTTGAGCAGGGGCTTATGAATAGAAATTACTGGCAGAAGGGATGAAGCGGACTAATCTCAGAATGGGAATTCAGAGACACAAAGAATGATGTTCAGGTCTCTGAACTAAAATGTACCCCTATGCCCTGACTGGTTTGACTCAGTGGGTAGAGCGTCAGCCTGAGGACTGAAGGGTCCCAGCTCGATTCTGGTCAAGGGCATGTACCTTGGTTGCAGACATGTCCCCAGTAGGGAGTGTGCAAGAGGCAGCTTATCAATGTTTCTCTCTCATCTATGTTTCTGGCTCTCTATCCTTCTCCCTTTCTCTCTGTGAAAAATCAATAAAATATATTTTAAATAAACAAATAAATAAAATAAAATAAAATAAAATGTACCCCTATCTCGAGAGCTCTTGGGGTCCCTCTAACAAAGGCAAAAAAATATCAATATAGAGTAAGAGAAGAAAGAATACCATTTTTCAGCCTTAGCCGGGACATCTCAGTGGATGGAACCTGGGTCTGCGGACCAAAGGTCCTGGGTTCCTTCTGGTCAAGGACACATACTCCGTTGCAGGCTCCTCCACCTGCCAGGGACTGCACCCTAGACTGGCTCTGGTCCAGGTGCATGCAGAAGGCAACCAATCGATGTGTTTCTCTCACATCACATCTATATTTCTCTGTCTTTCTCTCTCTCTTTCACTCCCTCTAAAAATCAATGGAAAAATATCCTCGGATGAGAATTAGAAAAAAAAGAAAGAAAGAATACCATTTCTCAATGGAAAGAGATATATCCCATTTCAGGATATATCTTTTTTCATCTGCTCTGGCATGAAGGAATCTTCCTGGGCTCCAACAATTCTCTGGTCTCTGGAGCTCTGGTTTGCAAAACATAGAACGGTGAATGGGAGTGGGGTTATTTGGGGTCTGGTATGGGAAGAGCAGGTGGATTTTGGAGGTTGTCCAGCTGTGTCTATGAGAGCTCTAGGACGTCTTAGAGCTATTTACTAGCCTCCGTAGAGGAGGGGGTGGGGGTAGAAGAAGAGGCCTTTGCCTTTGAAAGGGTTACATGACCGGGCCGAGAGATGCTTTGAACCTCGGCAGATGAGGAGTTAAGGAGGTGGGCGGGGCGACTGGCTAGGCCTGCCCCCCTATGGACCAATGGGTGTGCAACTCTTGGAGGGGGCGTGCCTCACTCTTGAGGTCGTGGGAGGCTGGCCTCCTATGGGCCAATGAGCATGGTCGCTGCCGTGGAGGGCGTGGTCTGAGGGGGGCGTGGCGGTCGCGGCCGCCGCGGGGGTGGGGGGGTTGGGACACTGGGCGGGGCGGGCAGCCCCATCAGCTGGTAGGAAATGGCCTGTGAGTCAGAGGGGCAGCAGAGTCGGCAGCGCGGAGCCGGGGCGGCCACGGGGAGGAACAGTCGCAGGGAGGGGCGCAGCAGTGGCTGGGGGGCTGCAGACGCCAGGGCCCGCTAGTGTTGCACACGAAGCTAAACAGAGAAGAGCCTAGCAGAGCAGGACTCAGCCTGAGCCACCCTTTGTTTGGGTTGGGGGCCCGTGTCGGGGAGGACTTGGGGATTCGAAGGGAGGGACGGGACGGAGGGGCCTGGAGCTGCGACCGCCGTGGCAGAGCCAATTTGGGAGCGGGGTGAGTGTGTATTAGGGGAAAGAGCAAATCTACGAAGCTTCAGGATGGGATGGGGCCTGTCCCAGGCTGTGGGGAGGAGAGGGGTGAGAAAGGACCTGGGAGGCAAAGTAGGGAGTGGGGATGGGGGATGGTCCAAAACGAGGAGTCCAGGAACCCCGGGTGAGCATCCCAGGTTCAGTTTGGAGTTGGTGCTGACATCTGCTCCCTCTCCACTGTGGGTGGAGGGCTCTAGGCCAGTAGCCAAGGGAGTGGTGAGAGAGCAGTAGTTGACCTTCCTGCCCACAATGGTGGTCTATGGAAACAAGCCCCCTAATTTTCACATGTGGAGGGACTAAATTTAAAGCAGCTAGCAGCAGTTCTCTCTGAACAGGAGGAGGGTGATAAGCACATGGAGAGGAATTTCTCTTCCTGCCACCTTCCTTGATCAGAGTAGAAATGGATATCTTTAATACTGAAGGGAAGGGGAGAGTGAGCCTACTAACACCCACCTACCCCACCTCCCAGGCTAAGCAGGTGTCTGAGGGCACAGACCCCATGGTATTCTGGTACTTGTTGTTTTTGCTGGCCATGCTCCCTTGGCATGTTGGGAGCTGTAGTCTTGGCCAGCCAAAGCCTGGCACAGCTGTTTGAAGCCAGCTGCTGCCCACCCTCTGCACGGAGAGGAGGTTTGGCCTACCCTTCCCCCAAAGTCCTGCCCCATGAGTCAGCTTGAAGCCATGGTCTAGAGCCAGACCGGCTGGGTGGCAGGGAAGTGAGTCTTAGAGCTTCTCATTGACAGGGCAGGAACTGAGGGCTCTGAGATAATGAGCAGGTGCCACGCATGCTGGGGTCAAGTAGGGCATCATGTCATCACCTGGCCTCCCCAGGGCAAGGGCTCAAGAGGCCAATTGGGATGACTGTGAGGTGGAAGTCTTAAGGAAAAGGCCCTTCCTGAATCCATATGGCTTGGGTAGAGGAAAGGAGGGGTAGAGAGAGTACAGATTGTACTCTGACAACACTGCCATTGGCATTCTGTCCTTTTCCGCCACCCCACCCACCACAGGAAACCAGAATTTTCTTAAGAGATCCCAGTTCTAATGAGAACTTGGTGAACTAGGATAGTGTGGGATGCAAAGATGAGAATTTAGTGTCAGAGAGCTTTTCAGTCCTTGGGTGCAAATCTCCCCTTTTACCCTGCCCCCACTGCCACCTCTGTTGTTGATTCTCATTCTCCCTGTACTCTCTGCTTCTCTCCTTCTGGAAGTTTTCCTCTGCATTGTCCGGACTACTGCCCGAATCTCTGGGGCTTGCATTCCACTTTTTTTGAACCCTGCTGTGTGCCTACCCCTGTGCTTGGAATTGGACAGAATAGTGGGGTGTAGACCTATCCTCAAGAACCCCATGGTCAGTCTAGGACAATGGTCAGCAAACTCATTAGTCAACAGAGCCAAATAGCAACAGTACAATGATTGAAATTTCTTTTGAGAGCCAAATTTTTTAAACTTCTTCTAACGCCACTTCTTCAAAATAGACACACCCAGGCCGTGTTATTTTGTGGAAGAGCCACACTCAAGGGGCCAAAGAGCCACATGTGTCTCGAGAGCCACAGTTTGCTGACCACTGTCTAGAAGATGTCTTACCCACAGAGTGAACAGAATGGTCACAGGAGATAGTGATACTGCCATAGGTGAGTCTCAGAGGAGAATGATATCTGTGGCTGAAGTGGCCAGAATGGGCTCTCTGGAGGGGGTGACGTTTGACCTAGCCGAGGAGAAAGGTTAGGTCTTGGGGTAGACAAACAGAAGGCATTTCTTGAAGTGGAAAAGGCATTGTGGATGTCAGACAGCAAAGGCTATTGCCCAAAAGAGAAGTATTTCCTTCCATGAAGGAAAATGGTCTTCAATTTGACATTCCCCTCCCCCAGTATGGGCTCCTGAGGTTGGACTAGTTCATGAAGACCATCTTATGTTCTGGCATAAAAGCAGTGGTTTGGGTTTTGGGGTATCGGAAATGTGTTGGAGAGGAGCAGAAAGGTATCCCTAGTTGCTTCTCGCTGTATGACTGCAGCTGCCTTATCTCTAGTTTGCAGGGCCTAAGGGGAGGAGTAGTGCCTTCTGGTGCCCCCCCACTTCCCTGCCCCCACACATACTTGTTTATGGTTAGATTTGTTGCCTCCTGTTAAAGGGACAAACTGGGAGGGGGGGGGCAATTGGTAGTTTTAAGGCTGAAGTGTCCACTTTGAGCAGACCTGAGGTTTGTATTACTGAAAAATGCTGATGGGTCTGAGGTGGGGTGGGGGGAGTTCCTGCAAGATCTCTGCCCTTAGGGCTCTGGGGTAGCACTTGTCTCTTTAGAGACAGACATATGGGAAGGAGTTGTGCAACTTGGCGGCGTTGACTAGAAGGGCTGAATTCTTGTACGGCCATCTCTCATCTGGTGTGGTCTCTTGAATCTTGGGGTATCTCATCCCCCTTCCCACGAGTCCCCAGAGTGCTGGCCCTAACAAGTGGTAATCCTGCCTCAACTTATCAGGTCGTTGTTACATTGGGCCAAAACCTGCCTCTCTGTAACTCCCTAGGTAGCCCAGCTCCGCTCTCGGGGACCTGGATCCCAGGACTGCCCCTTCTGTTTCTGAAGAGCTCCTCATAAGGGCAGAGGATGTCTGTCCTGCGGTGTGCTCTGTGAGCCCACAGCTGGAGAGGAGTCTTACCACTGACTACAGGGATCCTTGTTTACATCTGTTCTTCTCTCCTCAGGGTCCAGCTGAGCCCAGGAGCTGCACGGAATGGTGGCAGTCACCTTGCCAGTGCAGCGGGCATGGACCAGACTACAAGCTAGGAGAGCAGAACATCACTCAGAAAGAGGGAATACTCAGCTAGGCTTAAGGCCTCTTCATCGGGGTGAGTGCCAGAAACAGGGAGGGGGAGCAGGTCCAGTAGGAAACCTGAGCTAAACATGTTCACCCTTTCAGAAGCTCTGGAGTGGCCTCTATATTCCATTAATCCACCTAGGGATTTGAACACCTTTAGCCTCACTAACCTTCAAGGTCACCTCTTCAGGCCAGGGAAGGACCTAAAACTCATCTGGGAGGGAGAAAACTTATGGATTGCTCTGACCACCTTTTTTTTTCTCTCTCTTCTTTTGTACAGATGTCCCCAGACCCCCCAGCCCAGGCCCAGCATAAAGGCTGTGAGGGGGGGCCCCCCTGACACAAGGGGGGACTTCATGCGCCACGTGCAGGCGGAGCCATCTCCATCCTCAGAGCCAGAGGCTGGCCCTTCGCAGCCTGCAGTCAGGCAGGGGGCCCTCCAGGGTGGCCTGCTCATGGGCTACAGCCCAGCAGGAGGGGCGACATCCCCCAGGGTCTACCAGGTATCCATCTTTTCCTCTCCAGCTGGTGCCTCTGAGCCGCATCGGGCCCTGAAACGGTCATCCCCGCTTACTGAGGGTCCCCGGGAGCTGAAGAGAGGCCCTGGGCTGGGGGTCAGAGAGGGACAACCCCCTGAAGAACCATCTACTGTGGGGCTCTTGGGCCCAGAGGGGCTGGGGCTGGGGCTGGGTGTGGCCAGCCAGCATTTCTGCCATCATGGCCTGTGTGTTGTAGAACAGGGCGGGAGCTCCACCTCACCTTGGACTTCAGGGGCCCAGACTATCCCCTGGCCCCCATCAAATGCTTCCTGCAATACTTTGCACACCAGAGACTGGGCTTCCCCAGATCCAGGGGGACAGGGGTTTCTGGGGGAGTCCCCAGGGCGAGCCCCTCCAGGCCAGCTGCACACACTTGACACTGATTTGCACAGTCTTGCACAAATAGGGTGTAAGAGCCCAGTGGCTGGGGTGGGCAATGGGGGCAGCCCCTGGCCTAGGGAATGCCCTGGCACTGCCAATGGGCACAGTCCCGAGCACACACCCCCTGGCCCTGGACCTCCAGGCCCCTGCCCCACCAAGCGAAGGCTGCTTCCTGCTGGAGAAGCTCTGGATGTCAGCTTTGAGGATGAGGGGCCAGCCCCTCAGAAGCGCCGGGGAACCCTGGGTCACCCTCCTGCTGCCAACAGTTCTGATGCCAAAGTCACACCCTTCTGGAGCCACCTGCTGCCTGGGCCCAAGGAGCCAGTGCTGGTAAGCCAGGAGAGGAGGTGGTCTACTACTTTTTAAATTTTATTCTAAATTATAATTGACACAATATTATATTAGCTTCAGGTATACAACATAGTGATGCAACATTTATATACCTTACAAAGTTGTCCTAACCGGTTTGGCTCAGTGGATAGAGCATTGGCCTGCGGACTGAAGGGTCCCAGGTTCGATTCTGATCAAGGCATGTACCTTGGTTGTGGGGACATCCCCAGTAGGGGATGTGCAGGAGGCAGCTGATCAATGATTCTCTGTATTGATGTTTCTAATTCTCTATCCCTCTCCCTTTCTCTCTGTAAAAAATCAATAATATATATATATATGTATATATATTTAAAAATAAATAAAATATTTTTTAAACAAAAACAAAGTTTTCTCCACAATAAGTCTAGTAACAATCTATCACTGTACATAATTATTACATTATGACTCTATTCCCTATGCTGAACGTTATGTCCTTGTGACTTATTTTATAACTGGAAATTTGTATTTCTAAGTCTCCGTCCCCTTTTCTGTCTAGCCCCCTATCCTCCACCCCTTTAGAAAAAGGTGAAGGCCTGGGGGAATGCTCCTATGAGAGCTCATGATGAGCCCCTGCTCCTCCAAACATATCCGGCTTCCACCCAATCTTTTTCTTCAATCTTTGTTCTCCGTAGGATCCAACAGACTGCAGTCCTATGGGACGGAGGCTGAAAGGTGCCCGTCGCCTGAAGCTGTAAGTGACCAGCTTCCCTCTTTGTCCTGTCCCTGGAAAATGGGGACAGAAGTCTATAACCCTCTTTCTCACTCTAGGGTAGGGGACCCCAGGGCAGAAGCCCTGGGTAATGGTAAAGGGTGGGGCCTAAGAACATGAGCAGACATCCCAGAATACCTCAAGCCAACCCACTGTGTATCCCCTGCCCTACCAGGAGCTCCCTTCGAAGCCTCCAGAAGGGCCCAGACCTGCTGAGCCCCCCCAGTGCCTCCCCTGTTCCTACCCCCGCAATCAGCCGTACCCTGTTGGGCAACTTTGAGGTAGTTACCTCTGGATTCCATGATTTGGGGTAGGGGGGTCCTTGGGGGAAGTGGGATGGTGGACTGTGTCTTGGATGGAAAGGAAAGCAGCTGGCATCTCTTTCATAGCATGTTTTCCCACTCTAGGAATCATTGATTCGAGGACGCTTTGCACCATCTGGCCACATTGAGGGCTACACTGCAGAGATTGGAGCTAGTGGATCCTACTGCCCCCAGCATGTCACGCTGCCTGTCACTGTCACCTTCTTTGATGTTTCTGAGCAAAATGCCCCGGCCCCCTTCTTGGTAAGACCTGATTTCAACCCATAAAGAGTGCTTAAGGATGAGGGGCTGGTATTCTTTAGGTGTTCCTCACCTAGAAAAGAGTCAGGACAGGGCAGTAGGGACAACTCTAGTGGGGGACAGAGCCAGGTCCCAGAATGAGACTGTGGAGATGAATGGGTATTCAGGGCTCTCCCAATGCCCAACTTGGCTGATGGCTCTATGGCCTTCCCAGGGCGTCGTGGACCTGAACCCCCTGGGGAGGAAGGGTTACAGCGTGCCCAAAGTGGGCACCATCCAAGTGGTGAGTTTTCCCTGAGTGGGAGTGTGTGTGGGGAAGTGGGGAGAGGAAAACAGCCCTTTGGCCCTACCAACCTTGCTTGTCCTGCCCCCAGACCTTATTTAACCCCAACCAGACTGTGGTGAAGATGTTCCTTGTGACCTTTGACTTCTCGGACATGCCTGCTGCCCACATGACCTTCTTGCGCCATCGCCTCTTTTTGGTGCCTGTGGGTGAGGAGGGAAATGCTAGCCCCACCCACCGTCTCCTCTGCTACTTGCTGCACCTCAGGTGAGGATAGGGCCCAGGAACAGCTGGGGAGACCCAGGTATCCTTTCACCAACACATGTATTCCTTCCCCGAATAGGCTCTCTCCTTGCTTCTCTCCTGTCTAGATCCTCATTGTGATCACCCTTTTCCTCCCGCAGGTTTCGGAGTTCCCGCTCAGGCCGCATAAGCCTGCATGGAGACATCCGCCTGCTTTTTTCCCGCCGGAGCCTGGAACTGGACACAGGGCTCCCTTATGAACTGCAGGCTGTGACCGAGGCCCCTCACAATCCACGTTATTCACCTTTGCCCTGATTCCCAGTGCCCTGAACCATATGGGCCAAGAACTAGCCCATCCTGCTCCATCCTGGACAAAGCAAACATGTGGAGAGGTGGCAAGAGACCCTTCAGGCTTGAATTAAAGCCCTCACCATGCTTAGGCCCAAATTGATTATTTGGGTATTTAAAGCTTCTGATCCTTACCACAATCTGCCCTACTCTGGATCCTCCATGTGCCTGCCCCCTCCCTTGGAATTTCTAGAACAGCTAGGCTAGGGAGTGAGAGGAGGAACTGGAGATACCCTGAGGTTGTCCCATGTTCCCAGGCAAATCATGCCAACATTGCCTCCCTGCCCTAGGCAGGGGCCACTCATTAATTTATTTATTTTTAACTAATAATTTATTTGGATTGCATTGCCTTGGTAACCTCCCACACCTGATATTTGGCATTGCTCCATCTTCTTTCCCACTCAGATATTGCTTCAGTTTCAGGAATTGAAGAGGCTGATGTTGGGGCTGAAGGAGAAATGCTCTCCCTCAGTTGAGGACAGAGAGGTTATCCCAGAAGGACTGAGTAACTAGCCAAACATTCAACTTCTCCTGTCCTCCCCTATATTTTTCATGTCCTCTATCCTCTGACCCCTCTCTGAAAGCAACTTATGTATGTGTGTGTGTGTGTGTGTGTGTGTATGTATGTGTGTACACAAGCTTGTGTGTATGGTATGTGTGCGAGAAAGAGAACATGCATGCATGTGCACACACCTGGGGTTAACTACCCCTCATCTAGGGCTCCAGACTCCAGTTGTCCCTCTCCTGCTTGTGTCTCCTTGCTTTGGGGTCCTGACTGAGGAAGGTCTTCAGGGGGCAGAGTCAGGGCCAAGGACCAGGATGCTTCCTCTCACCTGGCTAGACTCTGACCCACCTACCTCAGCTGGGGTGAAGGGCACCCTTCAAACTCAATCATGTGGTTCCCAACTACCCCCTATCCCACTCCAGACTCTGACTGCCTGAGCCCTGACTCCTGGGGCTGGGCTGAGGGGAACAAGCATTTGTTGAAACTTGAAAAACAAAACACCGGAAAAATTGTACCTGGTACTTTTCTTTTTTTTTTTTTTTAGAGAGAGAAAAAAAAAAGACAGAAAGAAAATAAATTCTTGTTTGGAAACTTGAGCTAAGCTGTACTTTTTCTTTTGAGAGCATGGGAATGGGGATGGAGGGCCAAATGGAAGTTGGGACTCTGCCCTTTCTTTCAGAAAGGGGGCCTGAGGCCATGAGGTGTTAGGTGAAGTCCTGCAGAACCTCAGGGTCTGGTCTTGCTTTTTTCAGTTAATGGGGTTCGGAGGTGGGGAAGACTTAGTCATAAAAGTTGAACTCTCTGTGTACATGAATGTTTGTGCTAGTTTTGTTAATGATTTTAACCCTTCTGAGCTGTATTGCCCTGATATGTGAAATGAGGGTCCATATGCAGGTCTCTTAAAGGATGTGCCAGAGCATCAGGGATGCGTGCAGGGTGACATGTTCCAGACGAGGCTGAGTTTTGGGGGCTCTGTTGCTGGACTCTATGGAAGGGTATCAGACCTGATAGACCCCTGACTGGGAAGGAGTAGAAAAAGCTATGGTGTCGTGGGAAAAGAGGGAAGGGGGGAAACTTCAGTCCAATTATCGGACAATGTTAGGCCCAGTCACCATGGCAACAGGAATGGGGTCAGTCCCCAGTGGGAGGCCTGGGTATATATCACAGCAGGACTGCCAGCGAATGTCACTATGGCAACCGGCAACTGTGGCTCCGCGTCAGCTCCAATACCCTGGTCTTTACGGTGACAGATGGTTGCGCTTGTAAGCTCAAAAGGGTAAACTGCCTCTCTTTGGTGGGGGGTAAGATGTTTGGTGGGGAAGGTGTTTCTGAGCCACCAGCACACGGAAAACAGCCTTCATTCTAGCCACCGCGTCCCGGACCTTCAGCTGCATCAGCGAGAACCAACCACCACAAGCTCCACGCGTGGGCGCCTCCCGAGGACTGCGTTTCCCAGGAAACACCGGGCCGCACGCTCCTGCCAAGCAAACGCTGATTGGCTGCGGATGAAACGCGCGAGGGAGCGAAGAGACGGCCGGAAGTGCATCCGGGGGAGTGGAGACACTGGAGGGAAAAAGGCTGCGGTCCTCCTCCTCCTCCTCCTCCTCGTCTAGAGCGGCCGCTCTGCTCCGCGTCTCGTTGGTTCCGGAGGTCTCCGCGGCCGTGGGAAATGCTGGCGCGCGCGGCGCGGGGCACTGGGGCCCTTCTGCTGAGGGTAGGAACAAGGCAGCCTCCTCCGAGGGTTGGGCCAGCGACCACCCGGGTCCTTTATCCAGGAAGGAGAGGGGTTCAGAGTTCAGTGGGAGAGCTGGGGTCAGAGGTCAGGCCCCCACGTGAGCCCGGCGCCGGCGGGGTGGGAAGATGCCTGGCGGGCGGACCTGCAGCGCCCAGCCGGCGGGGGTCTGCGCTAACCCGCGCCCTCCCCTCAGGGTTCCCTGCAGGCTTCTGGCCGCGCTCCGCGCCGTGCCTCCTCGGGATTGCCCCGGAACACCGTGATACTCTTCGTGCCGCAGCAGGAGGCCTGGGTGGTGGAGCGAATGGGCCGGTTTCACCGCATCCTGGAGCCTGTGAGAACCTCTTCTGCTCATTCCGGGGGCCAGCCCGATTCCCGGCTCCCTCGCGACACGGCGGGGGTGGTGCTGAGACTGCCTCCTGCGGGCTTGCAACTCCCTAGGCCAGCCCGGGCAGAGCCCAGGCTGCTAACCGTCATAATAACCCTGTTCCCACCTCTTCCTGTTGCCCTAGCATCCTCCCATTCTGGGGAATCTCTCCCGCCCACTCTCCGCTCCACCCGTCGGCAAGGAGAAAGACACACTGCTGGCTCCCAGTCCCTTGATTCTCCCATCCGATCTCCAGAGGACAGACTTCCCATTCCTTTTCTCTTGGGCTTCCCTATCGTTGACACCCCCCGCCTTCTGCTTTTCTGGGCATGTGCATATGTTGATTCCCTACCCGTTCCAGGCCTAGCTTGGATACCAACCCTACATCCTTCTGAAGACCCATGACTCTTCTTCCCAGGGCCTGAACGTTCTCATCCCTGTGTTAGACCGGATCCGCTATGTGCAGAGTCTCAAGGAAATTGTCATCAACGTGCCTGAGCAGTCGGCCGTGACTCTCGGTGAGGGGTGCAGGGTGACTTGGGTGCTCGGAGGCCGTTAGGATGTGGTTGCTGGAGACCCAGAGCTTAGGAGAAAGAGCTGATTGGGACCTGGAAGTCTCACCTTCCTCCTTTTCTCTCCTGCTCCTGCATTGCAGACAACGTAACTCTGCAAATCGATGGGGTCCTTTACCTGCGCATCATGGATCCTTACAAGGTATCTGTCTTCTGTTTCATTCAGCTCCTGATTTGCTCTCCTCACTAAAATCCTGCACCCAAGCTTCTTACACTATTCATATTCCTTTCAGGCAAGCTACGGTGTGGAGGATCCTGAATATGCTGTCACCCAGCTCGCTCAGACAACCATGAGATCAGAGCTTGGCAAACTCTCTCTGGACAAAGTCTTCCGGGTAAGGGGATCTGAGCCAGAGTTAGGGTTTGAAGACATAGGCTTGGCACTCTTCAGTCCTTTCTGGGGGTCAAGATCAATCCTAGATCCTTCTCAGCTTACACCCCTGATGAGTGGGTTGAGGCTTATACCTCTTTTACACCTCTTTTCCTCCAGGAGCGGGAGTCCCTGAATGCTAACATTGTGGATGCCATCAACCAGGCTGCCGACTGCTGGGGCATCCGCTGCCTCCGTTATGAGATCAAGGATATCCATGTGCCGCCCCGGGTGAAAGAGTCCATGCAGATGCAGGTAGGGCCCAGGGAGGACTTCCCATGCTCTCTACTCGTATGGGAACCTGGATTCCCTTCCCAATTGTGGTGGGTACAGTTGCAGGTCCGTATACGGGTTTTATTCTGATTGGTGTTGCTGGGGGATTCCAGGTGGAGGCAGAGCGGCGGAAACGAGCCACGGTTTTAGAGTCTGAGGGGACCCGGGAGTCAGCCATCAATGTGGCAGAAGGAAAGAAGCAGGCACAGATCCTGGCCTCTGAGGCAGAAAAGGCTGAACAAATAAATCAGGCAGCAGGTCAGCAGTGGGTAGAGCCTGAGGGAAGAGCAGGGCATGAGTCTTTGAGGGTTGGTTCTGGGACAGGAGCTTGGGGGGCGGGGAGGGGCACCCTGACCTCATGGGTCTAGTTCTGTCTCTTTTCTTCCAGGGGAAGCCAGTGCAGTTCTGGCCAAGGCCAAAGCGAAAGCTGAAGCTATTCGCATCCTGGCTGCAGCTCTGACACAACACGTGAGAGGCCCTTGGGTGGGAGTGGGAGACAGAAATTGACTGTGGAAAAGGTTCTCTTCTCTACCCTTGGGAGAAGTTCCTGCCTTTGTGTGTTTTATTGAGCCAGATTATATGATCTCTTGTGATATGCATATCCTCTTTCTAGGAATCTGACTTCTCTCCACTCCTTCTCCCCACCCTACACCCTTCTCTGTGATTTCTGATTTTATCCCTCCTGTGGCCACAGAATGGAGATGCAGCAGCCTCACTGACTGTGGCTGAGCAGTATGTCAGCGCGTTCTCCAAACTGGCCAAGGACTCCAACACGATCCTGCTGCCCTCCAACCCCAGTGATGTCACCAGTATGGTGGCTCAGGTTAGCATGCCCTGAGGATCTGGCACAAAGCACCAATGCCAGAGATTGAGACCCTACCACCACCAGCACCATTTATATACTATACACAAGCATGTCTTGCTGGCTAGGAGTTTGACATGCTTGTGAGGCTTTCAGAGTGCCCGGAGACCTAGACCTCTCTTCATTTCCTGTAGATAATGAATCTCTAAGGATGAGCTACCCCCCTCATCCCTTGAGATAGGGAAGCTCTTAAGACTTCTTTTTTTCCTTTCCGATATTTGTATACTATCCTGCAGGTGGCCCTATTCTGGTAGTTCGTAAAATTCCTAGAACTTGACTCTAGAGCTTATAAGACTGACTATTTGGGAGAGGGAAAAAGGAAAAACAAGCCGACTAATCACAGCCCCACCTTCTGCCTTCTGCCATATGTCCTAATGGCTCTCTTCCTCTTCTCAGGCCATGGGTGTGTATGGGGCCCTCACCAAAGCCCCGGTACCAGGATCCCAGGACTCGGGCTCCCGTGGGAGCAGCAGAGATGTCCAGGACACAGATGCAAGTCTTGATGAGGAACTTGATCGAGTCAAGCTGAGTTAATGGAGCTGGGCTTGGCCAAAGAGGCTTGGACAGAGAAGCAGCACTCCCTAACTCTGGCTCTAGCCTCTTTGCTAAGAGTTTGGTTATTATTTTTTTATTTGAACTTTAATCATGTAATAAACTGGCCAGTGGTAAACCAGAAACTGTCCTCTCTGATTGGGAAATGAAGTTGAGAAAATCATTATTGTTTTCCTTGGAAGTTCACTCCTACCCTCAAGTCCTTTCAGGTCTTGGAAGCCATCCTCTGTGAGCAAGAATGAATCTGATATAATAGAAAATCACCCTTTTGTTTTCAGCAGAAGCTGTGGGATAGGGTGGAAGGATTAAGCCACATGTTAACTGAACTGCCAGCTGGGAGTATAGTTCCTTCCTGCCAAGTGTTGGGGCTTGTGAATTTGAGCAGGTGTTTGGGGGGATTTTTAATGGCAAAGAGCATTGCTCTGGCAAGGTAGTACTGCTGAATGCTTAAAGGGTCTTCCGGGAGACTGACACTTATTCGTGTATTCAAAAACATTTAATGCTGTCTACAATGTGCCAAGCTCAGTGCTGGACGTGGTTTACCCAAACAATTGAGACACAGCAGCCCCTGGTTTCACAGAATTCCAGGTCGGGAGAGGAGAACAAGGAAGCAGACAGAGATACAAAATGATAGGGGCTGTAATGGAGGAAAATTCTGGCCGAGAGATACTGGAAAGAAAAGCATGTCAGCATGTGGGTAGCAAAGTTGTCAACCCTGCCATGGAGTTCAGGATGCGAAGATTAATGCACTCACCAAGCTAGGGTTTGGGGCTCGAATATGCTAGGCCCACAGCTCCAGAGAAATTGGAACATTCAGAGTACGGTAATTTGCTGTGGCTCAAAGATGGGCTGTTAGAGGGATACGACTATATGGCAAGGTCCAAATCACAGAGTCCTGAAGAATTTTGACTACCTTTAAGGTAGCGGGGAGGAGAATCTTATGAAGAATTTTAAGAAGATGTAGGTAAATACTTAGTGTTTTAGATAATAGCTGTTTTGCTGCAATCTGGACGGGATTTGAAGGAGAAATGGGAAACTAAAGACTAAGAGGGCTGCTTCAGTGATCCCTGAGAAGGTGATGGGAACTGAATATCAGGATGGAGATGGAGGGATAATTTGACATATTTCTGAATTAGGATTTATTCATTTATCCATTTGTTAACTTGAACCCCAACTATGTGGCAGACACCAAGGATATAGTAATGAAGAAAAAATTCTCTGATCTCAATGAGCTTAGGTTCTGTTTGGAAGGATCAAACCATTAATAAGGTGTATAGTATTTCAGATGCTTGTGAGTTGTGCTAAGAAAGGGAAGGGAGATGGGGAGTTTGGGGCTGGGGTTGGGGTTCTGTAATTGTAAGTAGAGGGTTCCAGGAAGCCTCAGTGATGTTAAATTTGAATTTAGATAAGGGGATGAGAGGAATCTGGAAGTAAATTTGGGCATCTGGTAATAAAGCTGACGAGATTATTGCAAAGGCCCTGAGGCAGAGCATCTCTGTCTTATAACTGGAAGAGCAAAGGAGCTGTACTGGATGGAACAGAATTAAAGAAACAGAAGCAACTCCTAAATGAATAAGGGAAGTGGGGAGGTGGTATGTAGGCATGTAGGGCCACCATAAGAACTTAGGTTCCACTCTGGTATGAAAAAGCAGAGAGATTTTTGGCTTTTAATAGTAGTTTAAACCTATGGGGTAGGTTTCACCTTTGGCTATTATGGATAATGCTACTGTGAACATTAATGTAAATTTTTGTTTGGATATATGTTTTCATTTCTCTTAGGTGTATACCTAGGAGTGAAATTGCTGGATCTTATGACAACTCTTATGTTTAACTTTTTGAAGAGTTGCTAGACTATTTTCCATCCCAACAGCAGTGTCGAATTTCTCCACACCCACACCAATATTTGTTATTTGTCTTTTTTTTATTATAACCATCCTTGTGGATTTGAAATGGTATCTCTAGTATTTCCCTGATGGCTAATGTTGAACAACTTTTCATGTGTTTATTGGTCACATATATCTTTGGAGAAATGTGTATTCAAATCCTTAGCTCATTTAAAAAATATTATTTATTTTTTACAGAAAGGAAGGGAGAGGGATAGTTAGAAACATTGATCAGCCGCCTCCTGCACACCCCCTAATGGGAATGTGCCCACAACCAACATACATGTCCCCGACCAGAATCGAACCTGGGACCTTTCAGTCCACAGGCCGACGCTCTATCCACTGAGCCAAACCGGTTTCGGCACCTTAGCTCATTTTTCTTTATTTTTGTTTAAATATATTTCATTGATTTTTCACAGAGGAAGGTAGAAGGATAGAGAGTGAGAAACATCGATCAGCTGCCTCCTGCATGCCCCCTACTGGGGATGTGCCTGCAACCAAGGTACATGCCCTTGGCTAGAATCGCACCTGGGACCTTTCAGTCCGCAGACCGAAGCTCTATCCGCTGAGCCAAACCGGTTTCAGCCCTTAGCTCATTTTTAGGTGGTATTATTTACCTCTTATTGAGTTGTAAGATTCATTGAGAGACTTGGAGAGGGAGAATAATAAAATCTATCAGTTGGGAGTCAGTTAAGGGGAAAGCAAATAGCATATATCCCTATTTTACAGATAAGATAACACCCAATAATGACAAGAGTGAAGGAGCTAGGGTTTAAGCGGTTTGACTCAGAGACCTCGCTTTGTTTCTTATACCCAATTCTCCTAAATCATCACACATTAAACTCGACCTCTTGCCAGCCCTGCGCTCCTGGCCGAACTTGCTCGTAGGTGCCGGCAGAGGGCGATGTGGCCCCGCGGGCCGCTCTGTTCGGCCCGCGCACGTCTGTGGTATCCAGACCCAGGCGCCTCCGAGGCACTTCCGGGCGCCGTTCAAGGTGAGCTGGGGTCTCGGAGACCCCCTCCGACCTCCCTCTCCTCGCAGGAAGGGAACTCCCCCACCAGCTCGCAGCCTACGTGCCCAGCTGCCAGCCGAGGGTGCCCGGGCGGAGGCCGCGGAACCACCAGAGGAAGCAGAGCCGTTGGGACGGCTGGACTCCCGGCGAGACCCCGCCGGCTCAGACCCCGCCGGCTCTCCCCGCTGCACCGAGGAGGAGGAGGAGGAGGAGGAGGTCGCGCCCGGGTCTGGCGATCCTGGGCCTCCGGAAGCGGCGTGTGACTGCTCCCCTTCGTCCCCTCGGTCCCGCCAGGCGGCGCCGTCAGCCTGCCCCGCGGGGTTCCCCTGGGGCTGCGAGCCCGGACCACCCGGGCTGTTGAGGTTGGCCGGTGAGGTGGAGAAACGGGCTGTCAGCGGGCAGTGCACCGCTTGGAGTAAGTTTTCCCTCGTGGACTGGTTTTCATCATTAGTATCTCCTGGAGTACGTGTGCGAAGAAGTCCTATGCCCCGCTTCCAAAGATCCTGATTTAGTAGATCTGGGGTGGGGGCCAGGAAATCAACATGTTTTAATAGCCACTCCGTGGGGTGGATGCCCCCGGTCTGCAGATCTCACCTTCAGAAACGCTGGTTTCACTTGGTGGAGAGGAGCAGTGCGTTAGGTTGGCTATGGAACTGCTTTATCTTCAGGAAGGCTACCAAGAGGAAGTGATTCTAGCTGGGCTTTGCATTGAGGCACCCGAATACCCAATGGTTCTTTGCCCCACAGTGATGGATTCTCGGCCCGGCTGCCGCCGCCACTAGGATGCAGAAGATCTCAGTGCTGCTCTTCCTGGTCTGGGTCTGCTTCCTCTTCTACGCTGGCATTGCCCTCTTCACCAGTGGTTTCCTGCTCACCCGTTTGGAGCTCACCAACCATAGTAGCTGTCAAGAGCCCCCAGGCCCTGGGCCTCTGCCATGGAGGAGCCCAGGGCAGCCCGGGGCCTGCTGGATGGCGTCCCGATTCTCCCGGGTTGTGTTGGTGCTGATTGATGCGCTGAGATTTGACTTCGCCCAGCCACAGCGCTCACCCGTGCCTGGGGAGCCTTCTGTCTCGCTGCCCTTCCTGGGAAAATTGGGCTTCTTGCAGAGGATCCTGGAGACTCAACCTCACCATGCCAGGCTCTACCAATCTAAGGCTGATCCTCCTACTACCACCATGCAGCGCCTTAAGGCCATCACCACTGGCTCACTACCTACCTTTATTGATGCTGGCAGTAACTTTGCCAGCTACGCCATAGTGGAAGACAATCTCATTAAGCAGCTCACCAGTGCAGGTCAGTCTAGGCCTCTTTGGAGGCTAGAATTATAGTACTTTGGCAAGTTTCTTTTTTAGAAGAACATGGGGTGCCTAGCTGCATGCTTGACAATGCTGGGTGGAGAAGATGGGGAGAAGAGGAGAAAGAGACTAGGTTCCTGAAGGCAGAGAGTTTTGCCCTTCTGAAGTTTCTAATGTGCATGGGGTATGATTTTACTTTTGGGGCACTCTCCGTAAAGGAGCAGGAGAGAGATGAAGAGGAGAAAACGTGAATCTGGACAGTGTACAAGCCTGGAGGAAAGAGTAAAGGGGCGGGCCTTGTCCATTCACTGACTTGGTAAAAGCCAGACATGCCAAGAAAAATAGTGGCAGAGATAGCCAGAAACAGAACTAGCAGAACTTTTTGTAGAAACAAGGAGTAAGAGGTTTGGGTGGGGAGTATGGTTATCAGGAAAAGCTTTTTGGCAGAAAATTTTAGACTTTGAAGGATAAAGACTTGCTGGATGGAATTTCTTTGCCTTAAAGTACATGGTTGGGATTTCTGATGGGTTTTTTAAAGGGCCTCCTCTCCTCTTTTCCCCCCTGCCCTGTTCAGGCTGTGACCCACTCTCATGCCCCTGCAGGAAGGCGTGTGGTCTTTATGGGAGATGATACCTGGAAAGATCTTTTTCCTGGAGCTTTCTCCCAAGCTTTCTTCTTCTCCTCCTTCAATGTCAGAGACCTACACACAGTGGACAATGGCATCATGGAACATCTCTACCCAACAAGTGAGCATAGCGCCAGAGGCAGGCCTGAGTTTGGGGGCTGGGAGGGCTGCTTCAGTCCTCCAATTCTGAGCCATCAATGGGTGCAGTGGCCGGGGCTTTATGCTTCTGGACATAGAGCATCAGAACCTGGCTGGGTTTGGGGAGTGGGCCTTAGTCCCCTGTGCTCAGTCTTCTCCCCTTCACAGTGGACAGTGGTGAGTGGGACGTGCTGATTGCTCACTTCCTGGGTGTGGATCACTGTGGTCACAAGCATGGACCTCACCACCCTGAAATGGCCAAGAAACTTAGTCAAATGGACCAGGTGATCCAGTGAGTGTGGGATTTGGGGTTGGGAGATTGGCTGGGAGATTGGGTTTGTTTCTGAGAATCTCAGGATATATGGTTCCAAGAGAAAAAGTCCTTACATTGGAGCCTCTTTCCTGGTTGGATCAGTCTTCTCTAGGCCATTTTTTGAAGCTAGGGGTCTCAACCATCTTGAGTAGTTCACTGTGTGGCCTTGGGCAGTAGGGTTATTACTGAAGAGGCATCTCTCTAGGCCCTAATAATAGAAATTATGGCTGGGGGTGAATGGGCCCCTGAGAAATACCTTTATCCATCTTTACCCCCTGACACATTCTTGGCCCCCAGGGGAATTGTGGAACGCCTGGAGAATGACACACTGCTGGTGGTGATTGGCGACCATGGGATGACCAAGAGTGGGGACCACGGAGGGGACAGTGAGCTGGAGATCTCGGCCGCACTTTTCCTGTACAGTCCCACAGCTCTCTTCCTGCGACCCCCACCAGAGGTGAGGCCTGAGTTTTGCTTTGGTCTCCGCGTATTCAATCCTGTCATGATAACAGCCTCTATTTTAGGCCTCAAATTGATGACCTCTTGGCATCCTCCATTCTCATTTTCTACCTGTAACCTATGTCTGCCATCCCAAACACTGACTTCAGCTCTGGGGTGAACCTGTTAACCCCCTGTCCTTCTCCTCTAGGAGCCAGAGGTAGTTCCTCAAATCAGCCTTGTGCCTACGCTGTCTCTGCTGCTGGGCCTGCCCATCCCATTTGGGAACATCGGGGAGGTGATGGCTGAGCTGTTCTCAGTGGTTGAAGACTCCCAGCCTCATTCCTCTGCTCTGACCCAAGCTACAGCTCTCTATCTCAATGCCCAGCAGGTAGGTAATGGGCTGGACTTCCAGGTTACAGAACTAGGACAAACATGGGAGAAGCATAATGACCCACTCTTGATTTTTGTTTAGTCTTAATCTCACCTTCCATAGCCATGTCCTCCTTCCATTATCCTTCCCTTCCCCCTTGTCCTGGACAGAGTCTGGGTCCCTGATTTCTAGGTACCCTCTTTGGTAATACCTGTCTTTGCCTCCGTCCTTATATCTGACCTGTGCCCTTTGGCCTCTGATCTTTTCTGCTAGGTATTTCGATTTCTTCACACCTACTCAGTTGCTGCACAGGACCTCCAAGTTAAGGAGCTTCATCGGCTGAATAACCTCTTCTCCAAGGCCTCTGCTGACTTCCTACGGCTTCTGCAGAGCCCCCAGGGGGCCGAGGCAGCACTACAGACTGTGATCACTGAGCTGCAGGAGTTCCTGCGGGGAGTGCGGGCCATGTGCATTGAGTCTTGGGCTCGGTTTTCTCTGGTCCGCATGGCAGGGGGTGCTGCTCTTTTGGCTGCTGCCTGCTCTCTCTGCCTGCTGATAGCCCAGTGGGCAACATCCCCTGACTTTCACCTCCGCCCTCTCCTCCTAATACCTGTGACCTGGGGTCTGGCTGGGGTTGTAGTGTGTGCTGGCCTTCTGGCAACTACTCAGCTGAAGCTGGATCCAGTGGTTCTAGGGGCCGTGGCTGCAATGGGTTCAGTCCTGCATATTCTGTGGAAAGCTTGGGCTGGCTGGGGGTCCAAGAGGCCTCTTGCAGCCTTGCTTCCCTTTCCCAGGCCTGTTCTGTTACTTCTGCTCCTTCGCTTTGCTGCTTTCTTCTCTGATAGCTTTGTTGTAGCTGAGGCCAGGGCCATCCGCTTCCTTTTGGGCTCACTTATCTTGCTCCTGGTTGCCCAGCTTCACTGGGAGGGTAAGCTGCTGCCACCGAAGCTACTCACAATGCCCCGCATTGGCTTTTCGGCCCCAACAGGCCCCTCGGGGCACAAGGGAACACATGCCCTGGGGCTTGGAGTTGGGTTGCTTTTGTGTATAAGGCTAGCTGGGCTTTTTCACCGCTGCCCTGAAGAGACACCTGCTTGCCACTCCTCTCCCTGGCTGAGTCCCCTGGCGTCCATGGTGGGTGGTCGAGCCAAGAATTTGTGGTATGGAGCTTGTGTGGGGGCACTAGTGGCCCTGTTAGCTGCTGTGCGCCTGTGGCTTCGCCGCTACGGTAATCTCAAGAGCCCCGAGCCCCCAGTGCTCTTTGTGCGCTGGGGGCTGCCCCTAATGGTACTCGGCACTGCTGCCTACTGGGCGTTGGCATCGGGAGCAGATGAAGCACCCCCACGTCTCCGAGCCCTGGTTGCTGGTGCATCAGTTATGTTGCCTAGGGCTGTTGCAGGATTGGCTGCTTCAGGGCTCTTGCTGTTGCTCTGGAGGCCTGTGACGGTGCTGGCAAAGGCTACGATGGGTGCTCCAAGGATCAGGACTGTCCTCACTCCCTTCTCAGGCCCTCCCACTTCTCAGGCTGACCTGGATTACGTGGTTCCTCAAATCTACCGACATATGCAGGAGGAGATCCGGGGCCGGCTGGAGAGAACCAAATCTCAGGGTCCCCTGACTGTGGCTGCCTATCAGTTGGGGAGTGTCTACTCAGCTGCCATGGTCACGGCCCTCACCCTCTTGGCCTTCCCACTTCTGCTATTGCATGCAGAGCGCATTAGCCTTGTGTTCCTGCTTCTGTTTCTGCAGAGCTTCCTTCTCCTGCATCTGCTTGCTGCTGGGATACCCATCACTACCCCTGGTAAATACATATCCCAGCCCCGATTCATCCAAGGACAATAGGGATATGAGTTTGTTTTTCAGGCTGATGTTAATCCTCAGGTTCTTCACCTTGACACAGGATCTCATATATCTCACACAGTGAGAGGGTCTTTGTGATCTCTCTCTTATCTGCTATAGCCAAGCTAATTGATTCTACCATTGGCTCTGAGGGCCAGCAGGGTTCAGGAAGGACGGAGATAAGGAGTACTCTAAGGCTCATTCTTAAGGAAATGCTGCATCCTCATGAGTGCATTTTCTGATTTTCCAGTCATGGGAGTGGTGAATTATCCATATATAATGTCATAGTGCACTATGTGTATATGAGAGAGAGAAGAACTTGGCCACAGTGGGGTTCAGATTAGAGTAATGGAGCTTTTTGTTTCAGAGTTACGTAATTAGAATGGCAGAATATTGATGATAGGTTGGGGTGATGGGCATATGTGCATATGAGAATTAGCATGGAAGTAGTAGTAGTAGTAGTAGTAGTAGTAGTAGTAGTAGTAGTATATGATCATGGGGCAGTAGGTTATGGATTAGGACATGGAATATGACTATAAAGAGGCATGTTTCTTTCCGCAGGTCCTTTTATTGTGCCGTGGCAGGCAGTCTCTGCTTGGGCCCTCATGGCTGCACAGACCTTCTATTCCACGGGTCACCAGCCTGTCTTTCCAACCATCCATTGGCATGCAGCCTTCGTGGGATTCCCAGAGGGCCATGGCTCCTCTACCTGGCTGCCTGCTTTGCTGGTGGGAGCCAACACCTTTGCCTCCCACCTCCTCTTTGCAGGTACCTCCTCACTCCTTCTTTGCTTCCACTGTTTACTCTGGCTTTGTAGAAGGAAATGAATCCCTTGGATTTGAGAGGGAACATGTAATTTTGTTGGATCTCTGGTACCCCTTGGCCTATGTTAATTGGAGGCTGCCTAGACCCTGGGTCCTCCATTGATTCTGCCCTGCCTTCCTCTGAGACAGTAGGTTGCCCCTTGCTCCTGCTCTGGCCCTTCCTGTGTGAGAGCCAAGGGTCCCAGAAAAGGCGGCAGCCTCACGGGAATGAAGCTGAGGCCAGAGTTGGGCCTGAGGAGGAGGAGGTGGAGCCACTGATGGAGATGCGGCTCCGGGATGCACCTCACCACTTCAATGTAGCACTGCTGCAGCTGGGCCTCAAGTACCTCTTTGTCCTTGGTATTCAGGTGGGTTCAGGGGAGAGATCATGGAATTCATGACCTTTTCTCATTGTGTGTACATCACATTCTTTCTTTCGTACTTTGCCAAAACCCTGGGAGAGAGCCTTGACTGAGGTACAGATAAGTGAAGTGGTTGCCCAAGGTTAGTGACCTCAAATAGCAGTATTACAATTTGAACCTATATAGTATGTCTTTAATCCTAGACTTAAGATTGTTTCCTCTCTACAAGCTAGATTTAGTCCCTGTTGTTGCATTTGGATTACTCCATTGGTGTTCTGACTGGGAAAACTGAAGTGACGGCCAGGATTCTTTCCCAAGCTGTGATCATGTGTCCTCCTTTCCTTCATAGACAGGGGTGTGATTATGACATCTTCCTCCACCCTGGGAGGCAGAGCCTGAGTGTTAGCAGCACAAGTGGATAGTGCTTGCCCAAGATCACCCAGCGAGTCATGGTGGGGCCAGACAAAGAATTAGATCTTCTAAGTGTTTGCCCAAGCCCAGTTTTTTTCCCCACTGGCACACACTCCTTTCCTACTTCTCTCATTCTTCACAGGGGCCTACAGCAACTCTCTCTGCCCTGCTTCCTCCTCCTCTTCCCGAGTAACTTACTCCTCCTCTCCTCCCTCAGATTCTGGCCTGTGCTTTGGCAGCCTCCATCCTCCGCAGGCATCTCATGGTCTGGAAAGTGTTCGCCCCCAAGTGAGTGGATTTTTCTTGGGGAGTAGAGGTATTGGGGAGGGTGAAACTGGGAACAAAGAGTGAACAGCCAGAGTAGACAAAGTTTTGCCTCAGCAGGGAAAAAGCTCGAGACCTACTCTCAGTGTCCTCTGATATTCTCCACCTTTCATTACAGGTTCATTTTTGAGGCCATGGGCTTCATTGTGAGCAGCGTGGGACTTTTCCTGGGCCTAGCTTTGGTGATGCGAGTGGATGGTGCTGTGAGCTCTTGGTTCCAACAGCTAGTTCTGGCCCAGCAGAGGTAGCTTAGGCTGTGGGTGTTGACTCCTGACTATAAGGAGAACTGGAGAACAATCTGTTTTGGCCAGTAAGGGTGCTGGATCATCTGCAAGAGAGGCTCAGCCACACCTCTTACCACCATGCAGCCAGGAGCTACTGGCATATGGGACTTTATTATTTTATAATTAAAAAGCCTAGTGGGGCTTGATCTTTAACTCCTGTTTTAAATGCATCTTTGGGACTGGGGGTGGTCTCCAAAGTGGAATAAAATAATATACATGAGTGTATCTGAGAAGTAGGGAAACCCCCACTATCCTGTATGGGCTAGCGGGAGTATAAGTCACCCTTCCCACCTGGCACGGATGGGATCAGTTCTGCAGATCTGCTGTACCTAAGAACCTTTGGAAAATAGTTGCAGTTGTATGAATTCACTTCCCCCAGCTCTTCCCAAACCATGTTTTGACTATGAAAAAAATGGCTGAAAAGACAAGCGCAGGCATCTTGGAGCACACAGACTTTCACTGTTCACTGTGCAACGCCTGAGTAGTGCTGTGTCTCCTCCGCTGTGTGCTTCTTCCCAGACCACCCTTTGCCCTTCACTTCTGTGGAGGCCTCCCTACTTTCCCAACCAGTGTTGCCTTTTATTAGACCTACTTGCCCAGCTTAAAGCATTCTACTTTGTCCCGTTGATTATTCCTAACTTGATGCCAAAATTGTATGAATCTAATGCTCCTCATACTTAACTCTTGTGTCCTTCATCCACCTCACTACTCCTGTAGCATGTGGAAGTGCTAACATGAAATCCCTGTGAAAATGTCCATCAAAAGAGTGAGGACCAGGCTCTGAGGAGAACGGTCAGGACTGGGGTTTGAGGTTTGAGAGTACTCAGGACAGGATGAGATAAGACCACTGAAAGAAGAATGGATGTTAAAATTGTGGGATAACATCTGCCTTTACACAAGGTAAGAAGAGAAACTGGGTAGCAGTGAAGGCATTCACTGCTGTGGTAGCTAAAGGAAGAGTCCTAATTATTAATGGCCAACAGTCCTTAGTGCTATAAAGGTCAAATAGGAAGATGATGAAAAGTGTGTACTGTTTCATGCAATTAGAGGATAGGACATTAGATCCTGGCAGGGATAGATTTAATAATGCCAGGGGAGAAGTTAGGCCCCAACCAGCCTTTAAGATGAATTAGAAAAAAATTCCCTCAGTCTGGTGGACACAATTCCCAGGCATCATTTATTGAGCAGACAATGCCTTTATGAAAAGAAAGAAAGTCCTTTTCTCCATCTCAAGACCCAGGGGGAGGGTTTTAGGTACATCCCTGCCTCTGCTTTTTCTTTGTAGGGAGCCCCCTACGCTGGAGCCTAAAGATAATCTGCTCTGCCAACCACTGTTTCCTTTTCTCCCGAAATATCTAGTAGGTTTTTTTAGAGAAAGACCTGTTAGCACATTGATTTATACTATTAAAAATTTGTATCCCTGCCTTTTATGTCACATCAAAGAGCCCATTCCACACTAATTCATTGTGTTTATTTTTAAAAAGAGCTTTACAGAGTTACAATTTACCATAACATTTACCCACTTAAAGTGTACAATTTAATGATTTTTAGTATATTCACAGAGTTATACAGCCATCACTACAGTCAGTCTTAGAACATTTCACCAATCCACGAAGAAACTAAATACTTTTTACTATTACCCTCCGCTCCTCCCCCCTGTACCACCAGCCCTAGATGACCACTGTTCTGGACATTTCATAAAAATGTGTGGCCTTTTGTGACTACTTCCATTCAGCATAATGTTTTCAAGATGCATCTATATAGTACCAATTTTCTCTCTTAAAATTCAGGTAAAATTCACATAACATAAAATTAACCATTTAAAAGTACACAGCCTGGTCATAGTCGGTTTGGCTCAATGGATAGAGCATCAGTCGGCAGACTGAAGGGTCCTGGGTTTGATTCAGTCAAGGACAGAGGCCCGGGTTGAGGGCTCGATCCCCAGTTGGTAACATGCAGGAGGCAGCCAATCAATGATTCTCATCATTGATGTTTCTATTTCTCCCTCTTCCTTCCTCTCTGAAATCTATAAAAATATGTTGAAAAAAAATAAAAGTGTACAATTCAGATCTTCCTTTAGGTTAGTGGTTCTCAACTTTTCTAATGCTGTGACCCTTTAATACAGTTCCTCATGTTGTGGTGACCCCAACCATAAAATTATTTCTGTTGCTACTTCATAACTAATTTTGCTACTGTTATGAATCATAATGTAAATATCTGTGTTTTCTGATAGTCTTAGGCAACCCTGCTAGCGATTCTCAACCTATGGGTCATGACAGGTTGAGAACTGCTACTGTAGAAAATAATTTTATGGTTGGGGGTCATCATAACGAGGAATTCTATTAAAAAGTTGAGGCATTAGAAAGGTTGAGAACCACTGCCTTAGGGAAAGGCATGGGGTCTTATTGTAGTATGCAGTTACATAGACAATGAGCAGAACAAGGACAATGAGTCAGATACAGAAAGTCACCTAGAGGGAAAGCCCCAGGTGCCTAACAAAGGACCTCCCCTAAAATCATCCTTAAAATACTTAGGATGAAGGACCCAGTGCACTCTCTCCCTCCCTGGAGTACTCCCATGCTTTCCCTCCTACTTTCTGCCCCAGCCAGGTTACCTGCTTCCACTCTCTCAAGCTCCAAGGGCCCTTCCTTTACTTCCATAACTCATTTCCTAAGCCCATTTCTTCTAGGAATTACTTTTTCTACCTCTGTAATTTATCCAATAAATGTATTGAAAACAAAAGTGTACAATTCATTGGCCCTTAGTACATTTACAATGTCTTATCATCACTATTATTTCTAGAACTTTTCCATCACTCCCAAAAGAAATCACTTATCAGCAGTCACTTCTAATCCTCTTTGGCCCCAGCCTCTGACAACCATTAATGTTTTCTGTTTCTGTGGATTTGCCTAGTCTGGATATTTCATATAAATTGATTCATATAAAATATGTGGTCTTTACCATCTGGTTTCTTTCACTCAACCTAATGTTTTCAAGGTTCATCTATGTTGCAGCATAAATCAGTACTTTGTTTTTTTATGGTCAATTCTATTGTATGGATATAGGACATTTTGTTTATTCAACTGATGGACATTTGGATTGTTTGCACCTTTTATTATAATAAATAAATATATATATATATATTACTGATTTCACACACAGAAACACACACACACACACACACATATTACTGATTTCAGAGAGGAAGGGAAAGAGAGAAAAAACAACAATGATGAGAGAGAATTATTGATCGCTGCCTCTCACATACCCCACACTGGGGACTGAGCCCACAACCCGCGCATGTACCCTGATGGGGAATTGACCTGGTTCAGAGGTGAGCCACGCAGGCCGAGCAGATCCTTTGTATTTTAATTGGCTTTTCTTTTTATCATTAAGTTATAAGCTTTGCTTATATATTCTAGATATAAGTCTTTTATCACATATATGATTTGAAAATATCCTATCCATTCTGTGGGTCATCTTTTCATTTTCCTTTTTAAAAAAAAAAATATTGGTTTTTTACAGAGAGGAAAGGAGAGGGATAGAGAGTTAGAAACATCAATCAGCTGTCTCCTGCACAACCCCTACTGTGGATGTGTCCACAGCTAAGGTACATGTCCTTGACTAGAATCGAACCTGGGACTATTCAGTTCACAGGCCGATGCTCTAACCACTGAGAAAACCGATCAGGGCTCTTTTAATTTTCTTGACTGTTTCCTTTGAAGCACAACATTTTAAAGTTTTGTTTGTTCATTTGTCTGAAGGAGACTGGCAGCCTTACTATTTGTTATACTGCTAATTAACCTATATATTACATAAAAATAAATTTTTTAAGTTTTGATGTAGTTCATTTCATGCTATTCTTCTTTGTCACATTGTTCTCTTCACATCATATGTAAGAAACTATTATCAAGTGCTACAATTTAGTTTTAGAAAATTTTCATCACTTCCACAAATTCCCTGCCTTTGTTTACAATCAATCCCCAATCCCACTCTTTTATAATTTATCTTTTCTGGACATTTCATATTAATGGAATGCAATATGTGGTCTTTTGGTTTGGCTTCTTTGACCTAGAATAAGGTTGTGAGATTCATCCCTGTTAGTGCATTATCACTTTTTGCCTCTAGTTATTGCTGAGTCATATATTCCATTGCATAGCTATGATCTGATAAACATTTGGATTATTTCCAGTTTTTAAAAGCTATTGTGAATATGCTTTTAAAAATTGGTGGGGGCATGTATGGGAGGTGGCGGGTAATAAGGACACATATGTAATGCCTTAATCAATTAAAAAACTGCTATGAGCCCCCTGGCAGAGAACTGAAGAGTCGGGTTGCAGCATGTACCCTTGGTTGAAGTTTCCATCTTGTGCGGGAGGCAACAATCGGTGTGTCTCTCTCACATCAGTGTTTCTCTCTCTCCCTTCCACTCTAAAAATCAATGAGAAAAATATATATATCCTCAGGGAGGGTTAACAACAAAATAAGCTGCTATGAGCATTTGCATTCAAGTTTGTTTTCATTTCTCTTAGGAGAATTTTGTTAATGTAAAAACATTCAAACCTGTAAATTTATTTGAGCCAAACTGTCAACAATTGCCAGGAAGAAGAATCTCAATGGATTGGGATAATGCTCTGGAGAATAGTGGTTTTTCACCTTGTTTTCCACTGAGTGGCCAGATTATTATGATCTCTGAACACATAATAATCTGGTCAGTGTATATCCTATATAATAAAAGGCTAATATGCAAATTGTCCCCTCAACCAGGAGTTTTTGTTTTTTTTTAAATATATTTTATTGATTTTTTACAGAGAGGAAGGGAGAGGAACAGTTAGAAACATCGATGAGAGAATGACATTGATCAGCTGCCTTCTGCACACTCCCCACTAGGGATATGCCTGCAACCAAGATACATGCCCTTGACCAGAATCAAACCTGGGACCTTTCAGTCCACAGGCTAATGCTCTATCCACTGAGCCAAACCAGTTGTTTGACCAGCAGACAGGTGGACCAAATGCCCATGTCCCCTCCCCCTGCAGGCTGACCTGACCCCACCCATGCATGAATTCATGCACTGGGCCTCTAATATATATAAATATACACTGAGTGGCCAGATTATTATGCGTTCAGAGATTATAATAATCTGGCCACTCAGTGTATATTTTTATTGATTTCAAAGAGGGAGGGAGGGGAAAGAGATATATGATGTGAGAGAATCATTGATCAGTTGCCTCCTGCACGCCCCACACTGGGGATGGAGCCCACAACCCAGGCATGTGTCCTTGACCAGAATCGGACCATGACCTTCTGGTTTATAGATGGAAGCTCAACCACTAAGCCACGCAGGCCAGGCTGTGGTTGAATTTTCTTGATGGTGTCTTTGTAACAAGAGCTTTTCATTTTAATGAAATCCAACCTCCCGTTTATGTGTGGTAATGGGCGCAGTTGGTTTTTGTTGGTTGCATACAGATATCCAAGTCTCCTGGCTCCATTTGCTGAAAGGATTTGGGCAGGTACTATATACCTGTGAGCAGCAGTGCAGGCTGTACAAACTCAGGGCCGGGGCGCGCTGCCAGCAGTCACACTGCAGGCGGTTGAGCCGACGGTGATGAGTGTTGAGGCTCCATGGTGAACAGAAAAAAGATGGCCCGATTACCCACCCAGGGCCTTGATCTCTGCTCGGTTCCTTTTGTAGACACTTTCTCCCCATCCGAACTTTTCTAGCGTCTTTCGGCGGTACTACAATTCCCAGAATGCACCGCACGGCCTGCCCTCCTCCGCAGAGGGCGGGGGAACCAGCAGACCTGGAAGGGTGGCTGCGGGGGAAGCGCTCCCGCGGGCTCTTCTCTTCGATTTCTTAAAGCCTCGGCGCGGGAGTCCAGCTGGTGGAACGGCGAGCGGTAGAACTCCTCTCTGAGACACGCCTCCGGCCTCCGGCCCGCCTCTGCCTTCCTCTCTGGCCCGTCCGCTATCGTTTCTTTTTCGAGTTTCCCGCGGGGGAGGATGCCTCGAAGACGACCAACAGCAGTTGAGAGTCTTGCCGGCCCGGCCAACTGGAGGCGAGCGTGAGAGCCCGGCGGGTCCGCGAGGAGAGAGTGCACGGCCCCTCCCCTCAGGGTGGGGGCTGCGGTGGGGACAGGCGTCCCCGTTCACCGCCCTCTGCAGGTCTCCGGGCGCAGCCATGTCCCATCAGGCCCCTTTGGGCTCCTCAGTGCCACCAGCCAACTGCCTGGACCTGTGGAGGGAAAAGAATGACCAGCTGGTTCGACAGGCCAAGGTAACGTGGTTGCTTGGATCTCGCTTTGCAGCCCCCAAATACCAGAAAGCGGGTTTGCTGTGGACTTACTCCAGCCACTGGGGAGGGGGGTTGAGCTTGACTCCCTCCTACAGCCAGAAGTGACTGGAGAATGACATCCCTTGCCACTGCTGCAGGGGGAGAGGAAATGGCTTACTCTTAGGGACTCTACCCCCCATGTTTGCCAGGTGGCTCAGGACTTGGGTCTGTCACCCAGGCGACAGCAGTTGGCTCAAGATGCGCTGGAAGGGCTCAGAGGACTCCTCCACAGCCTGCAGGGTAAGCAGGGTCCTCTCCAAGGACGGTCAGTTCAAAACTCCCCCGCCACCCCCAACACACATACACATTCCTGCCCCTACACAGCCAGAGACCTGTTCACCATTTCTGGAATTGAGTTGATTATTCAGAATGGGGTGGCAATGGGGGCGAGTGGAGGAGGGTTGTTTAAGGCACACACAGGGAGTGGATCTTTGTACAAGTGAAACTCCTGGCTGTCCCCACACACACAACATCATTTGAAGATGTGGTTCCCAGAATGGTCTCATCTGGAGAACTGTTTGCCCTTTCCAAACCCTGTCCAAAGCGTTTTTTCTTTGTTAAAGGATGCATTCTTTATTGAGGCCATTTGGTTGAGGTGGGGTGTTTAAGGGACTCTTTTATGGGGGAACAGCCTGTGAGAGCAGTATTTGTTGCTCTAGGACTCCCTGCAGCGGTTCTTGTTCTCCCCTTGGAATTGACGGTCATCTGCAACTACATTACCCTGAGGGCAAGCCTGGCCCAGGGTTTCACTGAGGACCTGGCACAGGATATCCAAAGGGGCCTAGAAAGAGGTGAGGGCCAAAGTAGGTCTCCTATGCCCCTGCCAGCCTCAGTCTGGGTTTAAATCCTTGCAAGGGGGATGGGAGGAGCAACATAATCTGCCACCTCCATGAAGAGAGAGGCCCTTCTCTGACCCTCCATGTGCTCCTCAGACCAGGAACACCTTTGTGGTCTTTGGGCTAGTGTAAAAAAGAAAATCCAGAGATGAAATCCTATCTCAGTTGTGTGTGTGTGTGTGTGTGTGTGTACTCAATAGTGCTGGAGACCCAGAAACAGGTGGGGCCCAGGCTAGAATGTGGGCTCAGGCTCAGGGGCCTGTGGAAGTCCGTCCTCCATGGTTCCTCCCTTCTGCCGGAGCTGCTCCCTGCCCTACACCACCTGGCTGGCCTGCAGGCTGCCCTTTGGCTGAGCACTGACCATCTTGGGGACCTGACCTTGCTGCTGAAGACCCTGAATGGCAGCCAGGTAATTTGGGAAGTGACCTGGATCTAAGGGACTTTTCCCTTCTCCCAGCTGTAGTAGGATCATTTTGTGCTGGAAAGGCTGCTGGGTTCTGTCAAGGAATCTTAGGTGACCTTGCTCTGGTTGGCCGCTCATTGGAGGGATTCTCTAGGGAGCATTTTAAAAATAGCTTATGAAAAAAAAAAATAGCTTATGTCCTGCAAGGTAGCTCAGTTTGTTGGAGCAGCATCCTGTTGCACCAAGGTTGTGGGTTTATTCCTCGGTCAGAGAACATGCAAGAGTCAGCCAATAAATGCATAAGTGGACAGAAAAACAAATTGATGCTTCTCTCTCTTTCCCTTCCTCTCTTCTTAAAAAAAATCAATAAAAACACATTTAATAATCTTGGGTGGTAGTAGGGTTCTCGTGTCCTTGCAGAAGTCACTTCCTAGTCTGTCTTTTCATCAATAACTCAAACATGGTCCTTGCCCTATGTCCTCACGGGCTTATCCTGAGTAAGGAGGTTCACTAGAATAGATGATCATTGGTTTTTCTTCCTCCCTTTATCCTTTCCCCATAGCTATCTCTTAGAATTGGGGGAACAGGAGTCAGAAGGACCCTTGAATTCAAGGTCCAGCCAGGTTAGACTGAAACAGAAAAAGAAATAGTTATACACTTGGATCCTCTTTGTCCTTCTCTCCCAGAATGGGTCCTCTGAGGATCTGCTGCACCATCTAAAAACTTGGAGCCCCCCAGCTAAGGAATCAGATGACCCACTGACCCTGCAGGATGCCCAAGGCTTGAGGGATGTCCTTCTGACAGCATTTGCCTATCGTCAAGGTTAGCAGTCTGACTCATTCCTTCCCTCCCCATTTCCCATCTTAAGGGGTCTCTAGCCTCATGACTTTCCTATTATGTTCTATATACAAATCTATTTACTACGTCTTCTATAGATCTCTCTAAGCTTACACCCTGATTGCTCTCAGGCCTCCAGGAGCTGATCGTAGGAAACCTGCCCAGGGCACTGAGCAGCCTGCATGAAGCAGCCTCAGGTCTATGCCCACGGCCTGTGTTGGTCCAGGTGTACACAGCACTGGGGACCTGTCTCCGAAAGATGGTAAAGAAAGTGCTAGGGTGGATTGGGTAAACCATGGGGTATTATGGATAGGTTTTTTCTTTGTGAGGGTGGCTGAGGCTTGCGTCTTCTCACCCCTCTAGGGCAATCCACAGAGAGCTCTACTATACTTGATTGCAGCCGTGAAAGGGGGATTAACCTGTGGTGCCCCGCTTCTGGAGGCCTCTAGGCTGTATCAGCAACTGGGGAACACAGCAGCAGAGCTGGAGAGTTTGGAGCTTCTGGTTGAGGTAAGGAACTATTCCAGTTGAGGATATGGGGCTTGCTGAGGTGCTTGTGTGAGGCATTTAATCAAGTGGAAGGAAGCATGGCTCAGAAAGATTATAGATATACTTTCTTATTCTGTCTCTTTTAGGCCTTGAGTGTCACTCCCGGCTCTGAAATTCCCCATTTTCTTATTGAGGTGGAGCTGCTACTCCCACAACCTGACCCAGCCTCACCCCTTCACTGTGGCACACTGAGCCAGGTCAAACACCTGCTAGCAAGCCGATGTCTACAGACAGGAAGGTGAGATCCTACCTTGCTCACTGGAGCTCCTCTCCCCACTTCTGATACTGCTGTTTCTGTTCTTATGAGTGAGAGGGATGGATGAATCAGTGGCAGGTCCCCAATGCTCAACATCCTGCCTTGCCACTGGACCTGAATCTTCTCCCAGACAATAACCTGTATATTATTATTTTATTTTTTAAAATTTGTACAGGTTTATCTTTTTAAAATTCTTTATTGTTGAAAGTTTTACATATGTCTCCTTTTTCCCCCATTGACCTCTCCCTGCCCACTCCCGTCCCCTAGCATATGCTCCCACCCCTCTATTGTCTGTGTACTAACCTATATCTTTAAAACTTGGAAGTCTCCTCCCAAATCTATTCTGTAAGCAGGGTATATCCATACTTAGCCAAGGTTAGAGCCATAAGACCACCCACTCCCCAGGACCTTTGAGCATCCTTCCCTTAGCTAGGAGTCCTTGGAGGTCCCTGCAAGGATCTAATGTAAGGCTCATGGGTTATGACTCCTCAGGACAGAGGATGCTGTAGAGCATTACTTGGACCTTCTGGCCCTGTTGTTGGATGGCTGGGAGCCAAAGGTGGGTATATCTTCAAGTTTCTCTATAGTTGGGGTGGGGAAAGTGTTGGTGTTTCATTTAGAATAGAGCAGGATTGCTGTTTTCTGTTTTTTCCTCTGCTGTTGTCTGTCCAATCTAGGAGACAGAGGGGGGAGACCAGGAAGGCTTCTCAGAACAGGGAATTCAGGGAAGCAAGCAATGGGTGGTTTCCATGTGGTACCAGAGGTTGTGGGTGGTGGCTCACTGCATCTTTTTCTCACCCCAGTTTTCTCCACTCCCCTGCCCTCGAGGTATGCCTGAGATATTCTTGGAGGCGGCAGCAGCACTGATCCAGGCAGGCCAAGCTCAGGATGCTTTAACCGTATGTGAGGAGCTGCTGAGCCGTACATCATCTCTGCTTCCAAAAATGCCCTGGCTCTGGAAAGATGCCAGAAAAGGAACCAAGGAGTCACCACACTGCCCAACCTGGGTCTCTGCCACCTTCTTGCTTCAGGGACAAGCTTGGGTACAACTTGGAGACCGAAAACAAGCAATTAGTGAATTTAGCCGGTGAGCCCAGGAAGCCAACCAAGGGGCCCTAGGGAAAGTGGGGAGGGATAATTTTCTCATTGGGAACTGAATTGGTGAATTCCATTCTTACCTATTCACCCCAGAGTTTCTGAGCTTGACTCCTCTTGACCCCTGTTTTGTGTCCCACTTCAGGTGCCTTGAGCTGCTCTTCCGGTGTATACCTAAGGATAAAGAACAAGGTGATCTAGACTCAATTTTCCCCTTTCCTCCTGGAAGTGGTGGTAGTAGATATCAATTCCCTCTACATGTGTCCCAGCCCATCAGGAGATTTAAGAGAAAGAGACTCCGGAAACAAGACGAGATAGAGGGGGACTTGGGAGTTTAGTTAGTAACTTTGTGGCTGGTAACACACTTCTTGACTTTGGGGATCCCCAGGGCCTGCTTCCAACTGTGAACAGGAATGTATGTCAGATGTGGTACTACAACAGCTTCGGGCAGCTGCCCTGATTAGTCGTGGACTAGAATGGGTAGCCAGTGGCCAGGATACTAAAGCACTACAGGACTTCCTCCTCAGTGTGCAGGTGTGTCCAGGTATGTGTATTTGCATGACGTCAGCTATGTATAGGTGCACAGGGATGGAAAGGCTCATGAGGGAGGTACTAAGTGATGTTCCTAGATTGGAGGGGTGAATGGGATTGTGCTGTATATAACTAGGGATATACACAGACGTACACAAGACATATACAAGTGTGTATGAAGGCCTCTAAGAGTTTCCCAGTCTTCCCTGTGTTCAGACACAAAGACATGATGGTGTTGGGAGTGTGTTGGGCAGAATTAGTTGAGCCCTTTATTCTGGGCAGGCAGTGCTTAGGGGTAGGAATGATTGGGAATAATCTACTCCTGGTTTAGTATGTGACTGTAGGCAAGACAGTTCCCTGCTTTATGCCTCAGTTTTGCCTTTTATAAAATGATTCCTAAGACTGGGTCAAGTTCTAAGATTCTGTATTCTGGGGCGGGACCACAGGTAATGGAGACGCTTCATTTCACCTGCTTCAGACTCTAAGGAGACTGGATCGGAGGGATGAGGCCACTGCTCTTTGGCGGAAACTGGAGGCCCAAACTAAGTTGCCACAAGAGAATGCTACATGGTGAGGTTGAGGCCTGCTGGCTTGGGTCTAGGAGCAGTTGGTGTCCTGGAATCCTTGGGCCTATTGGAGTGGGTGGTGGTGATTGAAAGGGAGGGAGTGGCTGCCCAACCTTCTGCCTACCCTTTACTCTTAGATCTTACCCTTCTTGCTCTCCAGGTCTCTCCCCCTCTACCTTGAAACCTGTTTGAGCTGGATTCATCCTCCTGACCATGAAACCCTTCTTGAAGATTTTCGGACATCTCTGCTGGAGCCTTGTGACTAGCAGCTGCCAAGTTTAGAAGAATCTGAGCTGGGACCCCAGTGGGTCATCTTTCTGTGGGGAGGGCTGTCTGCCTTATCCTCCTTGGGGACTGTGTTTGGAGCTGACCATTCCCATATAAGTCCAGCTTTTGAAAGGTTGGTGATACTCCTGAAAAAAATTTTGGCCTAGTTATTCCCATCTGGTTCCAGAGATACCCATCTCCCCAAAAGGCATTGACTTTGCACATAGCACCTTTTCCCCTGTTTCCCCTTGAGTAAAATCTCATATCTATCTCTTGTCTGCCTATTACATATTCTACATACACAGCTGACTGGTTCATTTGAGTGCTGGTTGTCTAAAGTGCCATCTCCCAACATCATCTACCTTATGACTTGAGGTCTGGGATAGAAGAAAGGGCTTGAGGAATCCTTACTTAGAAAGCAGACTTTAGCCCTTTCTAAAAGCAAAGGCACAAGCCCCAAGATCCTGTGTGAGTTGACAGAATGAGTGGAGGTGAGTCTGCAAGGTGGTCTAGGCAGGCCTTCCATGACAAGGGCAGGTATTTGATTCTTAGAGGGGAGAGACAAGCAAACCTGAGTCTCAGCTTGAGTTCCCATCCCTTCTTTAATCCCAAATTATAGGAATTTGAGAGTTGACTGCCTCAGTCAAATGTGTCTGAAGGATGAATCAAGTTAAGGAGCTACCAAAGCTGCCTATTGAATATAGTCAGGGCTAGCTGGCATTTTGGGCCCAAAGACTTCAACTCAGCATGCCATTTTCTTGTTGCTTTGGGCTCTCTTGAATCTGCTGTGTTCTTTGGTAGCCTTTTGACCTCTCTCTGGACTTAGGTGCCCTCCCTCCTCAAATCATTAATATTAATACCCAGTGGTAAGAGGAAGAATGTATCTCCAAGCCCCTAAGAACTGTAAAGCCTTGTGGGACCAGCGTGCAATGACTAAAATAGAGTGGATTGAGAGCTGCAGTGCTAGCTTAAGAGAGTCCAGAGTAGGGATGGCCTAACCTAGCATTTTGAAGGAGCAAGGAGAGGGGTTAGGGTGAATCCTCATTTTGGAAGAGAGATGTGTAGGTTAATACTACAATAATACGAGTCTACAAGGGTTCAATCCATTGTGCCAGGTTTTTCCAGCAGGATAAACTCAGGAGCCAATGAGCTGGAGCCAAGTGGGAGAGACCGCCTCTAAGAGATTGAACCCTCCTTCCGCCAGTCGATCTGGTCCCATTCTTTTCGTTGATTGGTTGAGGATGTCAATCCGTCGAGGAAGCGTAGTGTTGCGGCCAATTGACGTGGCGATGCATACTTGAGGCGGGAGCCAGGCCAAAGCGAATTTTCTGATTGGCTCTGGTCCGTGGGTTGCTGGGGAGAGGCGCCGAGAGGCGGGCGGGAGTCCCTAGGGCAGGCGCTGATTGGCTGAGGTGAGAGTACCTCTTCTTCCGATGATTCGGCTCTTCTCGGCTCAGTCTCAGTGAAGCGTCTGTAGCCGTCGTTTGAGTCGTCGCTGCCGCTGCCTCCCGGATCAGGAGCCAACGTCTCCTGCCTGCTCCCCGCACGGGTGCCGCTGGGAGGAAGCGACAGGGAGGCCGCCTCCGGGTCTGTCGCCGCCGCTCGCCACCCCGCCCGGCAGAGCCGCGCCCGGTTCCAGACGGTCTACTGCCATCCCTCGTAGCCGTTACCCTTGGGCTGCCACAGCCGCCGGCCGGGAGAGGCACGCGCCATGGCCTCCGGAGCTGAGTGAGTGTGTGTGTGTGCGCGCGCGCGCCCGCCCGCCCGCCTGCCTGCCTGCTCGCCGCGGGTGCGCGCCCAGGGGGGCTCTTGAGCGCGTAGGCCCGAGCGGACCTGGCCGCGGGCGCGTCTCAGAGATGGAGACCGGGAAAGAGGGAGACCTGGGAGGAAGGAGCCGGGAGGACGAAAGCGAAGGAGGGGCCGGCTGGGCCAGGCTGCGCACCCGTGCGCCCCCTAGGCGGGGCTTGCGTTGGGCCCGGGTCGGGCCTGGGCCAGATCGTGCTGTGTCATGCAGGCCCGGCCGACCTGATTGTCTCATTTGGAGCGGCCATGCGGGCCTAGGGAGGTCTGCGGGCCCACACCGCCGGCGCGGAGCCCTGGGCCTGGGGCCCCCGCGCTCCCCCGGCGATGCGGCCTACTCCCCGCGGGAGGCCTCCGGTTCCGGGAGAGAGAGCAGGCCCCAACGCCCTAACTGGGCCCGGTGGGCGTGGGCTTTGGGCCCGGCGAAGGCCTGCGGAGCCGGGGGCCGCGGCGGGGGAGGCTCGGCGAGCTCGGGGAAGCTCTCGGCGCTGGGGGAGCGGAGGCCGCCCGGGCCGCGCGCCGTCAGCACCCGGCGCCACCTGGGTAGCGAGGGCGAGAGCGGGCCCGCTTGTGGCTTCTGGCCTTGTTCGCAGGAGAAAGCTTTGGTCCGTTTTCCTTGATGTCATGAAATAGGTAGTAAGGGGCTTTTTCTTCCTTTACTATTTTAGGTTCTTGCTCTGTCATTCGAATGTGAGTTCGTAGATTTCAGCCTTCGTGGTGTGTAGGTTAGAGTTGCTCTAACTCATCCAAAACACATGGTTCCTCCCCCCTCCCCCCCACAACCCCCCAATCTGCTGTGTTGGGAAATCCTGGGCCCTCAGCCCTCCACCCCGAGGAAAGCATCAGATGAAATCTGGCCCCTCTGTCCACTGAATTTAGAATTCCGAGCTTTACGGACTGGGGGGAAGGGAGGAGACACCGCCATCCTATGGAAACTCCTCTATGCAAATCACCTTCCTGACTCAGATTTTTTTTTGTTTTGGTGTGTTCCTTTATTTTCAAATTTCTGAATCTAGATGAAGTATTGCTCCGTCATCTACTTAAAAGGTCCACTTATTACTACTTTAAAATGTACATTATCCAATCAGTCTTTTCAAAACTAAAAGTAAAGATTCAAAATTATTGGAACCTGGCGGCATAGATGGTTTCTAATCTCTAGGTCATCATCTTGATGACTCTTACCTGAACTCTCCCTCCAAGTCCCCTGTGGTCCTTTGGGATTCTGGAAAGGATCTGATTCATGATGCAGAAGACAATAGGAGGTGTCTCCAAAGAGCCTCCAGACTGCTGTTAGGTGATGTTCAGGCTGAATTCTCTCTTTTAGACCTTCCTACCTTTTATCAGTACATAGATGTGGGATTAAAGATCTTTATCTTAAGACAGGTGGGGAACCCTTTTTCTGTCAACAGCTATTTGGATGTTTATAATATCACTTCTGGGTCATACAAAATTACCAGCTGAAAGATTAGCCTGCTATATTTGGTCAAACATTTAATTAACTCACTCCTAATGCCTTGGCTGTGCCAGACCAAATGATTTCCTGGGCCTTACGGCCCTCAGGCGAGGATGTTCCCCACCCCTGTTAAGGGAAGAGTATACTCAGCTCCAATACCAGGGTCCAGAATGGTAGGCAGATTGGAGGTATTTTTAGAATGTAACCTTGGGGTGAAAACACAAACTGATGATTAGAAGCAACTATTTTTTTTCAGTACCAGTACTATAGGTTAAGCAGGAAGATGAGCAGCCCTTGGAGCTATTTTGAAGTCCGAGGGAGAGGGAGAATTGATGGGTTTAAATTGCCCTCAGATGTCACATTGGCCATGGCTGCCCTCCAGCGTATTGATAAGCATTGGGAAAACTTGTCTACTCTGCAGCTTATGTCCAAAGTCCCCCACTTTTGGGTTTGGGGAGGCAAGTTTAAGCCTAGGAAACTCCACTCTTGGAAACTAGTTTAAAGGTGATGATTAAAGATGCAACCTGTGTAAGAGGATCAGCAGAAAATTTTCAATTTTATTAGAGAACAGGATTTGTATTTCTTTTGGGTGTATCTGTACCAAAATATGTAAAAACCCCATAACTCCACAGCAGGTATTCTGGAGCACAGGCATCTCTTTTCTTGCAAGTTGTGAAGACATTTCTAAAAGGAATACTATTTTGTTTTGTTGACTGATAAGTCCCTGGATCCCAGAACAGTGCCTGGCATATATATACTCGTTAATTTGTTGAATGAAGAAATAATCCATGGAAGACATTCTTTTTTATGTATATCTTCACTTCCTCCATTATCTGGCCTCCCTATTAGTAAGGCATGTGTTTTCTTGAGCCTTACTAAGAAGAGGTAGTTCTTCAAAGGGGGAGAGCCTACTAAATTGAGTTAGTGAAGGCTGAAGAAAAGCTAGGTAAAAAATCATGTCCAGGAAGTAATTGAAACTGGACAGTTGATTATTTTTTGTTTATCCTAACCCAAGGGTATTTTTCCATTGATTTTTATTTTATTTTTTTTTAGAGAGGGGGTAAGTGGAGAGAGAGAGAGAGAAACTGAAACATGGATGTGAAAGTGAAACATATCACATCCCCTGTTTGCTTCCTGCATGTGCCTAAACTGGGGTGGGGATTGAACCTGCAACCCAGGTATGTGCCCTTAACTGGCAATGGAACCTACCTTTTGGTGCACAGCTCTACCACACTAACCACTGACAACACCAACCAGCATGACACTGGACAATTTAAAGTGGTTTAGAATCAAGCAACCTTGATTTGGGTGAAAGGGATTTGGATTTGCTCCATGTCTCAGCATTTCTTGGTTTTGATTTTTTTTTTTTTTTAATCCTCACCTGAAGACATGCTTAGGAGAAGGAGAGAGAAACATCAGTGTGAGAGAAGCATCAATCAGTTGCCTCCCATAGGTGGCCCAACCAGGGATAGAACCCACTACCCAGGTATGTGCCCTGACTGGGAATCGGAACAGGCAATCTTTTGGTGCACAGGATGACATTCAACCAACTGAGCCACTCTATCTGGGTGATTTTGACTTTTGAACCAACTCCATGGAGTTGGGTGTCTTACAGAGATTACCATTTGAGCTTAACCCTCTTTCTGAAGGTTCTAGATCTGTTCTTGTGTGTTTTTTTTAATATGGTGGTATTTAAGTTTGACATTTCTGTGGTATATAGAAAGCTCTGGCACTCAGCAGATTTAGCCAGTAAAGGAGGGTAGTGCTAATTTTGCTTTATTGTCCCTAGCCTTGGTTGGAGGTATGTACTTGAGGCCTCACTGAATCCTAAGAGAAGTTGTCTAGCTCACTTCATTCTTTGCCTTTCCCATTCCCTTCTCCTCTGTCCCTTTGCCTTCAGAAGCGATACCATTAGCTTCCTCTCTCCCAAGCCTCCAAGGGCTCTTCTTTTATAACTTATTTCCTAAACCCATTTCTTATAGAAATTATTTTTTCTATCTCTGTGATTTTATAAATAAATGTTCTCTTACCCCCCCCTCCCCCCCAAACAAAAAAGGGGTATGCTTTGTTTTGCAGTTCTGATTAATCGTAGTGACCATTGATATCATGTGCCAGGTATTGTATTGAACATTTTGCATTCATTATCTCACTTAGGACAATAATCCTGAGGTAGACTACTATATCCCCATTTCACAGATTAGGAAATCAACTTCCAAAGAGGTTAAATAACTTGGCCAAGATCAAAGTTAAGAAATGGCAGGGTTGGAATTCAGGCCCAGCAGGTCTGACTACAGCGCCTCTCCTCTTAACCACTATCCTATCCTAAGACTGTTTTCATTTCTATAGTTGTATTTAATCTTCACTTGTATTTCACCTTTTTAGGTCATAGTTGATTTTTTGTTTGTTTGTTTGTTTTTAATTCTTTATTATTTAAAGTGTTGCATATAGTATTACATATGTCTCATTTTCTCCCCGGCCACTTCCACCCCCCAGCACATACCCTCACCACCCTAGTGTTTGTGTCCATTGGTTATGCTTATATACACGCATGTAAGTCCTTTGGTTGATCTCTTACACCCTCCCCTGCCCACACATCCCCCACCCCCCGCCATAGTTTTTTGACCCTTGGGCTTTATAGTTAGCATACTAGCATGCAAGAGCTACAGGAATGGCAGTTGTAATATGTGCTAGGTATTACTCATGACTTTGGCTGAACTTCAACTTCATCTACTCACTATTTTTTTTTTCAAGTGTAACTTTTAGCCATTGGTGGGGTCCCTGGGACTGACTTCATTTTGTCTTTCTAGTTCAAAAGGTGATGACTTATCAACAGCCATTCTTAAACAAAAGAATCGTCCCAATCGGTTAATTGTCGATGAAGCCATCAATGAGGACAACAGTGTGGTGTCCTTGTCCCAGGTAGGTTAGGTCCACAGTCCGGTCTTTCCTTATTTCACTTAACCTGAGGGTTTTTCCCAGGATTCTTTTCTCATTTTTCTTGCAGTGACCACAAATAGAGTGGGGTTTACTGGGAATCCCAACCTCCAGGGCTGCTGCTTACCCCCTGGCCCAGTGACCCAAAGGCCTTAACCTTGTTTCCTCAGCCCAAGATGGATGAGCTGCAGTTGTTCCGAGGTGATACAGTGTTGCTGAAAGGAAAGAAGAGACGGGAAGCGGTGTGCATTGTGCTTTCTGATGACACATGTTCTGATGAGAAGATTCGAATGAATAGAGTTGTTCGGAATAACCTTCGCGTACGCCTAGGGGATGTTATCAGGTGTGTGTGGGGTTTTTGGCCCCTCAGGGATGGGAAGCCAGAGATAAGCCTGCCTTATAGGCAGGAGCCCTATGAAGGCCTTGGCCGCTGCAGGTATCAGAAGCCTCCTAACCATGGAAAGATTTATGTATCAGAGTTGGTTTTAGGCTTTGATTTTGCCTTCCTGGGACTTTAAAATCTGCTTCTGCTTGACTGTTGGCACAAATTGGCATTTCTATAACTTCCTTAATGCCTTTTTTTCTTTATTTTCTTTAAGAGGTATAACTTATCACACCTTAGACCCTGGTTTAGGATGCCATTTGAGGATGTGTATCTGCCAAATAACCTCACTAGTGTTAGATTAATGATTTGTGTTAGGGCCCAGATAAGGTGGGAGAATGGGTGTGGACGTTGAACGAACTCCTAGCTGGTCTTTTTAAGGATCCAAATTAATCTAGGAGAGAAGCATAGTTTGAGCTAAACCCAGGATAGCTGCCATCTGAGTGATTTTGGACTTAACTTAAGACAAGAGGCTTTTCTCATCTTGGAGTCATATTTAGCTACTGCTACCCAACCACCTGTTAACTGTCCATGAATATCAGACTTCTGATTCTTTTTTAAGATTTCTAGGTTTCGTGTAGGTTTTCTGGAGAGGCTTAGTCACTTTTCTCAAGGTGCTCTGACCACCTGACTTGAGATTATTTTTTCATTTCTATTTCTCTGACCCTGACACTTAACAGGCTAAGACCTCCCTTTTCAATATTTTCAATATGGTGTCACCAATATCCAGAATGGGTCATCTTTGGATCTCTCTCCCTGGAGACTGTCTCTCCCGTCTTCTTCGTAGGGGTCCCAGATGTGTGGGTCTTCCTTTTAGTTCACTGATTGGGAGCAGGCAGTCCCACTAGTGGCTTTTACCCTTCCCTGAATGTGACCTTTCTTAGTTCTGCTTGGCTGTTCCTTTGTCCTCATTCCCACTCTATCCTGCCTCTCTTCACCTAAAGCCATCCCTGCCTTTTCTCTTTCGCTCGCCATCAGCTCTCTGTGCCAGGCCCTTTCCGACACCCAGTGCTTGGGGCTGCAGTGTGGTTGGTAATGTGGAGTCTGCTTGTCATCCTCAGCATCCAGCCATGCCCTGATGTGAAGTATGGCAAACGCATCCATGTGCTACCCATCGATGACACAGTGGAAGGTATCACTGGCAATCTCTTTGAGGTATACCTTAAGCCATACTTCCTGGAAGCTTATCGACCTATCCGGAAAGGTGAGAGATAATTTTAGAGAATGAGCTTAAGAATGGCTGTTTATGGGGATACTAGTCAACCTAGAACATCTGTCTTAGTCTCATATCCTCCTATCTAATAAAAGGATAATATGCAAATTAAGTGTTACTCCATCACAACAATGGTGGTGCCCAGTCCTCTCAGCCCCACTGGAGTCCCCCCAGTCCCAGGGGCACAGCTACTGAGAGCAGGCAGTGTGTGAGCGGCCTGGCGGAATGCTTGCTTCGTCGCTGCCTGGCCACAGATGGGTCTCTGGCCAGACTGGGGCTCAGATGGGCCTCTGGGCAGCAGGCATGGAGTGGCCAGACTCTGCAGAGAGCTACTGGTGCACAGATTCGTGCACAGGGCTACTAGTGTTTGTAATGTGTACTTTCTCCTTCCCCCTGTCCTTCCTCCCACTTCCCTCATTACCCCATTCCCACTCCCTGCTCCAGGAGAGTAAACTGTTTTTTCTTAAATCTCTGGGCCATTTTGGCTATGTCACAGTCCATAGTATTTAATGTTTAGCATAGTTCTGCCATTGGTGGGTGTTGTAAAAGTTTGGGTTGCCTAAACCCCAGAAGTCAAAACCTTATGGGCTTCTGACACATCAAATTATTCACTGTCCCTCTTGAGAGTCAGAAGAACACTTTTGCTTTTCTCCTCTTGCCTGATGTTTAACAGAATCATGGGGGTGGGGGTCATGGAGAGACAATATCTAGTGAATTTGGCATGCTAGACTCCAGTTTCTGATGAATAATTCTCCCTTAGTCTTATAGTTGACACTTCTAACTGCCCTCATGCTGATTGTTTTCATAGGAGACATTTTCCTTGTCCGGGGTGGAATGCGTGCTGTGGAGTTCAAAGTAGTGGAGACAGATCCAAGCCCTTACTGCATTGTTGCTCCAGACACAGTGATCCACTGTGAAGGGGAGCCTATCAAACGAGAGGTGAGTTCTCTTTCTGATCCCAATACTGGACTACATGATACTCAGTGGGACAGTCATGTGATGGTTATTAAGCAGGGTGCTCTTTGGAACTAAGCTTCTTGCAGAGGTGGGAAACCTCCCAGTTATTCATTTCTGGGCTTAGGTGTTTCTTAGAAGTATCTGGTACCAGTAATTTAAAAAATCTAGTTTGAACCAAAAGGATCTAAGTAGTCGGACTATATTTTGAAGAAGTGATGCTGATGATAGAGCTGGAATTTTTGTTTACCAGAATTTCTAGCTTCACATCTTAGGGGAACCCTTCCTAGTAGACTGAGGACAGTGTGAGAGGGAAAAGCTGTGCTAGAAATCTTTGCCTTGGGATTTTGAGTTATTTTTTGAGGCACAGTCCCCTTACAGGAGAGTCTTCAATTACAGCAGATTTTCCCATACCAGATTGTGGAAGGATTTGAAGAAACTGCTTTTGCTGATAATAATATCCCTGCCTTCTCCTTTGTCTCCTCCATATTCAGGATGAGGAAGAGTCCTTGAATGAAGTAGGCTATGATGACATTGGTGGCTGCAGGAAACAGCTAGCTCAGATAAAAGAGATGGTGGAGCTGCCCTTAAGACATCCTGCCCTATTTAAGGCAATTGGTGTGAAGGTGAGCATCTGAGACTCTGAGGGATATAGTCTAGGGTGCTGATTAATGTATATATATAAAATAACTTTAAAGATGTAAAAGCTATTCTTCTTATCCCTATAAAAATAAATCTCACCATGGTTTGCTTAACTAGTCTTGAAGAGTGCTGCTCAATAGAAGTTAAGGAAATTTGCAATGTTAAGGGTCCTGAGTCTAAAACATTTGAGAACTGTTGGTCTAGAATGGAACTTCCCAACCATTTCCATGTCATGGGATACACTGAAGATGAAATTATTTTCCCTTCCCTTAGTATGCACTGTATAAATAACTTTATCTTCTGTGTGGGTACTTACCATGTGTAACCTGTGGATGAGGCCACAGAAAAGACAGCTTCAAAGAGGAAAACTTGGGATGGCAGTAAGGAAAAGCATTCAAACATAATAAATTCTGAAAGACTGTGATTACTGAAGTGATTGAGTCTCTGGCAACACTTTTTCTTGAAAATGTATTTTTATTGATTTCAGAGAGGAAGGGACAAAGATAAAAATATTAATAATGAGAGAGAATCATTGGCTGCCTCCTGCACACTCCACCCTGGGGAACGAGCCATAACCTGGGCATATATGCCTGATCAGGAATCGAACTGTGGCCTCATAGTTCATAGGTCCACACTCCACCACTGAGCCACGCCGGCCTGGCTCTGACAACACACTTTTGAGTAAGCTGCCAGTAATTTAAGAAATCTTGGTCTATCTAAAGTCAAGTTCTTGGCTTAATGGCCTCTTGTTTTTGTCTAATGCCAGGATCTTTAGACTCAATTACACCAGTTTCTTGGTTTTCTCTGCCCTTTATTTCCTATGTTTGCTAATAAAAGGGTAATATGCTAATTGGATTGGCCAGACATCTTCCGGAGGTCTGCCTTCCTTCTGAACAAAGCCGAGGTGGTGGGGGCTGAGGCAGAGGTGGTTAGGGGCGATCAGGCCAGCAGGGGAGCAAACAGTTATGGTGAGACCAGGGGGGGAGCAAGCAGTTAGGGGCGAGACCAGGCTGCCACAGGGGAGCAACAGTTAGGGGGCGATCAGTCCAGCAGGCAGAGGCGGTTAGGAGCCAGCGGTCCCAGATTGTGAGAGGGATATCGAACTGCCCCCAAGGGGTTCCAGTTTGGAGAGAGTGCAGGCTAGGCTGAGGGAGGAGGCCCCCCCCCCGCCCCGCCCTTGCACAAATTTTGTGCCCCATGCCTCTAGTGCAAGTTAAAATCATAGATGTCAGCCTTCTATCAGTATTTCCCCTGCTGATAAGGGGAATGAATGTGACTTGAAGGAAGCTGTCTTTTCAGCAGATATGGCTAAGGACCCAATTTTACTGGTGTCAGGGTTGAGCTGTGATCCTCACCCTCAGTAAAACCCTATTTAAGCCATGTTAGGCTGGATGGGGTTGGGAGAAAGTAGGAGTCAGAACCTAATTATATTCTCTGTACTGGTCCTCAGCCTCCTCGGGGAATCCTGCTCTATGGACCTCCTGGAACCGGGAAGACTCTGATTGCTCGAGCTGTGGCAAATGAGACGGGGGCCTTCTTCTTTTTGATCAATGGTAAGAAATTTGGTTCACCTTGAGTTTAGTTGGACGTAATTCTGAGCTTAGCATGACCCAGTCTGCTGAGCTGGATAAATCATGGACATGTTCATTTACACACATGCCCTTGTGTATACTTTAGCATGTTTTTTTTTCTGCTGGGATGCATTATAGACAAATAAGCAACAGGGAAGATATTTTCCTCTTGTGCCCCCAGTCTATCCCTCTTTGAGAAAGATTATAGACAGGCTTAAAACATTTAGGGGGAGCAAGTTAGGATGGAAAATCAAAAAGTCTATGCTTATTTATTTTAGAGGGTTTGGGGTAAGGTCAACTGGATCTTAATGCTATTTAGCTGTTAGAGGTCCAACTGGTGTGCTGCTTCTCCTGCTCTGGCCAGAGGTCCTAGAGCATCTTCTGTCATCTTTACACTTTCATCTCAACTATGAGATAAGTGTACTAGTTCCCTTGGTTTCTCTCCAGTTTAGCCTGTTGGTTATCCTGAGATAGTGGCTCATAGAGTCTGTGAAAAAGTAGGCAGAGGTTATTTACAATCTTGTCACTCATCTGGTTGTCTTCGCAAACAACATATCTGCTTTCATTTGGGAATGAGAAAGGATATAGTTTGTTACTAACTTTATTCTGAATCCTTTTAGGTCCTGAGATCATGAGCAAGTTGGCTGGTGAGTCTGAGAGCAACCTTCGTAAAGCCTTTGAGGAGGCTGAAAAGAATGCTCCTGCTATTATCTTCATTGATGAGCTGGATGCTATTGCTCCCAAAAGAGAAAAAGTAGGGCTTTAACCCAGGGGATTAGTGGGGGGTTGAAAGGTCTTGATTTCACTTCTGACCAGATATCCTGTCCTGACAGACCCATGGAGAGGTGGAACGGCGCATTGTATCACAATTGTTGACCCTTATGGATGGCCTTAAGCAGAGAGCACACGTGATTGTCATGGCAGCAACTAACAGACCTAACAGCATTGACCCAGCTCTACGGCGATTTGGTAAGGACCCCAAATTTCTTTAAACTCTGTCCTTGCTCATAAGGAAATTGTAACTCTACTTGGCTAATTTTTTTTTCCTTTTCAAGATATATTTTTTTTATTGCTACCAGAGAGGAAGGGAGAGAGAAAATCAATGATGAGAGAGAATCATTGGTCAACTCCCTTCTGCAGGCCACCTATGTGAATCGAGCTCAAAACTCAGGCATGTGCCCTGACTAGGAATTGAACTTATGACCTCCTAGTTCATAGGTCAGTGCTCAACCACTGAGCCGGCTTTGTTTAATCTTTTTAATTCCACATCTGTCATTTATCTAAATCATCTAATCCTGCTCATTTCTTGAAGATTTTTGTAGTGAAATGGCCTAGCTATCCTTTTCCTTACTTCATTCCCTATCTAGAGTGAGCCATTCTGGTATGCCTGAAACTGAAGGGTTTCTCAGGACATAGGACACATGGTTGTTTTGAATGCTAACATCAGAACAGTCCTGGGTATAAACTAGGATGGTTGGTCACGTTAGGCCTATCCCTTTTTCCCTTTGGACCAGAAATAAGCCCTGTCTATATTCACGCGTTTTCCCATAGGTCGCTTTGACAGGGAGGTAGATATTGGAATCCCTGATGCTACAGGACGCTTGGAAATTCTTCAGATCCATACCAAGAACATGAAGCTGGCAGATGATGTGGACCTGGAACAGGTGGAGTAGTGAGAGCTGACCAGGAGTTTTAGGATATCTATTTCCAGGCAGTTGAAGGGAACTGTCTAGGAATATAAACTTAAGATGTGCGAGAAGACTGATTTTGATTTTGTGGCAGAGAAAAGGAAGTGATTTGAGATTGGATCCAGGAAACTGGAGTTGGCATATTTCTTGGTTGATGTTGTATTAGAGCAAACCAGAATTTTGGGGGCAGCTTTATTTCTAGGCCCCAAATTCAGGTTTGAATACTTAAATCTATCCTGGTAAAGGACTGCTAATATGTGTTCTAGTAATTGGAATGACCCAGAAATAGGAATCAGGGGAAGGGACTAGGATTCTGTTGTCTTTGATCCTTTAAAGCAGTAGTTCTCAACCTTTTTTAATGCTGTGACCTTTTAATACAGTTCCTCATGTTGTGGTGACCCCCAATCTTAAAATTATTTTCGTTGCTACTTCATAACTAATTTTGCTACTGTTATGAATTATAATGTAAATATCTGTTTTCCGATGGTCTTAAGCGACCTTGCTAACAGTTTTCAACCTGTGGGTCGCGACCCACAAGTTGAGAACTGCTGCTGTAGAGCCTAAGACCATCAGAAAACACAGATATTTTCATTATGATTCATAACAGTAGCAAAATTACAGTTATGAAGTAGCAACAAAAATAATTTTAAGATTGGGGGTCACCACAACATGAGGAACTGCATTAAAAGGTCACAGCATTAAAAAAAGGTTGAGAACCACTGCTTTAAAGCAACCAGGTCTTAGAGACAGTATAGTAAGTTGAATTTCTCTCTGCAGGTAGCCAATGAGACTCATGGGCATGTGGGTGCTGACCTGGCAGCCTTGTGCTCCGAGGCTGCTCTACAAGCCATCCGCAAGAAGATGGACCTTATTGACCTAGAGGATGAAACCATTGATGCTGAGGTCATGAACTCCCTGGCAGTTACTATGGATGACTTCCGGGTAAGGACTGCACTGCCATCTTAGGTCCACACATGTGCACTTTCATGCCTTCCCTTGTAAATTTCATTTCCAATTTTATTTCTTTTTTTTTAGTGGGCCCTGAGCCAGAGCAACCCATCAGCATTGCGGGAAACTGTGGTAGAGGTGCCACAGGTAACCTGGGAGGACATTGGAGGCCTGGAGGATGTGAAACGTGAGCTTCAGGAACTAGTCCAGGTAGGATATCTTGGTTCAGGGTGAGTCATTGCTGCAATACTTTGTAATTGAACTGGCTAGTCTTGGGGTGTTGGCACATTCATTGCAGGAATTGTGAGAGAATAATTCAGGAATCTGCTATTCTCTGGTCTGAGGCACTAAAGGAGCCTGCTAGGGAAACTGGTTCTTTAACCAGGCAATGGGAGAGCAGGCTTCTATTTGATTAGGTTTCTTTCAAACTGTAGAGGTATCCCTAAACCCTCTTTCTTTTTCCTTTTAGTATCCTGTGGAGCACCCAGACAAATTCCTCAAATTTGGCATGACACCCTCCAAGGGAGTACTGTTCTATGGACCTCCTGGCTGTGGGAAAACCTTACTGGCCAAAGCCATTGCTAATGAATGCCAGGCTAACTTCATCTCCATCAAGGGTCCTGAACTGCTCACCATGTGGTTTGGGGAGTCTGAGGCCAATGTCAGAGAAATATTTGACAAGGTGAGCTACAAGCAGTTGGGCTATCTTATTCACTTGCTTGAAGGCAAGATAGAAATAGAGGCTGTTTTCTTTGGGAGAGTTAAAAACATCTCATTCTGGCAGCTCAGCTGGAATAGTGAAGGTCTCTTTATTTTCCTTCTCAGGTCTGAGAGACCCGTGTACTAATGCTTGAGTCCATCTGTCCCTCCCATAGGCCCGCCAAGCTGCCCCCTGTGTACTATTCTTTGATGAGCTGGATTCAATTGCCAAGGCCCGTGGTGGTAACATTGGCGATGGTGGTGGAGCTGCTGACCGAGTTATTAACCAGATCCTGACAGAAATGGATGGCATGTCCACAAAAAAGAACGTTTTTATCATTGGTGCCACCAACCGGCCTGATATCATTGATCCTGCTATCCTGCGACCTGGCCGCCTTGATCAACTCATCTATATCCCGCTACCTGATGAGAAGTCCCGTGTTGCTATCCTGAAGGCCAACCTGCGCAAGTCTCCAGTTGCCAAGGCAGGTGCAAGATCATGGGCTATGGGGTCATCTAGGAGTCCTCAGGCTAGTATGGAGTGCTGTTTGGTTTCCAGACAAGATTTCATTGCGATTTCTGGGATTAGGGTTGTAAAGGGAAGATGGAAGATTTGAGGATGTTAGGAAAATCTATAATTGGGAATAAAACAGTGGTGAAAGATGGGACAGATTGGAATTGGGAGTGCTGGAGTGGCTCAGAAATCATGTTTGTGTATCATGGGAAGAGAGACTAAATGCTAAGATACTCTACTTTTAGGATGTGGATTTGGAGTTCCTGGCTAAGATGACTAATGGCTTCTCTGGAGCGGACCTGACAGAGATATGTCAGCGTGCCTGTAAGCTGGCCATTCGTGAATCCATCGAGAGTGAGATTAGGCGAGACCGTGAGAGGCAGACCAACCCATCAGCCATGGTGAGTTTGCATCCTTTCCCCAGATGTGCCAGTCATGGGGTGCTGGGGGATAATCCTCACCATGCCCTAGAACAGTGATTGCCAACCCCTCAAACCTCAGAGACCACAAGTGGCCCACAGACCACCAGTTGGCCACTGCTGCTCCAAATGTTTCCTTAAACCAGCAGTCGCCAACCTTTCAGACCTCACGAAGGACCACCGTTTCTGCTGCCCTGAAAGTTCGTAAGGTTTTGAAAAGATCATCCTATTTAGGCATTGACTAGGTCATCAAAGAGAAAGAGTAGCTGAGGGTTAACTTCAATCTGGAATTATAAATGGATGGGTAGGTGGATGCTTTCTCTACCTTTTGGAGGGGGTCTGTGACATCCCTCTTGTCTCCCATAAAAACTTAAAAACTACTGATAAACCAATCCCAGGGAGCAGTCTTTTTTTAAAAAATATATTTTTTTATTGATTTCAGAGAGGAAGGGAGAGGGAGAAATAGAAACATCAATGATGAGAGAGAATCATTGATTGGTTGCCTCCTTCTTGCCCTGTACTAAGATTGAGCCTGCAATCTGAGCATATACCCTTGACCAGAATCAAACCCGGGACCTTTTAGTCCGCAGGCCCAGTGCTCTATTTACTGAGCCAAAACCAGCCAGGGAAGAGAGAAGTCTTACAACTCACAGAAATTGGAGTGGCTTCTTAGTGGAAAAGAGGATTTGAGCTGGGTTTTTGAAGGGAGAATACAATTTGAATAAAGAAAATCAGACCAAATGATCTGCTAAGTAGGATTACAAAAATTGGAAAAACCTGGGTAAATTTAAGAGGGTATGTTACTGAAAGTAAGGCCATTAGATAAGGTGTAATTCAGATGTGGTAAACAATGAGAGGCATTGATATTTTTCTTATTTAAATTTTGTTAATCCTTACCCAAGAATATTTTTTTCATTGATTTTTAGAGAGAGGGAGTGGAAAGGAGGGGGAGAGACAGAGAAAGAGAAACATTGATGTGAGAGAGACACATCAATTGGTTGCCTCCCACACCCACCCTGACTGGGGCTGTGGATTCAGTCTGCAACTGAGGTATGAGCCCTTGGCTGGAATCGAACCTGTGACCCTTCATTCTGCTGGCTGACACTTTAACCACTGACCCAAACTAGCTATATTTTCTTTCTAAAACTTGGATTTACTGAGGCATAATCCATATATAGTAAAAATCCACTGTTTACATATTTTTGACAAATGTGTATATAGTTCTGTAACTATTACTGCAGTAGAGATAGAAATTTCTGTCATCCCAAAAAGTTCCCTTGGACCATTTTAGTCAGTTACTCTTTTTAAAAATTATTTATTTTTTGGGTGTGTGGTTAATCCTCACTTGAAGATGTTTTTTCCATTCATTTTTAGGGAGGGGAGAGGGAAGAGAGACACAGAGACATACACACATGTATTGGGATTGAGCCTGCAAACTAGATACCTTTCTTTTACTGGGTAGTAAACCTGTGACCCTTTGGTCTGTGGGCCAGTGCTGTCACCACTGACCCACACCAGCCAGGGCAGCCAGTTTCTTTTTTTTTTTTTAACTACCCTAAGTCCCTGGCAGCCACTGATGTAATTTCTGTCCCTACAGTTTTATTTTTTTCAGAATGTACTGACAGGTTTTTAAGCAGGGCAGTTATTCGGTTGTATTAAGATTGTCCTAGTGACTTAGGTTGTATTGGAGAGGCATGAAGACCAATAGGTTACTGTGATAATGAGAGGCAAGAAGGCCAGGGAAGGGATCCAGGCTGAGTCTTAACTCTCTAGTGATCTGTGTTTACCATCCCTACAGGAGGTAGAAGAAGATGATCCAGTGCCTGAGATACGTCGAGATCACTTTGAGGAGGCCATGCGTTTTGCCCGCCGTTCAGTCAGTGACAATGATATTCGAAAATATGAGATGTTTGCTCAGACCCTTCAGCAGAGTCGGGGCTTTGGCAGTTTCAGGTAGGCATCAGTGGGCATTGCTTAAATTGCCTTGTGGAACTACACAACCAAGTTCGTTGGAGTCCTAAGGAGGCTAGAGGGGTAGTTGTGAAAATCCTATACAGGCCCTGTCCTAATCCCTATCTTTAAAAAGAAAACAAACATTTATTTATTTGTTTGTTTGTTTGTTTGTTTTGCTTTTGTGCACAGATTCCCTTCAGGAAACCAGGGTGGAGCTGGCCCCAGTCAGGGCAGTGGAGGCGGCACAGGTGGCAGTGTATACACAGAAGACAATGATGATGACCTCTATGGCTAAGTGACGGTGGCCAGTGTGCTTCGAGCTGGCCTGCTGGACCTTGTTCCCTGAGGGTGGGGGCGCTTGCCCAAGAGGGACCAGGGGTGCGCCTGCGGCCTGTTCCATTCCTCAGTCTGAACAGTTTAGCTACAGTCAGACTCTGGACAGGGGTTTCTGTTGAAAAAAAAAACACACACACAAAACAAAAGCGATAAAATAAAAGCGATTTTCATTTGGGAGGCAGAGAGTGAATTACCAACAGAGAATTGGGCGTTGGGCCTACATCATTTCTCTTGTAGTTTGGGGCAGTGCAGGGATCCTGTGTGGGTGTGAACCAAGGCACTACTCCCCACATAAAGCAACTGCACTTCACTCAGTGCTTCTTGAGCCCTCCCTTCTTCCCCCTATCCAACCTGGGCAGGAGGATGAAGGGCCACAGTTGCTGGGTGTTTATATAGAGAGTAGGTTGATTTTATTTTACATGCTTTTGAGTTAATGTTGGAAAACTAATCACAAGCAGTTTCTAAACCAAAAATGACATGTTGTAAAAGGATAATAAATGTTGGATCAAAATGGAGCCTGAGTCCTGGCCCCTGTGCCTGTTTCTTTTTCTGGGAAGGGCCTTGGGCTACCCCTCACTGCCAAGGTATTCTTCCAATGTAAAATCCTATAAAATTCTGCTCTCTTCCCCTCCTAATTAACATTGGTATGATACTGCTGCCTAGCCAAAATGTCTTCAGTATCACTGGATAGGACCATGGTAGATGCAGGATAGACTGATGGAGTTCTAGATATGGACAATGTAGCATCCTTTACCTACATTTGAGGTGGATGGTAAGATTGGGTCTGCAGAGAGTCCCCTTTCCTGACCAAAGACTGGATTGGGGTTCCCTCCAAAAACTGTAAGGTTGCAAAAAGAATCTCTGTCTCGGGGTGGATGTTCTTTTGGTGCATCAAAAAATCCAAACATGATCTGGTTGAGGATCACTTACAATTGTGTCCACCTTTATTTTGTGTAATTTCTATTATATAAAAAAGCTTTTTCTAAGACAATATAATAGTATTGGATATGTTTTTTCCTAAATTAAACATCCTCCCCTACACTCTTTTTCGGATGATTGCTTGAATAGTTTTATCCAGGTATAGAATATACTCTTCTTCTGCAGCTACCATCATAAATCATTTAGTGCTTCTGGGGTCAGTACCATAATGCCTTACCCAAAAAAGATTTATGGTGCAGAGAAAATTATTCACAGTCAAATTTGTGTTGCTTGTCCTAGTACTTGTACCTGGCTCTTATCTGGTCTAAACAGATAGAAAATCTTCACCAACCTAAGAACATTCTGTCCTATTCCTAGGTTGACAGCCTATCCTTAGGGCTAAAGACAGGGAAAGATATTTAGTACCTCTGCATTAAACTAAGGGAGCATAATAGAAGGCAAGTGCTATTTTCCCACGAAATATGTAGAGATAATAGAAATTTATGTTGAAACGATTCTTTTCACTTGACACTGTGTGTCTATATGGAATATGGTTGGAACTCTATACTTATTTTGAAATATATTTTTATTGATTTCAGAGAGGAAGGGAAAGAGAGAAGCATCAATGATGAGTGTGAATCATTGATTATCTGCCTCCTGCATGCTCCCTACTGGGGATCAAGCCCTCATTCCAGGCATGTATCCTGGCCAGAATTGAATTGTGATCTAGTTCATTAACTGATGCCCAACCACTGAGCCACACCAGCCAGGCTCTAGATTCTACAGGAAAAATCACGATCAGACTTGTAGTGAGAGGCCTATTTCTAATGCTGGCACTTGAGCTTATAGCAGTGTAGCTTTCTGATACAATGATTGACAGTGCTTTGTAAACTGTAGGAATCAGTGAGGGATTATTTGTCACCTTTCATCTACAGAAGCCTGCATACTTAAAAATAGGTAAGTTGTATCTGCAGTCTGTCTTTTTACCTACATTGTTTCCAGAAAGAAATTGGAATATAGTCTTTTTTTTTTAAATTAAATCTTTATAGTTCAGATTATTAAAATTGTTCCTCTCCCCCCCCCATAGTTCCCCTCCGCCTGTTTCCCACCCCACTCTCTGCTCTTACCTCCCCTGCGTTGTCCAGTCTCTTCCCGCACCCCCATCACACCCTTCCTCCTGAGAATTGTCAGTCCACTCCCTTTCTATGCCTCTGATTCTATTCAATTTATTTTGTTCATCCGATTTTTAATTCACTTGATTTTTAGATTTGCTTGTTGATAGATATGTATTTGTTGTTCATAATTTTTACCTTTTTCTTCTTCCTCTTCTTAGAGTACCTTTCAGCATTTCATATGATACTGGTTTGGTGTTGATGAACTCCTTCAGCTTTTTCTTATCTGTGAAGCTCTTTATCTGACCTTCAATTCTGAATGATGGCTTTGCTGAGTAATCTTGGTTGTAGGTTCTTGCTACTCATCACTTTGAATATTTCTTGACACTCCCATTTTGCCAGAATAGTTTCTGTTGAGAAATCAGCTGACAATTCTATGGGTACCCCTTGCAGGTAATTAACCTTTTCTCTTGCTGCTTTTAATATTCTCTCTTAGTCTTTTGCTCTTAGCATTTTAATTATGATGTGTCTTGGTGTGGTCTTCTTTGGATTCCTTTTGTATGGGGCTCTGTGCACTTCCTGGACTTGTAAGTCTATTTCTTTCACCAGGTGTAAGTTTTCAGTCATTATTTCTTCAAATATGTTTTCAGTATCTTACTCTCTCCCTTCTTCTGGCACCCCATAATTCTGATGTTGGTACACTTGAAGTTATCCCAGAGGCTCCTTACACTGTCTTTCAATTTTTGGATTCTTTTTTCTTTTCCAGTTGAGTGTTTTCTGCTTTTTTGTATTTCAAATCTTTGACTTGATTCTTGCATTCCTCTAGTCTGCTGTTAGGTTTCTGTATATTTTTTATTTCAGTCAGTGTATGCTTCATTTCTAGTTGGTCCTTTTTCATGTGCTCTTGGGTCTCACTAAATTTATTGCCCTTTCCTAGGAAATTCTTGGAAAACCTTATAACAATGGTTTTGAACTCTATCCAGTTGTTTGATTTCCTCCATTTCTTTTGTTTGTGATCTGTTTCTTTGTCTCCACATTTTTGCTGCTTGTGTTGGTAGAATACCTTTGTGTGCTAGTTGGCCTATATGGCCCAGTAGCTCTGCTTCTCCAGTTACCTGAGGTGGACACTCTTGGTGCACCCCTTTGTGGACTGTGTGTACAGCCTTATAGTTAAGTCTTGATTATTGTTGGTATTACTGAGGGGAATTGACCTCCAGGCCAACTGGCTGTGAAGATCAGCTGTGTCTGAGCCTGGAGAACTTCTGTGCTGGATTCAGCCTTATGAGACGAGACTTAGAAAATTGCAAAAGTCTCTATGCTCAGCTTACATGGGGTAGAATCTCAGTTCTGAGCAGACAGCCTTGGCTCCTTGTCAGCCCTCTCTGTGTGTAGTCGCACATGCGCCTCCAAACCTCTGCTTTTCGCGGCTCCCCCGAGTTTCCGTGCACTCTGGGGACCCGTATGAGTCTGGGTCCCCGGGGTCTCGCCCGAAACGGGGGTTCAGTACAGTCAGAACTGGAGTTCAGCGCAGTTGGGAGGTTCTGTCTTCCTCCCACTAGAGAAAGCCAGCGGCACAATCAACAGTCAGTCCTCTGCGTGCTCTCGAGTGCACGCCTCCAGACCTCTGCCTTTTGCAGCCCCCCTGTTTCTGTGCACTCCTCTCTTTTCCCGACAGTCCAGACTCCCTCCATATGAGTCTCCCCCAGAACTGGAGTTCAGTGCAGTTGGGAGTTTCCGTCTCCCTCCCGCTAGAAGAAGCCAGCCAGATACTCCACCGCCTGTCCTCTCCACATGCGTGTCTCCGTACCTCAGCTTTTTGCAGCTCCTCTGAGTCTCTGTGAGTCCCTCTCTTTACTTCTAGTTGTAGAATTTCCACTCAGCCAGCTTTCCTGTGGTTCTGGATGATGTCTGTTCTGTCTTTTAATTGTAGTTTTGAAATTGTGTGAGGCAGCAGTTTAGGTGTTCACCTATGCCGCCATCTTGGTTTCTCTTCAGAATATAGTCTTAACTAATCAGTTCTTCCCATAAGGTAAATGCTATGATTAAAAGATGTATTTTTGACTAACAGTATGGCATCAAATAGATCACAGAGGACCAACAATATGCCACAGATGAAACTATAAGTCTAACATGTTGAGATGTATTTGTATCCAAGATATTGATCCTACAAATTGCTGTGAGATTCTAGTGGTTCCATAATACCCATGAAGAACACTCACCTGCCGGTCATTAATTTGGTCTGCCAATTATTAATCCTTGTGAACAATGGCAAACATTAAATGTTTTGTTATTTTTGCCAACCTACCGAGTCCTTAAAAAGACAAGAATGTAGGACTTGAATGTTTCATAAAGCTATCTGGAGATGTATAGAGTCATTAAATATCTCTGTGTCAAGTAGAAATTCAGAATTGCATTGTCTTTGTGACTTGGAGTGTGGGGCAATAGGTGGGGAGAAAGAAAGGACTTTCAGTTCTACCTTTAGCCAGCAGGTGGTGGGTTTTGGACTCAGGCCCTCAGTTTTGGGTTATAAATAAAGCTTTGGAATAGAATAGTGACGTTAGTGAGAGGAGACGGGAATAATACGTACCTTCTGACTGGCTGTTTTTCTGAACCAAATATACAGAGTAGAGGGAATATTGTAGAATGGAAAGAATACAGGATTGGGAATGTGGACTTGACCATTGAACAGCTCTCTTTGAACAGCTTCATTGCCATCTTATCAGGAAACAAGTGCTATCAACAAGGTACACATTGTTATGGGTAAACCAAACCAAGATAGGAAAGGTAGTCTGAAGTGGGCATTAAAGGAAGGTGGGAGATTTGACATGGAGAAGTGCAGGGGAGCAATTAGCAAAAAGCACAGTGGGTAGAGAATACAGAAGAAACATCAGGTTGACTAGCAAGGAAATCCTGGAGTGAATTTGAATGGGTCAGAAATCACATGAAGACTTTCATATGCCAGGAATGAACTTTAATCCAAAGATATCTGGGGGATTTAGACAGGGAAGTGAGTCAAATTTCAGTGCCAATAGGATTAATGTGTGTGTGTGTGTGTGGCAAAAAGCCAAAATTTACCTTACAATTACCAAGTGTACAGCATAGGCAATTCACTTTCAAAATAACCTATTTTTATAGAAGCAGTAATGTGAATTATAGAAATTTAGAAAAATATAAGCATTTTTTTAAATGAGTATTCCTGATAATCAGACCATGTTTAGTTTCTATTTTTCAGTCTTTTTGTGCATGTGTGTAAATGTGTTTGTATACATGCAGTGTTTTAAAATCAAAATGAGATCATCCTGCTTTATACCTCTTCGTAACATTAATCTCCACGTTTTCCTTTTATAAGGTTTTTTTTTTTTTTAATGTTACTGATTTTAGAGAGGAAGGAAGAGGAGGGAGAGAGAAAAACATCAATGATGAGAGAATCATTGATCAGCTGCCTTCTGCACATCCCACACTGGGGATCGAGCCTGCAACCTGAGCATGTGCCCTGACTTGGAATCAAATCGTGACCTCCTGATTTGATTCATAGGTCGACTTAACCACTGAAGCACACTGGACAGGAAAGGAATTCTATATATTTTTAATTGTACTGGTAACAATTTTTGGGAGGTAGGTGGAGAGAGTTAAATTTTGCCTACCATACTCAAAACTTCAGGTAACCTTACATTCTTTACATCCTATATAATAAAAGCCTAATATGCAAATTGTTCAGAGTTTGACCTCTCTTTGACATGCACTGACCACCAGGAGCTGGTGTGGAACATGGCAGGTGTTGGCAACGCGGCGCCAGCTGTGGGCAGCAGTGGAAGTGCTGCTGGCCCCAATGGGCCCTGACCAGAGCAGGACTGTGGCTGGATGGTAGAGCAGATGAGGGGGTAGTACTAGGCCACGGCGGGGTGCCAGGCAGGGGGCAGAAGCTGGGGCTGCAAGCTAGGGCCTGGTCCCCACATGCCTTCCTGAGGGACCCCACCTGTGCACAAATTCACTGGGCCTCTAATCTTACATAATAAAAAGCTAATATGCAAATTGTCCCCTTGAGAGTTTGCTTGTTATGTGTGTGGTGACCACTAGAGGGCAGTGAGGAATGAGAGCCACAGCCAGCAGCTGGAGGAAGGCAAGCCCCAATCTGCCCTGATCACTGGCCAGGCCTAGGCACCCTACCCATACATGAATTGCATGTACTGGTCCTCTAGTCTATACTATCTATACTAATAAAAGGGTAACATGCAAATGGTTGGGCTGCCCTCATGTGTAACAACCCATCAGCTGGGGGCTGTGTGCGCAGCAGGTGTGGGTGGGTGGGGACTTGGTGGGCAGGGACTTGCAATAACGGGGGCGGGGCCGTGTCTGGGGCCTTTCATGCACCTGTGCTGGGGGGCCTTCATGCACCTGTGCTGGGGGGCCTTAGGCACGTGGAGGTCTGCAGGCCTCTGCCACAGTCCAGCTTACCTCTTTGGGGCAATCTATTGAGGAGCCTCGAATCGGTGGGTGCGGGGCCTACCTCTTTGGGGTAATGGATTGTGGGGCTCCCTCACTGTGACAAGGCACAAGCCAGGCTGGGACACACACACACACACACACACACACACACCCTCCCTGAGTGCATGAATCTTGTGCACTGGGCCACTAGTTGATATATAAAAGTACCAGGAAAAAAAAAATGGTAGAAGGCACTGAAGGGAAATGTTGGTAGATTAGATTATATAAAAATTTTGAACTTTGGTAGAGTAAAAATCCCCTTAAAATTAGAAAAGCTACAAATTGGGAGAAAATAACTGTGACAGACATAATAGATTGTGGTAAGCAGGATATGGCTCTCCTAAAATGTCCAATGTCCTAATCCCTGTAACTTGTGATTATGCTATTTTACATGGAAAAGAGAATTAAGGCTGTAAATGGAGTTAAGGTTGCTAACCAACTGCCTAAATTGGGGATAGTATCTTGGATTATCCAGGTGGGACCAAGTATTTATAAATGTCCTTACAAGTGGAGAGGGAAGCAATAGAGGGCAGATTTTTATGAGAACAACTTTGGTAGCTTTGAAGATGGAGAAAGGCCTGCCTAGTAGCTAAAGCTCCCTCTAGAACCCAGGAAGGACAAGGAATGAATCCTGCTCTGTGCCTACAGAAAAGAATGCAACCCTGTCAACCCTTTGATTTTATTTTTCTAACAAAATAAATTTGTGTTTTGTGCTAATTTGTTATGGCAGCCGCAGAAAACTAATACAATATCCAACAAATAGTGCAGCATTGGAAAATGGGTAAAGGATATGAACAGACAATTCTAGAAGAAATCCAAATGGCCATTAAACATGAAAGGCACTTGTTTTTGTAGCCATGAGAATGAACGGTTGTTGAGCTGACCCAGGGAGAATAAGAGTAGAGGGCTGAGAAAAGATGGAAAGATATGTGGAGAACTGTGGGTTGAGTGGGTGAAGAAGACCATACTCAGGCATACCCTGGGTCTGCCTAAACTGAGACCAATTGTGCTTATATGAAGAGATGTATTTTTCTTCTGTTCACTTGTTGTGAAATTCTCAAGGGCAGCACTGGACTGTGCTCCCTGGCTTAGGGATGTGTGGATCCCAGATTGATCATCTATCTGTGAAGGACTTGAAAAGAAGCCTGCAGAATCCTGAGCGCTCTATTTTAGGGACCTGATTCTGAGGGAATATAGTTGATGGAGAAGTTAATAGGGAACTAACATTCTCAGTACTCCAGGCTCCAAAGAAATCATGAGTGGGATTTGTCTAATTTAGCTAGTTTATTAGAATTTCCTCTGCTTGTCTCTCCAGCCCTCAGGTGCCAGTACTATCAGCTTTTTTCTCATGCTGACTGGATTTGATGGGCCGGGGTCTATAGGTACCCAGAAGTTTGGCGAATATCCTTTGGAGACCCCTGGTAAGAGGAGGCTGAGGTGTGGGGGGAGAGAGATGTTTCTCCATTTGGGCCCAAGGACAGCAGTGCTTACAGTGCCGAGGGATCAGGATATCACCAGCTTTCAGCTCTGCTCCTCGCTTACCTTGGGGACCTGCAGCCTTAGAGTGAAGCTGCTGTGGGTGAGCAATGTGGAGAGAGCTCTGATTCCTATGCTGAGATCTTTGGAAAAGTCTGGCCTGGGCTGGATGGCTTTTTCCTGTAACTGTAAATGACCCCAATCTTGCATCCCCTCCTCTGTGGTCTCCTGATTTGGGTTTCCTGGGGTTCTCTCTCTTTTTGGCTGAAGATAGGACTGAAACCTTGTCCTGTCTGTTGCCTGAGACTGGAACCTCATGGTTTGAGGGCCCACTCAAGCCTGGGCAGTTCTCATCAGCCTCCATGTGAACAGATTGTCCCTGAAGTGAAACCTGGGGCACCATTCTTTCTTCTCTCTGAAACCTTTGTTCTGCCCTACCTGACCCTTGTGGCTGAGAACGGGAAGAGGAGTGGGAGTGATAACAGTGGGAGACCTGGACAGGCTGAGTCACTGTGCTCTTAACTTGTAGGGGTTGACAGCTTGAAGACTGGGAGCACGGATTGGGGGGAGAAGTCTGTTGTGAAGAGCAGGAAGAGGGTCTCCAAGTGCCAGGAGTTGTGAAGCTCAGGGCAGGGGAGCTGCCAAATGATTGACTTGGACCAGGGGATCTGGAAGCAGGGCTCAGCTGTAGTTTCTTCAGCCTGAGTTCTAATTCTCTACTCCAGTGCCAGGGTTGGATCCCAGAATGGGTGGATATTTCTAGGACAGCCTCTCTCTGGGAGTGTGGAATCTCTGCCTTAGCTCCTGGGAACAGGTCTTCTTTGGGTAGACCAGGCTGGTTGGGCTCAGTCTTCAGAGCTTCAGCTAGGGTGGGAGGCCAGTTTATTGGCTGCAGGGAATCCACTGTTGGAGGGCTGGAGCTTTGGGGGGTCTCTCTTTCTTGCACATTCCCCGACACAAACTCAGGGTCAATGTGTGGACCTGTTAGAGGAGCAGAACATATGTTGGGAGATAGGGCTGGTTGCTCAGTGGCCCAGCTGTTCTCTTTATGTTCCAATGCTTCCCCCTTAGGCTTATAGTTGCCTTGGTCTCTTATAGGCTCACTTAAGTGAGACTTTGACATAGAATTTGGATGTGGGATGGGGTCCCAGAATGGGGACACAGGAGCACAACAGGTTTTTTTCTGCTTCATGTCCCCCCGTGAAGGGCCTGTAGAATCAGAGGTCTTGAGGTTCTCTACCTGCCTCTTTGTCTCCCACAAAGCCTTGGACTTAGATAGGACTCCCTGGGGGCCCATTCCTAGGGACTCCAGCAGACAGGCTGAAGGAAGGCTGGGAGATGAAACTGAGTCTTCAGAGACCCAAAGATGTTCTGTCTTTTGTATGCCTTTCCGTCGAGTCTCAGATCCTGATGGGATACGTGCAGGGCTGGTACAATAAAATCCTGGGTTGAGGTCCAAGGCTGGGGGCTCAAAAGCTTGTGGATTTCCTCTGCCTCCCCAGTGAGGCTTGTATCCAGTCCCTCCAGAGAGGGGACTACCTCTCTCGAGTTCTTGCTGAGGGTCTGAGGGAGGACAGGGGGCTGGCATTAGATACTCAGAGGCTGGAGGCTTCTGTGTGTATTCTATGGTTCCCCAGAAGTCCTTAGAGATAGGTGGTCCTTCAGAGCTGACTTTCTGGGGTTCTGACAGAGAATCAGATTGGTAAGGTGCTGGCATTGGGAGCTTAGAGGCTTGAGGACTCTTTTTATGTCCTGTGGTTCTCCACTGAGACTCACATCCAGAGGGAACTTCCAGGGGTTTAGTTCCTTGAGGTTCTGTTATGGGGGCCACAGATTGGAAAGGGACCAGAATTGGAGGCTTAGAAATTTGAGGATTCTCATTTTGCCTTCTGTTTTCCCAGTCCTCGGATCCGTATAGGTTTTCTATAGGGCTGACTCCCTGGATTTCTGGCAGAGAGGCTGGAATTGGGCTGGGAGCTGGCATTGCTGTCTCAGAGGTTTGGGGATCCTCCTTTTGCACCATGGTCTTCCATGGAGCCTCAAACCCAGTCATAACTCCCAGAAAGTTAGAAGGAGACAGCAGAGAGGCAGAGAGTGGATCTGGGATGTGTTGTGGGAAGCCAAGATCCCATGACCTTCCCTGCCAGAACTCAGATGAGGGGGGAAACTTGGAGGGTCTGGTTCTTTGGAATTGAGGCTGTGGGTGCAGAGCTTGATCATCAGAGACCTGAGGGGCCACTCTCTGCCACAGAAGCCAATCTGTATGTGCCTGAGCACCAGAATGGACTCCTTTGTGGTCTATGGGGAAGCACTTAAGATGGAGGGGTAGTGATGGGACAAAAGGGGAAAATGGAGAGAGAAGTTGCTGAGGATTAGAGACTGTCTCTTCCAGATCTTTTGTAGTATGGACTTTAGGAGTTGGAAGTTGGGTTGGGGAACAATACTGGGGAAACAGCAGGTTGGACTTAGGCAGAAAGGAAAACTTGTTGAAGCAGACAGAAGGACCATCAGGTAACTTCAGGGCAGAGGGGCCACCTGAACTCAGGATGATGGCCTCCAAGGACTCACTGTGCAGAGAAGGGAGCCCCCAAAAGAGCTGGCTTTTTCTCTGCTGTAGACCACTCCCTGCTGTTGTCTTATGTTTCACAGGTAGGTTGGTCAGGATCTGAAAGGTGGGGAATGATCTAGGAGGGCTTGGGGTCTGTCTGAGTACTAGCTCTGTTGTCTCTATGGTCTTATGGAGGCTCTCAGGATCACAGGATGTTTGGGATGGAGCTGTGGTAGCTTGCTGTCCAATAGAAGCTTCTTTGGAAAGAAAATATGGCTTCAATGGATCCAGAGATGCCGCCTCTTCTTTCTCCTCTTCCTCTTCTTCCTCATCCTCTTCTTCTTCCTCCTCTTCCTCTTCTTCCTCTTCCTCCTCTGACTTCTGCTTCCACAGATGACCAAGGAAAGCCACATGGTATAGAAGTGATAGACCCTGGGAAATGGAGAAAAAATACTGTCAATCTTTTCAGAGTCAAGAGGTATATCATGAAGCTCTCCATCTCTGTTCCACATCCAGAATGAACAGTTACTCAACTGGCCCCACATCTGTGATGAACAGTCACTTACCCATCCAGTGCTAATGGCCATTACCCAGCGCACCGGTGGAGATCAGCATTTCTTACATAATCCTACGTCTAGGGTAAGTCATCACTGATCTGGCTTCAAATCTAGTATCAGTGGTCAGTCACCCTGCTTCACATTTAAGGCTTATAATCACTTGTTTGGGCTCACATCTATGTCAATGATTCCTTACCAAAATTCAGATGTGGCATTAATAATTATTTAGACCCCTGCACATCTATGTCACCCACCTTGCCTTGCATCATGTCTCCAGAGTACCAGGGCTGAAGATTTCGCCAGTTCCCAAGTTGCCACCACCTCTGGATCTGCCAAACCATGAATAGGAATAGTATCACTATATTCCCTGTACTCTGGAGACAACTGCTGCCACAGTGTCTGCAGGCGAGAGAATGGGTCAGCTGGCCCCAGAGAAGCCCCTTGTCCCCCTCTAGCAGGCCCTCTAGCAACCAGTCCATTTTTCTCAGTCTAGTGGCAGTTTATCTTGATGTCATCACTGTGTCACAGAATAAAGAACTCCCAACCCCCACATGCCTAACAGCCTTCTCTCTGAACTTAAGGTAAAAAAAATGTGTCCACGAAACAATTCATTCTTCACACTGAAACCTGGGCAATCCTCTTTTGTCTTGATTGCCATAGTCAGAATTATGCTTCCAGCATTGTGGTTTAGGACATGGATTCCAGCATTAAAAATGCCTCATTCCAAACCTAGTTCTGGCCCTAGCTAGTTTTGTTTAGTGGTTAGAATGTCGGACTGAAGGGTCCTGGGTTAGATTCAAGCCAAGGGCACATGCCTGGGTTGTGGACTCGATCCCCAGTAGGGGGCGTGCAGGAGGTTGCCAATCAATGATTCTCATCATTAATGTTTCTATCGATCTCTCCCTCTCCCTTCTTCTGAAATCAATAAAAATATTTTAAAATATTTTTTTTATTGATTTTAGAGAGGAAGGGTGAGAGACAGAAACATCAATGATGAGAGAGAATAATTGATGGGCCGCCTCCTGCACGCCCCTTGCTGGGGATCGAGTCTGCAACCCAGGCATGTGCCCTTAGCCAGAATTGAACCTGGGACCCTTCAGTCCACAGGCCGATGCCCTATCCAGTGAGCCAAATTGGCTAGGCAATAAAAATATTTTTTAGAAAATTCTAACTCTGTCATTTCCTACCCATGAAATCTCAGTCAAACTTAATCTCTCAGTGTCTCAGTTTTTTCACCTGTAAAATGGGAATAATATTATTACCACAAAGGGTTGTTTTGAGAATTAAATGTACACATTTATATGCTTAGGTTTATACATGCTATGTTAAAATTTATTTCTTTTAAGGTTTTCCATTACAAACCTCATTCCATCTTTAATAAATGGAGTCTGCTCTTTTTCTTTTTTCTTTTTTAATCTTTTGTTAACCATGACTTTAGGTTGCCTGCAACGTTGTTGACAAGCATTCATGTTAAGGATGACACATAAAATGTACTTGACCATTTTTCTTCATTTGCCCCTCTTTATCCTAAAACAACCACTCTGTTCCATGTCATCTCTTCTTTTTAGGGCCCTCAATCTCTGCCTTCACAGTACAAGTTAAAGCCTTTTTTCTCACGTCACCTACCTCAAAGGCCAGCTTAGTCTGGTAGAAAGAGCACTGAACTAAGATTGAGGATACCTGAGTTTTCTAGTTCTTCCCTGATTGGCCATGTGATCTTGGGCAAGAAAGTTTTCTTCATTGCTACACTAAATTGGATTAGATTAATTAATTCAACATATATTTATTGAGTGCCTAGTTTGAATTAGGTATTGTGTTCAGTCTCAAGTAAGTCCTATTTCTGTGGGGAAAGTCAGTCAAGTATCTATCTGTCTGTCTGTCTATCTATCTATCTATCTATCTATCTACCCTAATATGCAAATAGACTGAACGGCCAAACAACCAGTCACTATGACATGTGCTGACCACCAGGGGGTGCATGTGGAACATGGCAGTCATTGTCAGTGGATGCAAGAGGTGGCAGAGGGAGTGAGGTTGCTGGTAGACAGGTGTACAGGGAATGCAGTGGATGGACTGCAACCCGCCCCTGTGCCCATTGCAGCCTCACAGCCCACAGTTCCTTTCAAGGTGCATGAATTCATGTACTGGGCCCCTAGTAGACAATAAAATAGAGATATGCACAATGGAGTCAGAAAAGGTTATCTAACCAGCCTGGGGAAAGGGGTTGCTTGTGTGTGTTGGGGAGGGGTTATGTCCCCAAAGAGGATTAATGTTTGGTTTGAGGAACCAAGAAAATGAGTGTAGGGAACAAGGGAAGGATAGTCCAAGCAGTGGGAAGAGCCTGTGAAAAGGTGGTAGGGTAGAGGAAAATGTCCTATTAGAGAAAATGAAGGTGTTTCAATTCGGTGGGGGTTGAAGAAGCAGTAGGAGATAGACAAGATCACAAAGGGCCCTGAATACCAGTCTAAGAAGTTGAAATTTATCTTGAAGATAATGGTAAGTCATTGAGAAGTTTTTATTTTTATTTTATTTTGTTGTTTAAAGTATTACAAATAGTAGTACATATGTCTCCTTCCCCCCCCCTTATTTACCTCCTCTCAGCCTTCCCTACCTGCCCAGTACATGCCCTCACCTGCCCTCACCCCCCACCCCAGTATCTTGTATCCGTTGGTTATGCTTATATACATGCATACAAGTCCTTCAGTTGATCTCTTACAGCCCGCCCAACCTCTACCTTCCTGCTGTAGTATGACAGTCTGTTCACTGCTTCTTTGACTCTGTATCTGTTTTTCCCCCCTAATTCTTTTTTATTTATTTATTTATTTATTTTTATTTATTTATTTTTTATTTTTTATTTTAAATATATTTTATTGATTTTTCGTAGAGAGGAAGGGAGAGGGATAGAAAGTCAGAAACATCGATGAGAGAGAGACATCGATCAGCCGCCTCCTGCACATCCCACTGTGGAGATGTGCCAGCAAGCAAGGTACATACCCCTAGCCGGAATCGAACCCGGGACCTTTCAGTCCGCAGGCCAATGCTCTATCCACTGAGCCAAACCGGTCTCGGCTCTTTTTTATTTTTTAAACATCTTGCCTCTACAGTCTAGAAATAAACCTCTAAGAACAAAAAATGTTTGAGTCCCAGTTTCAATGTCAAACAGTTCCTTATGTGTACATGTCAGCAATGGTATCTGGATGGTGGACAAATGGTGGCAATGCAGGTCCAACCCTCTCTGGTTTGGTCTTAGGCATCCTGTAGCGATGCACAGCTGCTGACTGACAGCTAGCATGGCAAGGTATCATCAGTATCTTCCATCTCTGGACTATTTCTCCTTTTGTCTTTGTGGTTGGAGCAGACCTGTCAATTCCTCTCTGTTGCATGAGTCTACTTGGTCCTGGAGTTGTTTTCTGAAAGTATATAAACATATTCTCAAACAAAAGTTAATAAAGGAGTGTTTTCTATAAAATTGACTTGGGGTCCTTTTAATTTTTGCCCAAAAGATTTTCCTTTGGCTTATTTTGACACCATGTGTGTTTTTCATGGGTGTCTTGCTGTTAGCAATACAAATGAAAATTAATTTTCTAAAGCAAAAATTTTCTAGATCAGTGGTTCTCAACCTTTCTAATGCCGCGACCCTTTAATACAGTTCCTCATGTTGTGGTGACCCTCAACCATACTTCATAACTGTAATTTTGCTATTGTTATGAATTATAATGTAAATACCTGTGTTTTCTGATGGTCTTAGGCAACCCCTGTGAAAGTGTTGTTCGACCCTCAAAGGAATTGCGACCCACAGGTTGAGAACCACTGTTCTAGATGTAATTTACTTACTGGATATTTTTCCTTACATGATATTATCCTACCATCCCCCCTTTTATGATTAATGGAGACTTTTATAAATTTTTAATGCAATCTTGATAACTTTAAATTTTAATTTTTTGCACAAAAATATGATTGCTTTATGTTCATTGCATGTTAAGCAATTTTACCATGAGATGAACTACCAATAGAAGTTCTGTTTTTTTTTTATATCACTCATTTGTGGATAATAAAGAACGTTATAAACGTTGAACAAAAGGATAGATACAGAGGCAGTAAAGCATCAAACAGACTGTCAAATTACAGCAGGAAGACTAAGGAGAGGTGGGGTAGATAAGAGATCAACCAAAAGACCCGTATGCATGCATATAAGCATAACAATGAGCACAAGACACTGGGAGGTTGGGGTATGCCTGCGGGGTGGGGCATTGGGAAGATATGTATATATGTAACACAATAAAAAAAAAGAAAAAGAAATCTTGCCTCTGAAGACTAGAAATAAGAACAAAAAATGAGTCCCAATTTCAATGTCCAACAGTTCCTTATGTGTACATGTCAGCAGTGATATCTGGATGGTGGACAAATGGTGGTAATGCAGGTCTAACCCTCTCTGGTTTGGTCCTAGGCAACCTGTAGTGATGCACAGCTGCTGACTGCTAGCATGGCAAGGCGTCATCAGCTTCTTCCATCTCTGGACTGTTTCTCCTCTTGTCTTCGTGGTTGACGCAGACCTGTCAGTTCCTCTCTGTTGCAGGAGTCCACTTGGTCTTGGAGTTGTTTTCTCAGCTTTTTGCAGCTCCTCTGAGTCTCCGTGAGCCCCTCTCTTTCCCTCTAGTTGTAGAATTTCCATTCAGCCAGTCTTCCTGTGGTTCTGGATGCTGTCCGTTCTGTCTTTTAGTTGTAGTTTTGAAATTGTTGTGCGAGGCAGCAGTGTAGGTGTTTACCTATGCCGCCATCTTGGATTCTCCCCAATAGAAGTTTTAATTAATACTTTAAAAACAGCTTTTTGTCCAGTACAAGTAAATTTTCTTGCCGAGACCAGTTTGGCTCAGTGGACAGAGCATCGGCTTGCGGACTGAAGGGTCCCAGGTTCGATTCCGGTCGGGGGCATGTACCTTGCTTGCGGGCATATCTCCACTGTGGGGCGTGCAGGAGGCCACTGATCGATGTCTCTCTCATCGATGTTTCTGACTTTCTATCTCTCTCCCTTCCTCTCTGTAAAAAATCAATAAAATATATTTAAAATTTTTTTTTCTTGAATATTCACTTATTTCAATTAGTCAATTTAAATTAATCTGAAAGCTTGATTACTCTTTTATTGTCAAATTTAATACTCTACCCGCAATCTTAGATTACCCTGTGAATATTAGTGGAAAGGATTATTTGCATTCTTGAGTAGGTCCTAAGCATTCCTGGTGCTAGGCTGCATTTAGATAGAGGGCAGCTGCTGTCCGCCAAGTTTCTGTCTGTTACCTGGGTCCCGATCTGTGCTGAGCGTGGGAAGCGAAGCAGCCATGGGGGCCGGAGACCTCCTTCAGAAGGTTTGAGGGTTCAGGCCCCTGCTCGGTTGGGGGGGGTGAGGGTCTCTGTGCCCCATCTCTCTTGACCCCCAGAAAACTTTTGAGCAGGGAAGTGACATCAAGCTTGTGTCTTGCAAAGAACGCTTTGGCTATAGTGAGGGCAAAAGATTAGAGACTGAAGGCAAGAGATTAGTTAAGGAGCTCTTGCTTTAATTTAGGCAAAATAAAGATAAGGCCTGAGCCAAAGCAGTGATGGTAGGAATGGAGAATAATGGGTTCAAGTAGAATTCCACAGATATAACATTATACAGTGGTACCTCGAGATACGAACTTAATTCGTTCTGTAACCTTGCTCGTATATCAAGTTGCTCGTATCTCAAAGCAAATTTCCCCATTGAAATCAATTGAAATGCCATTAATCCGTTCCAGCCCCCAAAATGCCACCCCAGTTGTTCTTGTTACCTGTTTTTGAATAAGAAAAATGTATTTATAAGTGACAAATATTGTATAAAAACATAATAAAAGAGAATGTAAAGGAATAAACTGGTTTTATAAAGCGTATTTACCTCTCGTTACACTCTTTTTTTAAAATTAAATCTTTATTATTCAGATTATTACATTTGTTTCTCTTTTTTC
>JAAGEH010000226.1:13431549-13472148 GCA_011751065.1 Lasiurus cinereus
ATTATCAGTCCACTCCCTTTCTGTGCTCCTGATTCTATTATATTCACCAGTTTATTCTGTTGATCAAATTTTTAATTCACTTGATTTTTAGATTCATTTGTTGATAGATATGTATTTGTTATTCATAATTTTTTGGCTTTTACCTTTTTCTTCTTCCTCTTCTAAAAGAGTACCTTTCAGCATTTCATATAATACTGGTTTGGAGTTGATGAACTCCTTTAGCTTTTTCTTATCTGTGAACTCTTTATCTGCCCTTCAATGCTGAATGTTAGCTTTGCTGGATAGATTATTCTTGGTTGTAGGTTCTTGCTATTCATCACGTTGAATATTTCTTGCCACTCCCGTCTGGCCTGCATCGTTTCTGTTGAGAAATCAGCTGACAGTCGTATGGGTGCTCCCTTGTAGGTAATAAACTGTTTTTCTCTTGCTGCTTTTAATATTCTCTCTTTCTCTTTTGCTCTTGGCATTTTAATTATGATGTGTCTTGGTGTGGTCCTCTTTGGATTCCTTTTATTTGGGGTTCTGTGTGCTTCCTGGACTTGTAAGTCTATTTCTTTTACCAGATGTGGGAAGTTTTCATTCATTATTTCTTTAAACAGGTTTTCAGTATCTTGCTCTCTCTCTTCTCTGGCACCCCCACAATTCTGATGTTGGTACGCTGAAAGCTGTCCCAGAGTCTCCTTACATTATGTTCACATTTTTGGATTCTTTTCTCTTCTTGCTTTTCCAGTTGAATGTTGTCTGCTTCTTTATATTTCAAATTTTTTACTTGATTCTTGCCTTTCTCTAATCTGCTGTTAGGACTCTGTGTAATATTTTTTATTTCAGTCAGTGTATGTTTAATTTCTATTTGGTCCTTTATCATCTTTAGTACGACCTTTTCCATCTCTAGTTGGCTCTTTTGTATCACTAGTTGGTCCTTTTTCATCTCCTCTTGGGTCTCACTAAATTTATCGAATTTTTCTAGCATATTCTTGAAAAACCTTACAAGCGTGGTTTTGAACTCTATATCCAGTCGTTTTTTTTTTTCTCCATTTCTTTTGTTTGTGATCCCTTCCCTTGTCTCGGCATTTTCCCTATGCCGGGGAAACTTCTGTGTTGGATTCAGCCTTATGATACCAGATGCAAAACCGAAGAAGCCTCTGATGAGCTTGGGATGGGTGGAGTCTCAGGGCTTAAGGGACCACCTTGCCTTCCAGTCGCCCCGCCCTCCACGGCCCCTGAGTCTCACGTGACTGGGTAATCGCTGGAGCGGTCCTTGTGTGCGCGCGCCGGCAGTGCCTCTAACTGCTGCCTTTCCAGCTCCCCTGCGCACTAGGACCACATGAGTCTAGGTCCCCAGGGTTTCGCCCGAAACAGGGGCCCAGTGGACTCAGAGGTGGCACAGTTCAGAGGGTCTGTCTCCCGCCCACTCGCGAAAGCCAGCGGCACAATCAGCAATCTGTCCTCCCCGCAGCACCGTGAGTGTGCAAGACCAGACCTGTTCTTCTGCAACTCTCCTAAATTTCCGTGCACTTCTTCCTTTTCACAGTCCAAACTCCCCCCGTATGAGTTTCGGCTGGATCTGGGGTTTAGTGTCGTAAGATAAGGGGTTCAATGCTGTTGGGAGTCTCCGTTTCCCTCCCGCCAGAGAAAGCCAGCCCAGTACTCCGGCACCCGCTCTCTCAGCGCGCGTCTCCGTACCTCAGCTTTTTGCAGCTCCTCTGGGTCTCCGTGAGCCCCTCTCTTTCCTTCTAGTTGTAGAACTTACACTCGGTCAGCTTTCCTGTGGTTCTGGATGATGTCCGTTCTGTCTTTTAGTTGTAGTTTTGAAATTGTTGTGCGAGGCAGCAGTGTAGGTGTTTACCTATGCCGCCATCTTGGATTCTCTACTGGTTACACTGTTAATGCTACACTTTATCCCTAAACTGAATGTAACTTAACTAATCTTCACTGAACTTCATTGCTACTGGTCTTTGCATTTTTGGCCGGTTTCAAAAAAAAAAGTGTCCAACGAGGTTTGTTTCTGAAATGGGTGAGGCAAGTTTCATTGAACAGCTCCGATGCACGACCAGTAGCAACTTTCTCGGGGTGTTTCTTTTCCATAAAGTGTGACACCCTCTCCCACATTCCTAAGATCTCCTTTATCTCACTTGTAGAGATCTCCTCCACCTCTAGCTTCTCCTCGAAACCAATTTCTTGGAGAACCTCCGCATGTTGCTGAGACTGCAGCTCTTGTAACTCCTCCATGGTGAGTTCCAGAGAGTGCTCCTCGAGGAGCTCATTCATGTCTCTCTCATCCACCTCCAGGCCCATGGATTTTCCCAGAGACACTATCTCCTCCTCCACTGGCACCTCGGGTTCGAATCCTTCGAAGGTCCTTTCGGCTACGGCCTCAGGCCACAGCTTCTTCCATGCAGAGGTCAAAGTCCTCGTTGTAACACCCAGCCAGGCCTGATCAATAATTCTGAGGCATATCACTATGTTAAAGTGGTTCTTCCAGAACTCTCGAAGGGTGAGGTTTGTGTTCTCCGTCACCTCAAAGCAGCGCCGGAACAGGTGCTTGATGTACAGCTTTTTAAAATTAGAAATCACCTCCTGATCCATGGGCTGCAGGATAGGAGTGGTGTTGGGAGGTAGGTAGACAACCCTTATAAACTTGAACTCTTCGAGGAGTTCATCTTCGAGGTTCGGTGGGTGAGTAGGAGCATTGTTGAAGATGAGGAGGGCTTGCATGGTTAGGTTGTTTTCCTGTAGATATTTCTTAACAGAAAGGCGGAAAACCAGGTTTACCCACTCCACAAAGAACTGCCTGGTGACCCATGCCTTCGGGTTTGCCCTCCACATAACTTGCAGTTTATCTTTTAAAATCTTATATGACTTAAAGACTCTGGAGTTTTCCGAATGGTATACGAGCATGTGCCCACAACCAAGGTACATGCCCTTGACTGGAATCGAACCCGGGACTCTTCAGTCCATAGGCCAATGCTCTATCCACTGAGCCAAACCGGCTAGGGCAATTTAATATTTCTTACTTCTCAGTGTTATGGAATAAATTTATACTCTAACATTTATCATCCCATTTAATCTCTACAACTCCTTGAAGTGAGTATTGTTCTCCCCTTTTGCGTAAGGGGAAATTGAGTTTGGAAGGCAGACTAAAGATTGAGAAACCCTCTTGTACTGTGAGGAATCATTTGGGTTTTGTTTTTTGTGGGTTTCTTTTTGTGTGTGTGTGTGTGTGTGTGTGTGTGTGTGTGTTTAATATATACATTTTATTGATTTCAGTGAGGAAGGGAGAGGCAGAAAGAGATTGAAACATCAATGATGAGAGAGAATCGTTGATCAGTTATCTCCGGCACATCCCCTAGTGGGAATCTAGGCCGCAACTCAAGCATGGGCCCTTGACTGGAATTTCATCCAGGACCCTTCAGTCCGCAGGCTGACACTCCATCCACTGAACCAAACTGATTAGGGTTGTGAGGAATTATATGGATATAAATGACAGAAAATAAAATTTAACATGTGTAAACAAAATGGGAATGTATGCCATAACTGAAAATCCAAAGGTAGGGCTGGCTTCTGATAGTAGAATTGGTGCAGGGACTCAATTCAATGTCAGCAGGACTCACTATCCACTTCTTGGCTGTCTTCTATGCTGACTTCTTTCAGGTTTTGTGTAGTAGCAGTACAATTGATGCTACATCATGACTTATGGGTTTCAGTTGGTATGTATCCATTACACTGCTCACAAGGGAATAGACTGCTTCTTCTGACAGGTCTGAGCCACCCATATACCCTTGGAATAAGGTTGTGGAGGGAAGACTATTCCACCTGCACATGGACTGAGACTGAAGGAGTGGGAGTGTGGGAGTGTGATAGTACTTTCTGAGGACATAGACACTGTTTCCAGAAAGGTGTCTGCATGCTGGTATAAAACAAAGAAAACAAACCAGATATCCACAACAGCCCTCCCTAACTTACCCATTTTGGTTTCTGGCCCAGCGCTATATCATTATTCTTTTATGATTTAAGGCATAACTTGAAGTATGAATGCAGGTCCTCTGAAGGTGGGGAAGAGTCTGGATGGGGCCCAGTGCAGGGATCTTGAAGAGGGGACCTATGGGAGACCCAAACATCTGTGTGGATAGACCATTCAGTGACCTAGACTCTCAATTCCTAGACCTTTTCATCTCAAAGTCTTTTACCTCTGCTCCAATCCAACTGTAGTCATATCTGAAGCCTTATCATCAGGATCTGCTTTGCCTTCCAGTCTGACATCCCATCCTCTGACTTCAGCCTTCAGATTTGTCCTAAATTCTTCAACCTTGTCAAGACATCCATTCCATTGATCCTTCTACTTTCTCCCTGTCAGCAACCTCTTGCTTTCATTTCCTCCCTCACTACAATAGACTTCCTGGTCAATCTCCCAAGCTCTTCTCAATTCATTTTTCTTTCATCATTTCTACGTGACAAAATCCCAGCTCTGCCTCTGCCAGACCTGCCCTGGAGGAAGTGGCTCAGCGCTATTGGATAAAATCGCACATGAGTGAGTTGGTGCTCCCCATAAACTCACAGTCTGCAATTAATGATCAGCTCCAAGCATCACTTGAAAAGCATTTATTCATGAATTCCATTTATTAAATGCCTGGTGTATGCTAGGAACTGGTCTAAGTATTTGGAATACATTGTTACTCAAAACAGGAAAAGCTCCCTGCCTGTGGCGTTTACATAATTTCTTTAAAAAATAACAAAAAAACCTTTTCTACTAAAAAATCAATTCAAGTCTTCTTCACTTTCCTCAACTTCTCTTTTCCTCCCCTCCTCCCCCCAGCTGATGTGCTAGACCTCCATTGTGCAGAGGAATCAAAAATCATTTCCTGCTACAATGAAAGTTCTCTCTCTGGGAGGCCTTCCTTAACCCCTACCCCTCACCCCCCTCCACCTCTGCCAAGTTGGGCTGGGTGCTCTTATCTTATCCTCCCCGCCCCCCCCCCCCCAGTACTTTCCACACTAGATTGTAGCTTATATCTTAATTATATGAGGACTGGGACCTTGTCTACTCAGTTAGCTCCAGCATCTAGTGTTTAGTATCAGGTTAGAACTCAGTAACTTCTGGGCGAATGAATGATTTTTGTTGCTGGGTGGGGCCTGCAGCGGGACTCTTCCTCCTGCTTCCTGGTGGCTAACTCAGGAGGCAGCACCTCTAGGCGCCCAAATCAGCCTCCTTGACTTCCTTGATACCGGAGGCGGGCAGTTAAACTCAGCCGAGATTTTGATGGGACTTTTCAGATGCCCCAGGGCCCTTCCCATTGTGGGACTCCCCCATCTCGGTTGGGGGTGGGGGTAGGAGGAGGGCTACCGGGGTGGGCGGTAGAACTTCCGAGCTTCGATGCCTGGCCTCAGACCCCTTTGCTGCCCAACTCGCTTTCCCTCCGCCTCCCTGTCCCTTTCCTTCTCCTCCCCCCCTTACTCCTCCCCCTTCTTTTCTCCCCTCCTTTTCCTTCTCTATAAGGACTCTGAGTTAAGGGCCTGGCTAGCGGCCCACCTCCACTTGCCGCTTGGACACGGTCTTGTCCTATGCCAGCACCCTGAAAATGCCACGACTGATCAGAGGACAGTGAGACCTTCCAGAACCGCTCTCTGGGAGGGTCAGTTTCTCAGACTCTGTCTGCCGAGCCAGCTCCCACAGAAGGGATGATGCCCACAGTCCCGGGAGAGTTGTTTCAAAGCAGTTGGAGCTGTGAGGCTGGGGGTGGAGGTAGAGGGTGCAGTGGGAATGGTGGGTGGGAGGCCAGCCTAGCCCCCTCAGGGCAGTGTCAGTGGGCAAAGGTGAGGCTGAGCCCTGATGGGCAGAAGCAGGCTCGTGATCGAGTGGAGGTCCACTGTGGTGAGGCACTCTTCTAGAAGGGAGGGAAATTCAAAGCAGTTGCCTTCAAATCTCAGGTATTGGTATTTTACTGCACTTATTGACAGGCTACTATGTGACAGGTCCTGTGTTAGATAAAAACACTAGCCATGTCCCACTAGAGATAGGAGAAATATTACTGTTTCCCATTAGGAAAGTATATGCTGAATTTAGAAGATATGAAAAAGTACAAGGAGGAATTCCATAAACTTCTAAAGTCAAATTAATTTCCATAGCATTTTTGTATATTTCTTTCCAGACATTACTATTCAAATTTTTACATTGCTTACATAAACAGTTTTTTGTAAGGTAGGCAAGCAGTTAATATTTTAGCATAAACCTTTTCTGCACACTATAAACTCTTCCTAACATAATTTTTAATGACTGTGTTACTCTCTGGAGTAGGATCTCTGAGGTAGTGAGGTAGCTATTTATGTGGTTAGTTATTTCAGCACTGACTTCTTGGAGCTTGTCTCATAAATCCCAGTTCTTGCTAAACATCCCTAAGCTCCATTTCCCACAGGTACCCCAGGCCTAACATCTTCATAACTTAGGTCATTTTCTTCTTTTGATCTAATTTGCTCTTCCTGTTGTATCCCCCAAAGTAATTAGTATCACTTAGTCACCCAAGCAAGAAACACATTAGCCATCTACACTGCTCGCTCTTCATCTTTCCCATAAGAAGTCAGTCACCAATTTTTGCTAATTTTCTCAGCTGTTTCTCAAATCTGTTTCTCTTCCCCATCCTCACTGTCACCCTGGTAGAGAGAGAAGAAGGGAGAATATCAATGCCAGAGCGAAACATCTACAATTGGCTACCTCCTGGATATCCATCCCGCCTGAGAACTGAGCCCACAACCCAGGCATGTACCCTCACCAGGGAATCCAACCTGCAACTTTTCAGTGCACAGGACTGCCCAACCAACTGAGCCACACTAGCCAGGGCCCATTAGTATTTTTTTAGATGTAGTTTTCTTTACTTTTTTAAAACAAATTTTAAAAAGCTGGTTTGAAGTTTTTGTCTAGTAAGTTCAATGTCTGGGCTTCCTCAGGATCACTTGATTGCGGTTTTTCTCCCCATGTATGTGTGTGTGCCAATTTATTTTTTTTCTTTACATATTTTGTACTTTTTGTTGAAAATTGGACGTTTTTAATATTATGTTGCAACTCTAGAATCAGATTTTCTAAAGTTTGTTATTGTTACTGTTGTTTGCATAGTGATTTTTCTGACGTAATTCTGTGAAATCTATATTGTTTGTTGTGTGTGGCCACGGCTTGGTTAGCTAATGACTGGACAGAGATTTCATTAAGTCATTGAAACTGATGAGTCTTCCAGTCTTGGGTGGGTTGGTGTATATAATTTTGTTTTTATTCTTCTAGGGCTATTTTAGAGTCACTTGCTGTAATGCAACTATTGTAGAGCACTGCAGACAAACCAGAGCAACTGCCCAGTTTTCAGCAACTCTCACATCCCTAAACCTTGGGGGACCATTTACAACATAATGAAGCCAGCTCTTGTAGGGTCTTCCCTCTCTGCTCAGTGAGTTCCTTGTAACTACTATCCTGTTTCGGATGGTTGTTCCCCACTGAAGTCTCCCTTTGCTTTGTCAGGGGAATCTCTAATGCCCACTCCTCTGCTCCTTGGTTTAAATGCAGGCTAAAGATGTCCCCTTGCTTTCCTAGACCAGAACCCTGCTTCATTCCCAGCCCCTACCTCAGGCACATTCTTGCTACCATTCCTACTCATTCTTCTCCATCCCGAGGCCTCTTGAGTGTCCTTTTCTGGAAACTCAACTGAAATTTAACACCTGTTAGAGAAGCAGATTGAAAATTTGTGGGTTTTTACTTTTTTTCAGTGCAGCCTAGTCATTCATGTCTATGTGTCAGTTTTCATTCTTTGCATAATATGTCCTATAAGCAATAATATTTGGAACAAGAAGAGTTTCACTTTTGAAAGAGTCTCATTTAACACTAGTGGGTCCTGGCCTGTAGGTTCCAAGATACTCTGGCACTGATGCAGCCTCAAGGTAACTAATAGACAAATCTTAGCTAAGTAAAATCATAGACTTTTAAAGCTGATTGTGTTTATGTACCCAAGCAGCAAGGATCTAAGAAAGATTGGATTTTGACATCCAGAAAGTTTCCATGTAAAGGGCCCAGCAAATTTCCAGTTAGAGAATGACTTAGGGAAAGGTCTGAGGCAGAGCCCGAGAAAGGGCTCCAAATGTGAGCTATGAAGGAATTCAGAAAGTTGCCCGGTAAAGGTTTCAGGGGCTGATTCTTCAGAGGAGATAAAAAGTGACTTTTTGAGTCATGCAGGGAATGGGTCAGGAAATGATTTATTAGTGTTTTCAAAAAAGAATACCTAGACTTAAAGCAACTGAAAAATACCCTAAAGATTTACTTGAGCAAGAAACTGGGGCAGATCAATCAAAATGGGACCTTTAGAAATGTGTATTCATGGCTTTCTGCCAACTATACATTGCCCCCTTCTGGGAAGTCCTTGGAAACTTGAAATTTAGTTCCCTTAATAAATGAGGAACACTGCCTGAATACCTCTTGGAAGTTTTCCTTCCTTAATGTAGGCATTAAATTGACAAGCACTAGGAAGCCTAAATTATATGGTTTTTAGTGTGGCAGAGGTAGAACTTATCTTTCAAGGTCCTTGCATACATAAAACTGTTAAGTTGATAGAGACCTAATCATGGCTTCTTCCCCAGTTTACTTTCTCTCTCAACCATCCATGTTTCAGGGATGGTTAAGCCAAGGTTCTTCAAAAGAAACCCTTAGGCAGGTCAGTAGACAAGCTGATTAAAAAATAAAAATAAAAATAAATCAGTTCATACCCTGGATAGTTCTCATCCTTCCCCCTCAGCTTTGAACAAGAAAGGTCAGAGGCCCCTGAGATGTTAATCATGGTTCATGCAGGACCCTTAGAGAGAAGAGCAGATACATTTTTAGCTCTTCATACGCATTCAAATGGATAAATTGTGATAGAGTATGAGTGTATGAGGAATAAGAGAAACAGTCCAAAGTCACTCCACATCAAATAATGGCAGGACATAACCCAACAGATGAAAGTGGAGTTGTGTCCCAACAGAAGCCAGCAGTGCCCCAGAGGCAGAGAACAGAGAGAAGAGTGTCTGAAGGGGATCACCACAGAGGTCAGCACCTTCTTGGAGTTTCCAGTTTAGGAAAAAGATATTGGAGATTATTTAGGGATTCTCTCAAGGGCCATAGAGTTCAGGGAGATAAGTGAAGTCTAAGAAGACTCCAGCTCCTAAGCCACAATCAGAAGATGTTATGAGAGTCGGGGATACCCAGAAACTAAATAGCTATCTGAGTGGACAAGGAGCCCCAGTGACCAAGGAATGCTCCCTGCCCACCCACGATCCCCAAATTGCTAGTTGTCTAAAATTCAGTATGGCCAAGACTTAAATATTATGGTCATACAAATAAGCAGATGATTGTCATAGTACTATCATTACAAATCACACACACACATACCATCTATATAAAAAGATTGGCTTGTCTTAGTGAGACAATCCAATAAAGACCCCCACTTTTTAGGACCTGGCTGAACCGGAATTTTTCCCCTAGTTCCTTTACTGTCTTGACTTTTATACAGGTCTTTCTCTCTCTCTCTCTTTTTCTATCTCCCTCCTCTTCTCCCTTCCTTCCTCCATGTATGTGTAGGGTTACATAGGCATTAAAAGACTACAAATCCTCCATGTAACCTTTAAGGGTAAGGCTAAAATTGCAGGCAAAGTCAGCTTCAGGTCTTCCTCATTGAAGTGCCCCGGCCTCAGATAGCTTGGCTTCTAAAGTCTCATAGTCCCATTTCAGAGAGTGCCCAGTAGGGACATGACAATTTCCTATATCCTTTGTATTCACATGGAGTCCAGAGGCAGATATCTGGCTCAGCAGACCTGGATCCCAAAGCCTCAGGCCTCAGGGAAGAGCCAGGACAAGTGTTTAGCCCCAGTCAAGAGGCACAACCCTACTAGGAGATCAAAAATAGGAGAGCATTGAGTAGGAGATGCAGGATTGGGGCTTTCCCTGCCCAGGCCATGGGATTAGCAGACACCCTTGTGAACAAGAGCTCTTGATTTCTGCCCTGGAATGAGCATGCTCCTTCTGAAAGTTCCTTGAATAAAAGGATAATAAACTATTTTCACTGGCATTGTCCCAGGGAAAAAGGCAAGGACAGAAAGGTTCTGGTGAAAAGCTTATTCAGTGTCAACTTCTGTGTGGAGCCCAGGACCAGGTGAAGGCAGAACTGTCTTCAGGGCACTGGGAACACTGAAACCCACTGGGGCATGGTCATCATGGGCTGGATCCTGGGGAAGAATCAAGGATTAGGTGCAGAGGAAAATCAGCACCAGGACAAAGTCTAGGACTGGGCAGAGCCCGCAATAGGCACCCCTTTGACTACAGGGCTCCTCTCTATCAAGATGCAAGGAAAGTGACAGGTGCACCCTGCAGTCAGCACAGCATGCAGGCCCTGAGAACCAGGTGGCTCAGAGACCAGGACACACATCGCTGGAAAATTATGAGGTTTGAGGATCAGCTACAATGTCCATGCCTCCCAGGGAGCCTGTATTCCCAGCCAGATCCCACCAGCATGGACCAAAGATCCCAGGTACCTCAGCTCTCCTCCTCACTGCATCAGGCTCTTTCTTTGGGGGATATGTCTTTTCTAATCATCCAGAAAGTCTTCTTCCATCTCCTCTGAAGAAGGAAATTTCTCTCAAAGGAAAATTCTAGTTCATGTAGAGAAAATCTTTTCATTCTTGTGATAGCACAGCCTTCAAAGAGGATAGTCTCTGTTTCTCATAAAAAAGGATATTTATTCTTTCCAAATAGATTTGTTTCTTCTTATAGTGAGTGGTATCTTCTGTCTTTGTTGTGTGGAGTGTATGTTTTAGAAATCTCTGGAGTCTAGGCTTAGAGGAAGGAAGGAATCAGCTTCACCTTATACTGAAGTTCTGTTTGGCTTCTCAGAGCAGACCAGGGCCCCAGAGGAAGGTTGATAGTAGCACTGCACACCCACCTCCAGCCCAGGTTCATTGCTTCTGGTCAGATGAATACACATACACACACACACACACACACACACACACACACACACACACTCTAGAGGCCCAGTGCACGAAATTCATGCACAGGTAGGGTCCCTAAGCCTGGCCAGCCATCAGGGCTAATCAGGTGCCCTGCTTCCCCATCTCCTCCTTCCCCTGCTCCCTCAGTGCCCCCAGCACCCTGCCACCACTGGTCACCCGCCATGTTCCACACTACCCCCTGATTCAAGCAATCAAAATCCCGGTCTCCTGGTCGAACTCCCGAGGGGACACTTTGCATATTATCCTTTTATATGCATAGATATCTGTCCCTGAGGATGTGTTTATTGATTTGAGAAAGGGAGAGGGAGAGAAAGAGAGAAAGATCAAGAGGATCAGTTGTCTCTCATAAGTGCTCCGATTGGAGATCAAGCTTCTCTTATGCAATTAACTGGGGATGGAACAGCAACCTAGGTATGTGCCCTGACCAGGAATTGAACCCACAACCTCTTTGGTGTACAGGATGATTCTCCAACCGAGCCACCCAGCTGGGGCTCAGATGCCATATTTTTAAAATATTTTATTTTGTTTTCATAATACTGTCATTACAAAAAATACAAAAACAAAAAAACAAAAAACAAACCTACTATAAAAACATTTAGGGGCTTGTCAAAGTGAGAAAGCCTAAAGACCCCACCCCAGGACCTTGCTGAAGTAGTCTTACTCTAGATCCTGCACTATATTGGATCTTTCACAACTCTGGGAATGGGGTGGAGTCACATAGGCATCAAAGGGCTGGAAATTTCCCACACAGCCTCCATGAAGGGTAAGAAATAAGTAGTTACACATATCACAAAAATGGGATTTGGAAGTTTTGGGGTGGCTAGGCCCTGAGTTCAGAGGTGTGGGGAGAAACCTGTGACCCTGAATCTCTTGCTGGGGAATAGCTGCCACCTGACCCCAAAGCCCTTTCCCTTCCTGATGAAGGCTGGGAGATGGATCCTGCCCCCCAACTCTTAGCTTTAATACAGCAGGCCCCCTTCCCTTCCCTCTAGGCTTGCACACTCTTGAGAGCAGCAGGGAGGACAGAACTTACAGCTCTGTGGGGTCTGCGCAGGGGAGCTGTCCGGGAGGCTGCTGAGGGCTCCATTCACCACCCTGCCCCAAATGAAAAGTGTCTCGTGCTCAGTGGCCTGGTTATGGACCTTCCCTTTCTATCTCAACCTGGGAGAGGCACAGACAGCTCTAGGTGAGTGCTTTGTGTGTGTAAATATGTGTGTGATGACCTCGGACACTGTGGACCAGGAGGTGGGGTTGGGGTGGGAAAGCAGTGTCCTTTCTATCCTCTTCTTCCCTCATAGGCGGAAGCCAAAGGGAAGGGAGAAGCGAGGTATCAGCAGAGCTGAGAGGGGAAGGAGGGTAAGCTATTTACAGGCGTGGACAAGGAATCTCTATATCTTCAAGTAGCACTCAGGTCACTCTCCAGTCACTGGAGTGGGAACTGGATTCAAAGCTAGTGACATGAAAATTGACCCCTGGTCTTGGGCTAGTTCTCCCCACCTCCCTCCCAATCCCCCAAGGCAGCCCAGCTCTGAAAGGGGTCAGGGACAGGAACATTTTCCTGAAAATCAGAGGCTTTTTTTGCATTTAAGAAAAGTTGCCAGTGTCCAGGTTGGGTGCACATTGGATGGGGCGAGTGTGGGGGTATTGCTGTGGTAGACTCTGGGCTGGCTGGGGCAGAGCCTAGGAACAGGGCAGGTGCTGCTTAAGAATCTGTCGTGTCTGTGGTGTTAATCTGTCTGGGAAGCGAACTTTGAATTCAACAATGAGGTCTCCCCGTTGGGTGGGCACCTTGGGGAAGGGAAGGCCCTCCCCACGGAGTCTCTTCACGGTGCCTGGCTTGATGACATCATTGCAGGGCAAAGCGATCACTCGGCCATCAATGGTGGGAATGTTCACGGTACAGCCACACAGTGCCTGGGGAAAATAAGGCAGATAGTGAGGAAACAGTGGGGTAGAGTGACTGGGAAGAAATAAAACGATTAAAATGGGGAGTGTCCCTGTCATCCCCCCTCATCACACACACAACCTGACCCACGCCGCACCTCCTTGAGGCTGATCAGGGCACTGTAGAGCACGTTGGTGCCATCTCGGCGGAAGTGTGCGTGGGGCTTGTCTTTGAGCACAAAGACTATGTCAGCAGGGATGTTGTCAGGTGTGGCATCACCCTCTTTGGGGAAGGTGATCTTGGTGCCTTCCTTCCAGCCACGCTTGATAACAATGTGCAGGATCTTGTCCTCGGTGCGCACAGTTCTCCCGTCAGGGTTGAGGCGCCGCCTTGTGATCTTCATACGCTTGGTGGAGCCATGGTAGATCTCCTCCAGGGACACCCTCAGCTCATGCACCACAGGTGGGTCCTGCACCTTGCGCCGAGGGTACAGTGGTTCGGGGGCTCGCCTTGGACCCCTACTCAGCCCATTGAAGCCAAAGCGGCCGAAGGCGCCAAATGGGTCCTCATCATCATCCACATCCATGTCATCTGGATCAAAACCACTGAAGACTCGAGTGGAGCGACTGCTGGCAAAGAAGATATCGAAGGGGTTGGAGCCACCAAAGAAGGAGGCAAAGGTGGCATGGGGGTCCCCATGAAAGGTGTAGTGAAAGGAGCCACTGGAGCCACCTGACGAACCACCGCCGGTCTTCAGGCCTGGAGGGAGGAGAAGTTAGGGACAGTGTGGCTGGGCTGGGCCCCACCCCAGTCTCCTCTCTCTGCTCTCTAGCTTCCAACTCATGGACCTAGAGAAAGACAAAACTAACTCCCAGAGGGAGGCTGGCCTAATACAGTAAGGAAGTTCTCTGGCAAGATTAATTTTTACTCTTAATTATATTTTTAATAAAGCACCTCAGAGGTTCAAAGAGGCTGTTTCCCAGTGGGTGGAAAAGCTAAGAGTAGAAGTCCTGGAGGATGTGACTTCAGGTCCTGTAATCTTTTCCATGTACCTATCACCCAAAGATGTCACCGAGCTTTGAGTGGCTGGCCTGGGTCACATTACAAGTCATATCTGGCTCTGAAATTTTTGCTTATCTCCAAAGACACACAGGGCATGAGGCAAGTGGGCAAGATTTGATGACACAGGGGCTAGTAAGTGACCTGTCCCAAATAAAGTAGGGATCTGGTCCAGGAGGAGGCCCACTCTCACTCTGCTTCTAGCAGTTTCTTCTTTCCCTGACTTCTGACCAAATGGGAAATAAGGAGGAATCTCAAAAAGCAGGAAAGCTCATTAGCTTGGAGATGAGGAGCTACTTCTTTAGAAAAAGTTTTCAAATGCTTTGTTCCCATAGTCAGGGCTCACAGTATTGCACAACTCCAGGGGGTGCCATTCACACATTGGATAGACATAGGCTCCAATGGGAATGGAGCTCCCTGGAGTTATATAACACTAAGCCTTACCCTTCACACTTAATATCAGAGCAGCCAAAATGAATGAATGAGCTGGCACATTGTGGGTGGGGACCCCAGCTGCTCTTGCTCGAGTTAGGTCCTGTCTAAGAAGGCAGCCTTAATGGCGGGGTGGCAGTGGTGAAGATGGGGATAGTAGGGCACAGAGGAAGGAGTAAGGTGGGGATTAATACTGAGAAGTGATCTATAGCATGTAGACTTAGGGTGGAGTCCAAGCTACAGGAAGAGACTCTTTTTTAAGATCTTTTATCTAGAATTTCAATTGGCTATGGAAGCCAGAGCCTAAATTAGCCTCTTATTAGATTTGGATTTCATGAGAGAGGGCAAGTGGCAGGCAATTCAGAGACTTGTGGCAGCTGCCTTCTCAGCCCTTCCTTAAGACGCAGGGTCTGTTCTTTCCTTCTGGGGAGGTGTAATTATCAGGTGAGTTCAAGAAGCTTGGCAAAGCTCAGCGAAAGAGGGAGGTTGGACTAATGACAACAGGAAGGGGTAATTTCTCTGTGGGGATTCCTGCTGTACCACTACCACCCCCTTTTCAAGCTGGGAACAACTTGTCTCCAGCCAGAGCTGAGTACAGAATCTATGTGCACAACTGTTCTGTCTGGTTGATGGGGAGGAGGCAGGGCGGGCAGAAATATAACCCACATTTCCAAGGCTGCTTTTCCCTCCCCAGGCTCTGGCTGTCTCCTTAAGGCTGTGCTGCTTCCTCCTGGGATGCAGATCTGCTTTAGAAACCAGTGTCTGGGCCTAGGGGCTTGGTCATGCAGAAGGGTTAAGTTTCCAGCTCTCACCTTCTTTCTAAACAAAGGTGAGGCAAGTGGAGCAATGAGTTGCAATTCCCAAAAAGGTCACATGGTGGCATAGTATCTGCAACGCGACCCTCTTTCCCCACCTCTACATCTCCCATTCCTCCATCCCAGACGAAAAACACATTCTTAGCCGAGAGAGTACTGGGGGATCCAGAAGGCGCCTGGGGAATCTGGGAGTTGGTAGGTGAGCAGGGAAAAACGGAAGGAACTAGTGGCATGGAGACATAAAAGAGGGGGCTGGGAAGCCTGAGGTGCCCGAAGATAATGGCATGGGACACAAAGCAAGGAGGAGAGGAAAAGAATATTCTTTTGCGTGCCTGTTCTGTATCAGGCACAGTACCTACGGTTAGCCTATCTAATTTGAGGCTACAGTGGGGAGAGTAAGGAGGAGAATGTAAAAGAAAGGTGCACATAGTGGGGAAGGACAGTTTCTCCGGGGAAGGAGAGTCCTCAGCTGTGACTATGTCTCTTAATATAGCCTGACAGGTGCCTGTGGCTGGCGGGTGGCAGGCGGCCCTGAGGGGCAGGCCCAGAATTAGCTGCTACATCATGCCCGTGGGATGTGTTGGGAGGGGCCGCCCTCTCAGAGGCTTTATTTGGGCCTTTCCTGCCACCCTGTGCGTGGCCACCAGCTACCCCAGGGAGGGGGCAATATGCCAGCAGCAGTTTCCCTTCCACTCTTGGATCTCTGCCACTTCCTCAGGGAGGCGAAGCCGTACCTCTGTTCTGATGGCCTGAAGTGGGCAGGGAGGGGGCAGAGAAGGAACAACCAGGTCTCTAGCTCCGCGCTCCAGTGGTTAATTCCCAGGCTGCTTAAGGGTCAAACTTTTATGCTGATGAATGTAAATGCTCTGTCCTCAGAGAGCCATACACTCCCTTTCCCTAACCTTCCTCATCAGCCAATGAAGCAGCAGGGACTTCAGGCAGGACTAATAAGGGCTGGGAGGGGAAAGTGGGAGGGGGAAGGCCTCTGGTTCTAGCCTCAGACCTGGCTAAGGCCTGCACTTAAGCAGGGAGAGGGGCAGAGAGGGGTGGAGGGAACTATGGTAAGCTGAGGCTCAGAATTGGGTGGTCTCTTCTTTCCTCTGGGTGTCAGCGTTAGGAACACTAGCCTCCCACACCCCCTCCTCAGTCCCCAGTTCCCTATTATGAGAAATGGATCACCTAGGACCCCAGACAAGGACAGGGAGCCAATATCAGGCTGGAGCAATGCTCTTACCTTCCTCCCCATACTGGTCATAGAGGCTTCGTTTCTTAGGGTCACTCAGCACATCATAGGCCTCTGCAATTTCCTTAAACTTCTCCTCGGCATTGGGTTCTTTGTTCTTGTCTGGGTGGTACTTCAAGGCCATCTTCCGATACGCTTTCTTGATCTCATCCTCATTGGCTCCCGATGGGATCCCAAGAATCTTGTAATAATCCTTTCCCATCACAGCCACTGGACCGGCACTGGTCTCCTTGTTTCTGAAAGAAATCCAGGGCCAATGCTTGGTGCCTCTATTCCCTTCTGCCCCAGCACTGCTCCTGATGATCCTGCAATCCCTAAAAGTCACTGCGTGACTTTTCTGTGGGCCTCTGTCTCCCCATCAGTAAAAAGAAAGGTTTGGACTAGATGATCTCTTCCAGCTTGGACATTCTAGGATTCTGTGATTCTTTCCTCAGTTTCTGGTTTTTCCCAGCAGCAGGCGGGGGGCTCTGGCCCACTTCTTGGAGCTAGGCTAAGGCCCACATCCTTGGGTCGGACTGAGGACCCCCGAAAGGACCTGCTGAGTGAGGTGGCACCATGGACTGACAAAGCCACACACAGAAACTGGTGAAGATCAATGTACGGAGTGAGGTCACCTGAGTATCGTGGTCTGCTACGCCATGCCTCAGGCATGGTGCCCAGGCTAAGGGCAGCTGGGGCAGTGGCCTAGGACTGGGGACAGGCCTATATCTTCAGCCAGCTGTCCTGGCCAACCGGGCTGAGTCAGGGTGTGGGTACCTGAAGTTCTCTCTGCATTTGGAGACCGACCCACAGGCCCCCCTGCTCTTGGTCCCCAGACTATGCTAAGCCTCACGTGTGACTCAGATCAGAGGATGACTCATAGCCTTTAGAAACTGCCACTTCTAACTCCCTGCTTAGTAGGGCGATGATCACTATCCTTCCCCCAATCAGGGCAACTATTCCCTTTACTCATTTCCCAGTGTCTACACACAAAACTGTGTATGAAGACATGTCTGTGCCGCCTAAGCATGAATGTCAGTGAACAAAAGCATCCTGGTGGTGGGGCCTTTTTAAACCTTAGTTGTTAGGAGGCAATTGGGCACTAACCACATTTCCTTAATACCTTTCCTCTCTCTCACCTGCCCAGTGGCTTAGGATCTGGCCCAGTGCCAGGCCCTCACTCCTCTGAGAGTCCCTTCTCAGCTGGATGCAGGGGCATTTGTTATATGAGGGAGAAACATGAGGCCTCAATTCTTCCATGCTTATCTCCCTCCACCAATGTCTCTGTGATGAATATGCAGGGAAGGGAATGTTCCTGTATCTAAAGGTTTTGGGGAGAATGGCCAGAAGCCATTCTCCAGTCCTTCTGAGATTTGGCCAACCCCTACCAAAGCCCGGAGAACCAGAGTCTTTCTAGCAATGTCCTGGGCTGGCAGCCACAGCTAAGGCCTGCTTTTCTGCCTCTGACTACTTCAGCGAGGGGTACAGGGCTTCCTGGCAGGAATGAGGGCTATAATGCATAAGAGGAGGCCTCAGGTAGAGAGGGACCGTGGCCCTAGCTCCTGCCCCTACAGGGCCTGTTGCAGGTGGCTGGGTTGACTCATGGTTCTGGGAGTCACCTCACTCTGACAAAGAGAAGGCTCCCAAAAGGTGGATACTCCCCTCCTTCCCCCTATCAGTATGTCACGGCTGGTGGGAGAGGCGGGGGTTGGAGAAGGCAGAGAAGAAAGAGCAGCTGGGGGAGGGCAGCCATTTTCGGAAGCAGCAGTAAAAGCCGTCTGAGCGGGAGCTGGGGGTGGGCTGCTCTCTCCGCCTTGGCCCACACCTTCTTCCCCCAGGGACTGGGAAGGAATCCTAGCACACCAACAGGGTGCCCCCAGAGAACTATAGCAGCTTCTAGGCAGAGGGCAAATGAAAGACCGGCCAATTCTCCCACCATCCTCTGGATGTCCCTGTATTACCTCTTCAGCTGGCCAGCTTCCTCCCTGGCACCCACCTGCTAGCTGTTCTAGATCTATAATTCTCTTGCCTCCACAGACACAGGGTGTTCTCTTTCAAGAATTGCCCTTTTTCTTCCTCCCTCCCCCTGCCCAAAAGCCACGCGTTGGAATGACAAAGGAGCCCCATGGCATGGCACTGCCTTTGATGGAGAAGAATAAAAAGGATGCTAATGCTGAGGCAGGAATGAAAAATGAGGAGAAATGGTGAAGGGGGACTGGTTGAGGGAGGGGAGATGGCTGATACAGAAAAAGAAGCACTGATGGAGGGGCATAAAGGGTGACACACGGAAGTGGCTGAGGTTGAAAATGGGTCACCAGTGGGTTGAAAGAGAGATGTAGGAAATTAAAATCCTGGAGATGTTGGTGGGAAATAAATGGATGCCTGAAGGGTTTGAGATGAATGATAAGGGGGTGCACTTCATTCAAATGTAAGGGTGAGGTGGAAGGCACTTACATGTAACGGGAATGAGATGAGGATGAAATGGAGGGAACGAGTAGGCAATGTGGGGGGGTGGGATGTAATGTGGGGGGAATTTGACGTGATATGGGCATGAGTGCCATTCTCCGGAGGGACTTACCGGAACTTTACAAACCCATTCAGCGTCCACGCTCGAAGTTTTAAGGGCTCCAGCTGAATTTTAAACATCAAGCTGGCTAAGAAGTCTTCTCCCCAGAAGTGTGGGAAGCTCCGGAAAGCTCCTCGGGCCTGCAGTGGGGACGCTGCTGGGGATGGGCAGGAGAGCACTGTGCGCTTAAACATGCCCAGCCCAGCCCCTCACCGCGGCTCGCTCCTCTGCTCGGGGAGCCCGCTCGGAAAACTCTGGCAGTCACCTCCTCGGGTTCTCAGAGGCACTTACCCAGCGAGGCCTGTCCGCTGCAACAGGAGCTGGACCTGAAGGCCAGGTGTGGAGGGTGACGGGGTGGGGTCCAGTGGCCACCAGCTCTGACGTGCGGCAGTGTCTGGCTGATGGTGAATGGCTGTATGACAGTGTGACAGTGAGGCTGGCAGTGCGAGCGTGTGTGTGTGTGTGTGTGAGTGGCGGCGTGTGTACCTGTGACAGGTGTGATTGTCTGTGCGGGCCTGAGCAGCACTAAGTTCCGCTGCCTCTCTATCGGGGAGGACCCGACCCCAACCCCCAAGAACCTACTCAATGAAGTCACTGACAGGGAGCCTCCTCCCCCGCAGATGCGCGGGGAGGGGCGGGGCAGAGCCGGGCCCCGCCGGGACAAAAGAAGCGGCGAGCAGAGGAGGGGGAGAGAAGAGGGGGCTCGGGCGGGGGAGGCTGGTCGGTGATGTCACCGGTGCTGGGTGGCTGGGCCGGCTCAGAAACGCCTCCTCCCGGCGGCGGAACCCAATCCGACCCGGCCCGACCCTCCCCCGGCTCAGGCGCCGGCCGTCCCTCGTAAGAGGGTCGCGGACAACGAGCACCTTGCAGAGCCCGAGTCCCCGCCGCCCTACGGCAGAAGAGCCGATGGGCCCTTAGTTGTCCCAACCCCCGGACCCCAGGACCCCCTGCCTTCGCGACGCCCACATCCCCAGGATCCCCGAGTCCTAGATCGGCGCCCTCACCGGTGAGGAGCTGCGGGCGCCTCCGCGGTCCGTCTGACAGCCACTGCCCCCTCCCCCGGCTCCGGCTCCGCAGCCTCCACTCGGGACAGGAGTCGCCTGCCCGCCGGCCGCAGACAGCGGGCCCGGGAACCCGCCCCCACGGCTCCGCCCCTACGCCTCCCATTGCGCCGTCTGCCCGTCACTCAGCTCAAACCTCTGTTGTAATTGGACAGTTTTCTACGAGTGGCTCGGCCACAGCCGCCCCTTCTCCACCCCTGTCACCCGGCCACACGCGCACACACTCCTGGCAGCGATTGGTGGGGGTCTGATTGGTGCACTCCGGGATCAGTCAACCACGCCTCTTCACGATCCCCGCCTGTCATTGGTGAAAGGGCCAGAGGGCGGCAACTCCATGCGCCCTTTGATTTTATTGGTTGGTCGGTGGGGCTCAGACCCCGAGCCGGGAGGTGGGGTGCGACACTGTATTAGTCCAATCTCCGGTTTGGAAAGGTGGGACGTACTGGCCACAGCTGGAATCCCGGGAGAACCTTCTGGAACCTGTGCAATGTCAAAGGTAGCCGTCAAGGAAAAGCGCGCCCACCAGTTGGCGGTGACAGTGGGCATTTCCCCTCTCACCGTGTAGGAGGGTAGGAGAGAAAGAAGTGCACTCTGGGAGGTGTAGTTTCTGGAGTAGAGTCAAAAGGTCACCCCTTTTTAACCTGTTTTCTATCCAACTGGGATCTGTCTTCGACCTGACCTGATTTAGCTTTACCTGATGTGACCTCTCAAAACAGGCCCCGGGAGACACCGAGTTTAAGTGCCTTTCTGCTCTCTCCCTGGTAACCTGGTAGTTCCCCGCAGGTGTAGCACCTCCATGATTCCCTTTCTGAGTCCCCTTTTCATTCACTGTATAATCCCCCCATGCATGAGCAGCCCACCGTCCCCATTAAAGTTCTGTGATCTTTCATCCCACTTTCCCTTTGAATTCCTACATTTTACACGCCCCACCCTTTACTTTTCCCTCTTCTTGACCCCATATGATCTCCAGTCTTCCCCCCAAGATGTTCTGACTTATCCTGTTCTTAATTCTCTCTGCTCCTATGATCTCTCCCATCCTAGCTCCCCGCCTTAGCCCTTCATCTGAGTTCCACATCATCTGCTTTATTAACACCCTCAGAGTCTTACATTTCAGTCCCACCCTACCCCCATTCCCCATTAAATCTCAACCCGGTGTCCCCGCTGTTCAGAGCAGGCAGGGCTGCGGAGGCGGTCACCAGCGGAAGCCGACGCTTGAGCAGACACGGTGCCTGGCGCCCACGTCACTGTCTCCCAGGCCCATCTGTGCTACAGAGAAGGGGGTGGAGGTGGGGGGTGGGGGGTGGGGAGGAGGTAACCTCGGGGTGAATAGGGAGAAGGAATTCTTGGAGGTTTTGAGGACAAAGGAAGGGCCAGGCAGAAGCTCTCACCTCTCTTTCTTGGCGGGTTTTTCAGAGACAGAGTTTGGACACCCATGAGGTCGGGCAAACTGGATAGAGCTGGAAGCGGAGGCTTGTAAAGCATCAGTACCTAGGCTACAGAGCAGAGCAGCAGAAAGGCCTAGGGGTACTGCACGGTTCTCCACTACCTGTCTTCTTTCTGTACTCACTATGGGTATCCAAGTGTAAAGAAGTGTGAGGTCTGAAGGAAGGAAAGGAAGTGGGGTGAGAGAGGGATGGAGAGGAGGTGGGGTTTGGGGGATAAGGAGAGAAGGATGGGATGTTAGGATGAGGGGGATGAGGAAAGATGGGGAGGGGAGATAAGGTAGGAGACAAGAAGGTGAGAAGGGGAAGTGAGGAACAAGAAGTGGAAGGGAGGGGAGATGGGGTGAGCAGCAAAGGGGTGGGAGAGATGGAGTGAGGCAGGGAGGGGAGGTGGGGTGATGAGGGAATGGAATAGTGTGACATAGAGATGGGCAAAGTAGGATAAGGAAGCCAGGATGGGGATGCTGTCTCCTTAGATCTGGAGGCTCTCACTCCTCTAACTCCAGACTCTTGGGGTCCTGGTTTGTGAGTGGCTCTGTTTCCTCCTATTCCAGTTGAGTATTTGGCCTCCTCCAGCCTTGCCTGTGCCAACACGAAGGCAGAACATGTAGTCGCCCGCCCTTCACCTGGTCCTTGTGAATGCTAAAGTGTAGGCTGAGCACTCTGAGATTTCATGGCTGTGCTTTCCGGTGCTGGTGGCTCTGACTCCATTGTCTGCTGGGTTCCCTATTGCTGCCCTCTGTCCTTTTGCCCCGGTGTGTCAAGTGTGTTGGGTGAGGAATCAGGATGAGACCTACGGTAGAAAAATGGCTGGAGACAGATGGTCAACCTCGTGAGGTTATTTGCTACATTTGTGCCTCATTTTCTTCTTTGTAAAATGGGGATGGATGACAGCAATCCCTCCTAGGATTATTGTGAGGGTTAATTAAGGTAACAAAGATGCACCTAGTTCTGAGCCTGGCATATAGTTAATCCCCACACAATTAACTGTTAGCCTGAACGTTCACAGATATCTGGGTGTGTGAGTGCATCTGTGAATGGTTGGGAGTTATTTGTACTGTTCTATCTGTAATGTAACTTGTGAGTAAGAGAGTGTGTGTGTGATTGATTTTGTGTGGTAGTGTGCCCGATTCTGTGTTCTTTGCTGTAGGTGTTAGTGTGCACATGTGTTAGTGTGCACGTGTGATTAAATGACTGTGTAAGCCTGTGTCTAGATGACAAAGTTTCATGTGCACACTAGAAGAGAGGTTTCATGGTTGTTGACACACTGACATTGTGTCTGCTGGTGTATGCATGCATCTGTGATCTTGTCATTTCCAAACATCCCATTTACCCTCTCTCCCCATGGGGATGTCATAATCCTAGGTGTCCCTCATTTCCTCACCCTGAAGGATAAACAATATGAGGTGGCTACACATGGGGGTGTGTGCCAATGGGGAGGTAGACAGGAACCCATGTTCTGTCCCAGACTGTGTAAGGGAGGGGAATCCCCCTATCTTGCACATATCCTAAAAGCTTCAGAGGAAGTGCTCCCCCTCCATCCTATGCTCAGTTCCCTGTCTTGTTACCATGGCAGCAGTTGCCAGGGGCTCCCTTGGTTGCTAAGGTCTGGGTGTGGGAGGCTGCCAGGCACTGTTGCCAGTAGAAACAGAACCCTGGGAGAAAGGAAGACTACCCCCACAGCTGCCAGCTCTCTGCAGTGACAGGACTAGCCCTTTGACTTCTCCTGTCCCCAAATTGTACTCATGATTTGTATGTGACCATTCTAGGGTTGGTAGGGGACTTTAATAGGAGCTAGAAACTGAGATGTACCTTCTGAGGAGAAAGGGGACTCTAGCCTGCCCATTACTATCGTTAAGGTTGGGAGGCCTTTAGAAATTAGTGACTACCTCATTCTGTTTCCCAGACCTTATATTTATCCCCTGGCAATATCTGTGCTTGCATTTTCCAGAGCTGGTGTTTATCACCTGATGCTTCCACCTGGAACAGGAATGCTACATTGATCCCATTACCTTGGATGCAGACTGACTTCTTCCTGAGGTCAGATTCATAGCATCTCACTTGGGACTGAAGTCTAGGCTGACACCTGAGCCTAGACTTCAGTCCCACACTGAGTCCTAATTTTGGTCTTAGTCTTAGCCCTGAACCAGACAGTTCGCCAGACCCAGTCTCAGTCTCAGTCCTCCTCCTAGACATGGGTGAGCCCTCATCTAGATAGATTTTCGAACTCATCCTAAGATTCAGTTCTGATCCTTACTTTGAACAATGACAGGCGATCTAACTCTCTGGTACTTGCCTGGCATCTTCCTGCACGTTCTGAACCTACACTAACTAACCAGTACCAGAAGGGCTCAAGGGGTCAGTCATGTCTTGCCTTGGGTAAGAGGACAATGCAAGGAATGACCAGCAGAGGGCATGCAACATTAGGTCCTAGAGGAAAGCTTCCCAGAACTTCGCATCTTTTCTCTCAGGTCAGGTCCCAGAGCTGCAGGCACAACAGTTGGTCTAAAAGGGTGAACTAAATAAATTAAAGTTCCTAACTTGGTTATTCTGATACTTTGGGGGTCATGTAGGTTTGTACAAGCATGGATTTCCCTACAGCTCAGCTGGGCTCAGAGCTGGGCACTCACCAGAAGGCACTTAACCATTTATTGGCATCATAGGTCTCATTTACTGGACACCTGGTGAGGCATCCTCCTCTCCAACTCAACACATGTTTATACAGCTTCACTCCCTTCACTGATATACAATTAGCTTTTAGTCCCATTGAGCAGAGATCTGCCTCTACTCCATTTTTGGTCTTAGCTCTGTGTTTGAGGTCACATTGCCCTCATAGGTCCCATCTGTCAGGTGTCAGCCTCTGCATTCCTCACGTCTGCTCCGCTCCAGCCTGAACACCTCTCAGGCCTTCATGGGTTCCTCCTCTGCTTTGTTTCATTCCAGGCACTGAGATTATGCTCCCCTGTCAGGGTTTCAGTTTGTGGAGCCTGATTTAGCTTTTAGATTTCCCCCCCCTCCCATGCCAGTGCAGTGTACAAAGAAGCCAGGCTGCTCTCTCCTCTGACTCGGAACTTGTTCCATGTAGCCTCATGTTATATCAGTCTTTTTGTAGCCACCTCATATTGTTTACCCATACCAAGTGAAGACTGCAACATCTTTTCTCTCAGAGTTGCTAAATTACATCTGGCTCATTTGTACCGGTTATAATTTTGAAAGGAGTGTCATATTTACTTAAAAACAGAGGTACGTGAAAGAAAAGAAATAAAAACCATTTTGGCATTATGTTTTCAGTTTCAGGGCAATCCCTGGGCTTGGAAATCTCATCTTGATGCTTACTTAAAGGTGGGACAAGGAGGAACAGAAGTGCTCTCTTTGGCAGCACATATACTAAAATTGAGACGATGTAGAGATTAGCATGGCCCCTGTGTAAGGATGACACACAAATGTGTGAAGTATTCTATATTTTTGTTTTTGATAAATGTTAAAATGTAAGACTGTAAATTAAATTTATTTATAATAAATTAGTATACTTTAAAGGGGCAGGGGAGGAGGGAAAGAGGGACTGAAGATTCCTAGCTGAGTTGGCTGTGACTTCAGCACTGTGGACAGAGGCCATGGCCACATCCCCAGCCATGCCTGTGGGTGGGTAGGAAAATGATACACACATTGCCTTCAGATGGGGCCAGAAATCCATCCTGCTCATTCAGTGCCTTGCAGTATATAAAGCTCTTTCCTCTTATCTAACTCATTCTACCCCCCTCAACTATCAGCCAAGGAGGCAGTCAGAAAAGAGACTATTTTCTAGATTTTTACAGATGAAGAAACTCAAGGTTATACAGTCACACAGTTAGGAAGCAGGGGAAACCAGGTAGTCTGCCTTCAATACCCATGTTTTTAAACTGCCCATAGTTCCAGGCAGAGCTGGGGGTACAGCCAAAGGCCTCTGTCTAAAGTACACCTCACAGAAACAGCTGCTGTGTGGTCCAGCGAGACCTCCCCTTTCTACCTACTGGAAATAAACATATACAAGTAGCCAGGCCTATAGCCATGTCACAGGATTTTTTACCATCTGCACAACTCGACCCATTCATTCATGGGGTTCCTACACTTCTCCTCCCTGGAGTTTCCCATGGGAACTCCAAGTAACTCTTTGGTGGGGTGGGACAGAGATCTCATTACTCCATGTTTAGCAAATTTAGCAGCTGCTGCTTCCCTTGGGAGGAATGACTTTCCCTAGAGATAAAGAGGAGTGCTAATGCAGGCTAGGGTGGGTGGGAGTTTGTGCAGAACCAAGGCTCCAGCCAGCCCTAGAAACATGTGGCGGTTGGTAGGAGGGTTCTGAGGGTCTGACTTTCCAGTCAGGACTGCGGAGAGAGGGTAGGGAAATCTTGTCAGTTTTTATGCCTTTTTCTGTCCCAATGTTTTGCTTCCCTGAGCTTGGAGAAAGGAGAAGGGACCTCTGAGATGTTATTAAGCTGTCTCTGAGCTGGATGGACCTCCAGGGAGGAGAGGTGTAGGAACCCCGTGAGTGAATGGGTTGAGTTGTGCAGATGGTAAAAAATCCTGTGACATGGCTATAGGCCTGGCTACTTGTATATGTCTATTTCCAGTAGGTAGACATGGGAGATGTGGACCACACAGTAGCTGTTTCTGTGAAGTGTTCTTTAGACAGAGGCCATTGCCTGTACCCCCAGCTCTGCCTGGAACTGTGGGCAGGTTAAGAACATGGATACTGAATCGAGACTACCTAGTTCCCCTGCTTCCGAGCTGTGTGACTGTATAACCTTGAGAAACTTTCAGCATCACAGTTCCTCACTTTTCTTATTTGTAATACAGATTTCATAGGGTTGTTTTGAAGATGAATTTCTTTATACAAAGCACCTAGAACTTCCCAGTGCATAAAAATGTTAACAATTATTTGCATTTGGCTTGGGGTAGAAAATCTGCCTCTGAGCCACAGACTAGAGATGCTTTCCTGCTATAGGTACTGGTTGTGTGTGTGTGTGTGTGTGTGTGTGTGTGTGTGTTTTAAAATATGTTTTATTGATTTTTTTTACAGAGAGGAAGGGAGAGGGAGAGTTAGAAACATCACGAGAGAGAAATATCAACAGCTGCCTTCTGCACACCCCACACCAGGGAGGGAATGCGCCTGCAACCAAGGTACATGCCCTTGACCGGAATCAAACCTGGGACCCTTGAGTCTGCAGGCTGAGGCTCTATCCACTGACCCAAATCGGTTAGGGCTGGTTGTGTTCTTACTGGGTAAAGAGATGAATGGGGATTCCATAGTCCTTTGGAAGTTTCTCCAGACTGCAGTTAACCAACCCTATTATATCGCATTAAAACAACTAGCAAAAATAGGTAAGAAACTCTCAGATCAAGGAGGGCCCAGAAGACCAGGAGAAAACAGCCAACTAGCTTCCTTACTTGTAGCTCAGCAGGAACTGGGAAAGTGTTTATAATAGGCCTTTGATGGGAAGGCTTAGAAGACTTACCTCTTCTTCAGTTTCTCCAAAAACTCTGGCCTCTTCAGTGCCTCCATATCACCTCTTTGTTGGTAATGGAACGCTTGCCTCCTCCCACTCTCAAACATCACTTAATTCTTGGGAAGGTGAGTACCAAGAAAGCTTTAGAAAGAGAGCCATGGTGTATTGTGTTCTTGGAGGCTATAGCTGCTTCTGTCTTAGACTCAGACTCAGGAATTGGCCAATGATAGGAAGTCACACAGAAACTCACCAGATGCCCCAGAATAGGAAACAGAATAGGAAGCTGAAATAGCGTCACAATCTCTTTATTATGATATCCACTGTGTTCATCAGCTTCTTCTAGAGTGAAAGCTGAGCGTGGGGAGGAGCATGCAGCTGGGATGATGCGGAGACAGGGCTTGGGGATTTTCCCCTCAGCTACTGTCAATTACGTTCCTCAGAGAAGCACATAGGAAGGGCATGAAGGACCACAGGACATAGGATCCCCCATTGTTACTTGAGTGCTCTCAGAACCCACCTCACAAGCCTGAATTTGGCTGGGAGTCAGAGCATCGGCCATCTCTTAAAGGAGGCTAAGATTGAAGGCCCGTGTTTCACCAGCTATGAAAAGGCCTTGGTACTTACACCTTGTTCATATCTGTGGGCACACCAACCCATTCTGTGCACACTGTGATTGGGCTTCTTTGTGGCCCCAGACCAGACCTTTCACTGTCTCCATGATCTGGGTCATCAGGGTATGTGGCCCAGAGGGAACAAGGTTTTCCTTAGTGCTAGCTGGGTCTGGTGAAAATTCTATAAGCTATTTTTATTAGTTTTCTTCCTTTCAAGGTTGCCAAAAGCAGTGACAGCAGGAAAGCAACAGCAGGGAAAGTGCCCAGTCCAGGCATGTGCATTGTATCGTCCACTCAGGGAGATCTCTGTTGTCGAGGCTACAGGCGAGAGCCCAGAGAGAGATCCTAGGCAAATGCAAACTAAATGGCATGGAGAGAGTAGCAATTTTTCCCACTGCAATAGAGGGGTGAATGGGGTATGGTTACAGGTGCTGCCAGGATGTCCTGAAATTGTGGCATCAAGGTTGTTCTGCCTTAGAGTGCCTCTACTCTGCTGGTCGGAAGAGGACTTGCTTGCAGGCCACTAGAGCCTGCTTCCAGTCCTATCTGGAGGCTACTCTGGGCTCTGGGGTGGTCAGGGCTGGTCTGGGGCCCTGCCAGACAGTTTCCGCTGAGTGTCCCTTTGGCTTTAGCGCTTCCTGGCATCACTCTTACTAAAGCTGTGAGACCTGCAATGGTTGAGGTTGTGCTTTGGCCTAAGAGGCCCAGGCACAGTCCTGGGCTTACCCCCCATGAGGTGTCCTCTTCCCAGGCAGTTTGATTCTGTGCTTCCCATATTGGTGATAGGAATGGGGGAACCCCCAGAGTTGGCCACTCAAACAAGGCCAGGGTGACATCCCACAGGGAGCACCAGGGCCAGAAAGGCCAGTGTCAGCCCTGCAGCCCCAGTCACTGGGCTGAGGGCAGGAAGAGGCAACGTGCTCATGGCTTTGGCTGTGGCTGTCCTCAAAGGAAGAAGAGCACTTGAGAGTGGGTCAGTACCTAGAAGTGAGGGAACTGCTCCATCCCTGGGATCCAAAGCTGTAATTGCTCAAAAGTTTAGAGCTTAGATCTGTTGGGGAAGGCTGGTCTTAGCCCAGGAAGCCACGGAGCAGGCCTAGAGACATTATGTGGCCATAGCTACTGTCTCAGCTGACCCTCTGTTGCTGCAGCTTCATTGTGTCATTCAGAGGTCCCTGTCCTTAAATCTGAGCATGGGGAAGAGGACTGCTGGGTGAAAAACAGGATTAGGGCAGGTGGTTTTTCAGAGGAGCATATATGTAACTCCAGCTTCTCTAGGCTGGGGGTGGGGTGAGGAGTTCTTGGGAAAAGCACTGATCTCAGTTTTGGGCTGCCAAGAAAAGACTGAAACATTTTCTCATATCCTTGTTAGAGTCAGACAGTAATTTTTGTGCTTGGCAGAATTTCAGACAGTGATGAAAGGGTTTGAAAAGGAAAGAGAATTGAGTTCACTAGGTTTATAAAGGGGCTCCATGGATCAGGACACTACAAAGGGAGATCCTGAATAGGGGCTGGGGTGGGGCTTCTGCAATGCTGGACTGGGAGGACTATGGAACCTCTCCTTTGGTAAAACATTAGATGTCTACGGAGAAGAAGCTGGTTGCTTTTCTATGCTTTTCTGGTTCCTGGAACTCCGGTGGACTGCAGACTCTATCTTTTGCTGGGGGCAATGTTCCCTGGGCCCTCTGCGGCATACCCTTACCGAGGAAGCGTGCTGCCCTGGAATAGGGAGAGGTGATCCCAAATGGGCCCGATCCTGTTGTGGAAGAACTCTGGGGCCTGCTTTGCCAGGCCTAGGGATCCAACTAGCCTGACCGGGCCCATGGTCTTTCACCACTCGTCCACAGAAAGCTAGAAGCTGCACCTCAGAGAGATAGGCATCACCTTGATCTGTAAAGGTCAGGGAACAAGAGGGTAGACTTCTAGTTCCTGTGACTGATGATGAGGCAGGAGAAAAAAAGCTGTTCAGTTCTCAAAGTCCAGAGCTTGTCTTTACTCAAAATGCCCTGTCCATGAGATCAAGCAGCCCAAGGCCATTGATGTAGAAAGTGATTTGCCAGGAGAGTAAGCAGGAGGCCCTGTGTTTAATGTGCTTTAATCTTCGTAGGCCTGGCTGCTTCAGATGCAGTCCTTTAGCCCAAGTCATGTGCTTTCTCTTTCTTTTTTTCTTTTGGCTGGACTGAATAATGAGTCCTCCTACTGATCAGTCCTGAGAGTACGGGTAAGAAATATTTACAAAAACCTGTGGGTTTTGGACCTGGCCAGGGTGTTTGTTCAGTGGTTAGAGCATTGGCCTGTGCACTGAAGGGTTGTGGGTTCAATTCCCAGTCAAGGGAACGCCCAGTCAGAGCACGTTTGGGAGTCAACCAATTGATGGGTCTCTCTTACATCAATTTTCTCTCTCTCTCTCTCTGTCTCTCTCCCTCTCTTCCCCCTTCTCTCTCCCTCTCTTTCTCCCTCTCTCCACCCTTCTCCCCTCTCTTCTACTACTCTAAAAATCAATGGAAAAAAGTATCCTTGGGTGAAGATTAACAACAACAAAAATCAATATATATATATAAAAGGCTGTGGGTTTGAATTTTCCAGGGTCATATACATGACCCTGTCTCAACTTCTATCTGTCTCATCTTAGTCCTAAATAATCCAACCCCAGAAGCTTCATACCCTGTTCCAGGTCAGGCAGTTTCTGCAGGAGACCATATACCATTCTCCTGGTTGTAGCCCCCCTCTTTCCTCTAAGCATCTCAACACTGAGCTGAATGCTGCTGCTTTTGTAAACACCAAATTTAGTACAAATTACTTGAGCAATAGAGATATGTTAGCTTCCACATATAGAGCCAACCCCCTCTCAAATAACACTTGGTAGTCAGAGCTGGCCAAACCTGTCATTAGTTGGAAACAGAAGGCTGATCCCAAGGACCAGGGCTGACCCACAACATACACTGACTTGAGAACTTAGGAAGGATTGCTGGGGCTGGGAGGCCAGGCTTGGTGGCCTTGTGGCAGCCTCTGCTTGTCCCCAAAAGTCTCTGATTCTAGGCCCAGGTCTTACCCTGGTGGAGAATATATAGCAAACAATGGGAAGAAGTAGCAACTCTGGCCATATCTCAATGATGGGGAGAAAACAGAATTCTCTGTGAGGCTTTGCTGGAATTTTATCTGCTTAAGAGAGCTGAGATGCAAATCCTCTTCTTAGATCCAGCCTCTTATCCTTTTTACCAGGGTGGTTGAAAGAAGTCCCTCCTCAGAATTTCTGTGGAGCTGTTCTTTCTTGGTCTGTGGAGGTGGCTGGCTCTGTTCTCCATACAATGGCATACTTTTCTAGGTCTACAGTTGAGTTGAGCTGGAAGGACGGAAAAGCATGAGCCTTCACCTCTTTTCTGCTCACTGGAGCTCAGGCTTCAGGTCTCCGTGGTAGCTGACTTGAGTGAAGCATCTAACACAGAGAGCTATGACTCCAGCCATCATACTTATTCCATTCAGGCCCCTTGGGCTCTGGGCCATGAGCTTGCATCTGAAAAACAAGGGCCAGGTTGGCTCACCTTGATTTTTGACAGTTCTTCTAAAGACTTTTAAAGGACTTGAATGACCTAAGAAGTTCCTAGACTTCTGGGTCCCTGGGAGAGACTGCCTCCCCCTTTTCTAGTTAGGACTCCACAGATTAGTTACCATCTCTGTTACCAGAAATTGGAATTTAAGTAAATCATGTGCTGAAGTGCAGTGGTGGTTTTTAACCATTTCCCACCCAACACCCGTGAGGGACATAGCACACACCTACTAGAACAGTAACTCAGCACAGGAGGGATTTTCAATGAGGGAAAAAGGGAACCTGTCAGCATCTCCAGTATAGCATGTGAGTCCGATATGCCCCTTAATAAGAATCGCTTGGCCAGTGTCTTATCTAATGGAATTGGAACTGGCCAATAGAATGAGGTGAGTCAAGACCCCTCATCTATACCAGTGGATTCACAAAGGAACTTTGGTCCTTTTAAACCAAAAGAACCAAGTCTCTGAAGGCGTGGGCTGCAAGGGGTGAGTGTGCAGGCATATACATGTGCAGTGGTGAGGCCAGTCTGTCAGGTGGAGGTGTGTGTGTGTAGGACTGGCTGCTGCCACAGCTCCCTGGGCTTCTCCCTGTAGCAGTGCATTTCCTGCCTCTGTTGTGAGGGAATGGTGATTTCAGTGCCATAAAGCTTGGTGACAAACTGAGATGTTGGCAGTGCTCCAGCCTCCTAAATCTCAGTACCAGAGGTTGGTGGGGGAAAGGGAGAAGGGAAAAGGAGAGAACGCCACTGTCCCAGAATTCAGCTTCTCTGCTCCATGCTATCCTGGGGGTTTCAGGTGAATGGCTGCGCTGTTTGGGCGGGCAGCCAAGATGTAGATGACATTCTCCCGCAGGAAGGTAGGCCAGTCCACAGATCTAGAATAGAATCAAAGGACAAGTTTGTGAGGCTGGTTGCAGAGCCCGGAGGCTCATGGGACCTGATCCCAGTGTCAGTGCGGCTTGAGTTGGACAAAACTCCAGGAGCCCTGGATCGTGCCTGACATGGTTATGGCCGGCTGTGCTTCCAAGATGACAGACCAGCTGGCAGGCCCTAAGGATCTGTGGTCAAATGTGCACTCTTGGAACCTGGTTTCTAGGGTAGGCACTTGCTGTTTGGGGGTGACAATGGGTAATACTCCCTCTTATTTGTGTGTATTGGGTGGTTGGGGGGGCACACGGCCAGTTGAGGAGATCCCACTCACCTGGAGTCATGCTCTGTGGGCATCAGTGCCTTGTCCTGACTCTTGCTGCTGCTGCTGGCTGGGCTGCTGTCTGCTATGGGACCCACATGGCTGATGCTGTTGAGCATAAGGGCATGTAGTTAGGAGTGAGAAGCCTGGCCCCTCCCAAACTCTGGTGAACCTGTGTGCATGCCTAGGCTTTCTCATATGGGGCAACAGTTTGGAGTACAGACTGCCCGATACCTTGGCCAATAGGGGTCACTGTTCTCTGTCTAATGCACAGAAGGATCCTCTCCTGGCTGTTGGCAGGAGAAACAGGGAGGTACAATTCCTATTCATGGCCATCTAGGTGGGAAAGGTGGGAGGTAAGTAGTGGGGACAGGGATGGGGAGGGAGCAGACCTGACACTGGAGGAAGGAGCCTGTGTGAGGTGTTTGTGGAACCATGAGTGCTGTGCACGGTGGCACTCTGCCTCACTGATGGTGCTCCCACTGCCCCATGCCAGGAAGGTGGCCCGCGCTCGCTCCCGCTCCTTGACTGTCAGAAGCCTTAACAGAGAGTTCTGAGGAAGAAGAGACAAGTTAAGATCTTGGAGGTAAAAATATTTTGTAAACTACCAAGCCACAGAGAATTTTACCTCCATGACCACCTCTGCCATCTCCCTTTGCGGCAGCCCCGAGCCTTTCTGGTGACACCAACATTCGCAGTGGCTCCAGTGCAGATCAGTCTTCCTTGGGCAGTTTCCTCAGCCTAGGCACTGGGTCACCTGCCACTGGAGGGAACCTGAGCCCTTTTCTGGTGCCGGTTCCTACTCAGAGAGTACCCAGTGTTCCCCCAACCTGCCCAGCATGCTTCCCAGGTGTCTGCCACCCAGGATCCCATAGATATTCACCTCAGCGGGGCCTTACCTGGGGACGCAATTGCTGCAGAAGTAGGAGGGACTCATGGGACAAGAAGTCAGGCCACTCTATGTGTCCCCGATGATCAGGGTCCAGGGCTGCAAACTGGCGGGCTGCCTGCTCCTCTTGCTGCTCGCTTAAAGCCCTGTCACTGTCCCCCCGCTTTGCTGCTTGGTGGCGGTAGCGCAGGAAGTCCTCCCGTGTCAGAGAGCAATCTATGGGGAGGTACCACATGCTAGCCATGCCCACTCCTTCCTCACCCTAACCTCCATTCACCTCTAGGGTACCCTCTGGAGCTCCTATATTCACAGCTCTTATTGAGTCTTTATCTCCCATCACTAGAATGACTCAAGCTGTGGTTCAGGTGTGGGTGCTCCTGCTGGCCAACAGCTTGGGAACAGGGACCTATTTACCCCTTCACCCCCAAATTCCACGACGTTCCTTTCATCCTGGAAAGTATGGTGGAGAACTCAGCCCAGCCCCGTTCCATCCAGCAGCACCATCCGGCCTTACCAGGAATGACTTTACACTGCTGAAAGGTCTCTGTGAGGCTATACATTTCCTCCTCAGTTAGCAGCAAGTTGAGATTGTTCTGAGAAGACAAAAAGAAAAAGAAAGAGCTGAGTCAGTGTCCACATAGGCCAGGAAGGAAGAAAGGCCAAAGATCCAGAGAAATGGAAATAGTATTTCAACTGAAAGGCAATTCTGAGATCATGTAGTCTCTCATTCACAATCAAGGAGAGAGGGGAAAGGCTTGCTTAGAGCTGCTCAGCTGTGGGGCAGGGTCTTCTCCAGAACCCAGGTATCCTGACTCCAGATCTGAGTCCCTTTTACTTAAACAGTTTTTAAAAATTATTTTTGGAGATACTTCAGAAGTGCCTTAGGAAGCTGTTGCTAGGGAGAAAGTGGACTAGAAAGTGGGTGGAGTTGTGAATCCCTAGCCCCATCCATTAGGGAAGCTCCATCTTTATCCATTTCAGGGAACTGGCTTCTATGTTAGATTGTGCTCAAGAGTATTTCAGCTTAAAATAATTTTAACTGTAACTCTGCTCCTAATGGTTTGTATCACTCCAAAGTGGTTTTGAAAGAGATGCCATTATGACAGAGTTCCTAAAATCAAATGAGGTATTTTTTTGTGTGTGGTGCCATTGAAGTTTTAATATCAAAAGAGCACTGATGTGTTATTTTGTTAACATTCATTTATAGTATTACAGTCTTTAAAATAGCAAAGACTCTTTCTAGTAGGTTATTTTCCTCCTTCCCTAAAATACCAGCAAAAAATAGGAAGCAGACATTTCATGAATATCCATTTGTGGATTTCATAAAGAACTCTAACCATTCTTTCAATAAACACTTATTGAGCCCGTTGTATATGCTGGGCACAGTGGTGTGTAACACTGTGAGATGTGTACTGTGGCTGGAGTGTAGAGTATGTGTGTGGGGAGAACAGGAAGGAATGATAAAAGGGAGGGGAGGTAGGCAGAAGCCTGGTATGAAGTGCCTCTTATTAAATCCCTCAAATTGGGGGATAAGTGCCCCAATTGGGCCTTTATTCTGAGAGCGAAGGGGAGTCACAGAGGGTTTTGAAATGTGGAGTGCCATGGTGAGATTTTTGACTGCAGCGTGGAAAGGGGATCAGAGGGGCAAAGTCTGGAGGCATGGAGAGCAGTTAGATGGCTGTATAGATAAGGAAAGATGAGGGGCTAAACTAAAGCATGAGAATGGAGAGTTGAGAGGTATTAGGAAGTTGAATCAATAGGACCTATTGATTTACTAGATGTGAGGAATGAAAGAGAAATAAGTTGGGATTGGTAATTGGGGGGTAGGGTGATAAGAAATGGAAGGAGAACAGGTTTTGGGAGAAAGATAAGGTCATCTGGGGGCATGTTGAATATGAAGTACATGTAAAGCACAGAGATGAATATAAGTCTAAGAGACAGAAAATTTAGGTTTGGACAGAGATTTGAGAATCATTAGTGTTTAGATAGTGACTGAAGGAGGCCAGGGATATTGCTAAAAAATCCTACGATGCACACAGCTCCCACAAAAAAATTATTGTGGCCCAAATGTCAACAGTACTGAAGTAGAGAGATCCTGTCCTAGCTCTACTAGGGGCCAGGATTGGGAAACTCCTAGGTCACTGCCTAGAAACCAATGTTCTAAGACTGGGCCTCCAGAAAAAGTGCCACATCCTCTGAGGCACAGCAGCCCACGGCCCCTGCAGTCCAGGCTCACACAGTAGTGGCAGCTCCAGCCTGTTTCCGTGTGTGCCATCTCGGTCACCTCTGCTGCACCGTCTCCTTGGATGTAGCCCATGCGACGCAGGCAGCCGTCATGAAAAACCCTGGTGCAGACCCTGCATGGGAAGAGGCTCTCGGCCGTCCAGACCTCACAGACATCACACATCTCATCATTGACGACCTGGGGAAAGATGGCAGGAATGAACGGGGATGGGCCACAAAATCCTCCGGCCACCAAGCCCAGAGCTACTCAGATAGGGCTGTCTCCCTGGAGCAGCCTACGGGAACAATGCCAACTGGAAGCGGTGGTAAGGCAGTATTTATCATCTTTCTCTGGAAGACAAGAACCAGCAGGCTCTTCCAGCTGCTCAGGCCTATGTGACCATGTTTTTGAACAGAAATGCCACTACCATTTTTGGGAATAATCTGTTGTGAGAGATTGTCCCAGGCATTGCAGGATACTTAGCATCCTGATTTTCTTGGCACCAAATACCAGTCGCAACACCCACAGTTCTCCCCACCCCACTAATTTCCAAATGCTCCCCACAAGGGGCAGTACTATCCCATAGGTGGGAAGGCTGGCAGAAAACCTGCCGTGGTATCATTCCTTGTCACCTACTGCCTCAAGTCTCTCACTCAGGCTAATCCAGAATGTAACTAGCCATTTTTTACATTTGAGTGGAAGAAACTCAAAGATCGTTCTAGAGTCAATTCCATCTTTCTGGTTTTGAGTCTCACTTTAACCATACCCAGGCCTCCCTGTCCTGCTTCCTGATCCTCAGAAGGTCTAAACTTTGGTGAATCTTCCCTAACTGGACACTCACAGGCTCTCTGGGTTCCAAGCAGATATCTGGAGGCTTGTCATCATCCAGCTTCCGGGTGGGGCGGATGAAGGCAGGAGGGGTAAAACGATTGTTCCTGTCAAACTCCTCAGGTTCCACGCCACGCCCATCTCGGAGCCTCTCCCAGGCTGCACGGTTGATGCTGCTCTCTTCTTGGAGCACTGAAGTGCCTGCCTCTGCTTCTTTCTCCTCCTGCACCTCCTGGACAGAGCCCTCTACAGTGTCATGGTGGGACCCTGGGAGCTCACCTGTGCGTTGGATGGAAGGCCTGTCCCGCAGCCCATCCTTGAAAGCAGACACGGCCAGGCTCACCTTCTGCACCTGCTCCACTGTCTGCCGCTTGGACATCAACACCCCCATGGCTCTGTGAGCAAAAAGCAGAGGGGCCCGGACTCAGCTAATGGCCGACCATGTTGAGCCAATCATTTCCACCATTTATCTAAGTGGCAAATGTTATTAAATAATCCCCCCTCCCCTCTCTTTCTCTCTGAGAGAGAGAGTAGAAGGGAGGGAAGGAGAGAAACATTGATGTGAAAGAGACATATCTATTTGTTGCCTCCTGCACATGCCCTGACTGGGTGAGGATTAGACCTGCAACCCAGGGACCCACCCTTGACCGGGAACTGAACCTGTGACCCTTAGTATGTGGCCTGATGTTCTCACCACTGTGTAACACAGGCCACTGCAGTTTCTTTTTATTTTAAACTCAATAGTGGTGGGGTAGAGAGAGCAATTGTTAAGGAGTCAGAAGACCTTGGTTCTACTTCTGACTGATCTTGTGACTTGGTTTTTTCCCCTAACTATGAAACGAAGGCTGTCTGCTCACCATACTTCATAGGGCTATCATGAAGATAACATTAGTTCATGGGCTTACCTGTGCTTACTAGACTGGAAAACACGATGGTATTTCTTCATCCTTCCTGTCCCAAACCCAATTAGATTCAGGGATTCCAGGCTTCTGCTACTTTGAGATAGTTGGAGACCTCAGAACCCAAGTCTCTCTTTCACCCCACAAGATGACCCAAGGCTTAATGTAAGACTACAGCAACATATTTCAGCCTTCTGACTTAAGGGAAGTTCCTCCAATAAGAGCTGTGCACAACCCATCCACGGATAAGCCACATCAAATGCCTACTTTTTGAGTCAGAGTGAATGAACTCCTATTTCTAGAGAATTCCTGAATAGGTAGTCAGGAAACACTACCATGTGGTCAAAGTCACAAATGCTCCTTTGCCCCCTAATTAATAGCTGTGCCTCTTTGGGGGTCTGTTTATCTCTCAACTGACCCAAACAACAGACAGCTGGCCCATTACAAGCTCTAAGGTGCTTCTCACATTTCTAAGGCTTCATTGATGTCACTCCTACATTTTTTTGCTTTGATTTTTCTGAACCTTTCAAGAAAGGTCCGTATCCTATACAGAGGTGAAAGAGTAACGTCATCCCTGCACTTCCTCTGCAGAGCATGGCATTGGAAAGTGAGAGTGCATTGCAAAGCTGTTTGCTATTTCCCAGCCTGAGGGGCCTTAGTGGGATTCAGCGGGGAATGCTTGTTCTACTTAAAGCGGAGCAGTGTCCATTTTAGCCTTGCTTTCTATCCATTATAATCAAGGCTTTTTGAACAGTACTTTGTGCAAGGCACTAACCACTCATCATAGGAAATAGAAGACAGGAGAAGAGTCTTAACACTCAGGCTACTTAAAATCAAAACTCAAAGAAGAATAAGACCAAGTTCTGAAGTGCTTAAACGAAGGTGAGACCACACGACTGGGAGTCAGCGTGGATCCTGCAGGATGGGTCGGAAGTTACTCTCTGTTTGCAGGAAAAGGTGACAGAGGGGAGGAGTAAAGGTTAGGGCCAATGAGAAGGCTATTATAATAGTCCAGGCAAGATGTGGAGGGTTTAAACTGAAATGATGGCAGCAGGAATGATGATGACTAAGTGTATTTGATATCATGTAAATAGAATTGGAGAAATTTAGGAATAAAATAACTGACTGGTCAAGGGTAAAGAGTGAGAGGGCAGTTTTATATTTACTTCCCAATTTTATTGAATATATATAAGTGACATATTACATTGTATAAGTTTAATGTGTACAATGTGATGATTTGATTCACACACACACACACACACACACACACACACACTAGGGGCCCAGTGCATGAATTTGTGTACCTTGAAAGGAACTGTGGGCCGCAAGGCTGCTGTTGGGCACAGAGGCAGGTCTCAGCCTATCCTCCAAGCCCCTACCTAGACCCTCCCACCATAGCCCCAGTCCCCTGTCTGCCAGCAGCCCTACCCCCACCACTGCTCCCATGCACTGAGGCACTGGCCTGCAAGCACCCACTGAAAGCCGGTGCCCTCAGTGGGAGTGAGCAGCAGCTGCTGTCCTGATCGCCCCTCAGGAGCAGGGGGAGGTGGAGAATCCCTCAGGGGTGATCAGGCTGGTGGTGAGCAATCAGGACTGGCACCTGGCACCGGCAGTGGGTGCAAGCAACGGCTCCAGTGCCAGCTGGTGTGACTGGGGCTGGTGCTGACAGTGGGAGGAGCAGGGGGAAGTGGAGAAACCCTGAGAGGTGATTGGGGCCGGCAGACACAGCTCACACCTGGCAGACACAGCTCACGCCCGCTGATGGCACCAAGTGATTTGGGTTGGTGCTGGGCACCAGCAGCAGGTGCAAGCAGGGCTAATGCCTACAGCAGATGCAAGTGCCAGGTGGGACCATAGGGTGTGGGAGCAAAGAATTTTCAGTAACTACCAGAGGCTCACCTTGGTCTGGCGTCCCCGCTCATCTGCTCCATCATCCGGCCATGGCTGACGTCCCCCATGTTTTGTGCACACCCCCTGGTGGGCAGTGCATGTCAGAGTGACCAGCTGTTTGGTTGTTCGGTCTATTCGCATATTAGCCTTTTATTATATAGGATTGTGAAGTTTTACCATAATGTTACTTACATCTTTTACCTCACGTAATTATTATATTTTGTTATTGTGAGAACATTAAAGTTGAACTCTTATAACAACTTTCAAGTATACAACATTTAGTTAACAATACAACATTGTTAACTAAAGTCATCATGCTGTACTTTAGATCCTGGAACTTACTCACCTTGTAACTGAATGTTTCTACCCTTTGGTCAGTATCTCCCCATTTCCCTATCCCCCAGTTCCTGTTTCTATGAGTTCAATGTCTTTAGAGTTCACATATAACTCTAAAAGAGTTGAGTCTTTCTCTGTCTGACTTATTTTTAAAAGTAATTTTTATTGAATTTATTGAGTTGACATTGGTTAATTAAATTATATAGGTTTCAAGTGTACAATTCTTTTTAAAAAATATATTTTATTGATTTTTTACAGAGAGGAGAGGAGAGGGATAGAGAGTTAGAAACATCAATGAGAGAGAAACATCGATCAGCTGCCTCCTGCACGCCCCCTACTGGGGATGTGCCCGCAACCAAGGTACATGCCCTTGACCGGAATCGAACCTGGGACCTTTCAGTCCACAGGCCCACGCTCTGTCCACTGAGCCAAACTGGTTTTGGCTCAAGTGTACAATTCTTTAAAAATGTGACCTAATGAGGGTATCCAGCCAGGGTGGGGTTGGGGGTTGGGGTGGAGAGGAAGGCCCATGTGTATATGTTAGAGCTTTTAAGGATGCTATGGGCCCAGGGGATTCTTGAAGAGGAAGGGCCTGTGTTCCCCTCACAAGCACAGCTGTGCTCTATAGTTAGGTGGGAAAGCAAGTCCCAACAGGCAGTGAGAAGAGCAGGACCAGGCACGCCACACCCAGAGGAACAATGCAAAGTCACATGCAACCTTCACTGTAGACCTTTGTGATCAATTACTATTTCCAAGGGCACAATATTTTTCTCAGAAACCTTTTGTGGTATGTTTTTCAAAATTTTTAACTGTGACCCATAGTACGAAATATAGTTTATGATATGACCCTGTACACGCATAGTTACAAACACATGTTCATAGATCTGAAACTGAACCCAAACTTTTGTGAAACAATCCTCCTTTTACTATATGTGATGTTCTCTGAGATTTTCTATCTCCTCTATCCTATTTCATTAAAATAATCCTGATAGGGTCTCTCTAAAATGATTTCATGACTTGCTGATGGGTCTGGACCTGCAATTTGAAAAAACACAGCCTTAGGATCATTTTACATTTTTTACTATAGAGAACTACACTTTTTGTTGTCGTTAATCCTCATTCAAGGATACTTTTTCCTTTGTATTTTAGAGAGTGGAAGTGAGGAAAGAGAGAGAGAGAGAGAGAGAGAGAGAGAGAGAGAGAGAGAGAG
>JAAGEH010000226.1:13472158-13546186 GCA_011751065.1 Lasiurus cinereus
GAGAATGTGAGGGAGATATACTGATTGGTTGCCTTCCATATGCATCCCAGCTGGGGCCGGGGATCAAACCTGCAACCCAGGTACATGCCCTTGACCAGGAATTGAACCCACAGCCCTGTGGTCCGCGGGCCAAAGCTCCAACTGCTGAGAAACACCAGCCAGGGCTGCATTTTTGTCTTTTGATTTACCTATAAAAGACAAGGACAACATTGTGGGGTATAAGGTAACTTTCCCCTTGGCTAAAGTGATATAAGAACAGAATTCTCAAGCTTGTCTTAAGAATCTATGTGGTTGGAAAGTCTAACAGAGGTGGACAGCTACTAATACTACTCTTTGACTGAAGAAAAACCCTACTCTATGAAATGCTCATCTTCTGCCCTTTAGACATATTTAAAATAATATTTATTAGGGCATTGTTTACAGTTATTTAAATGTGGAAACAACCTCAACAGAAATGCAGTCTAGAGCAATGATTCTTAAGTGGTGAACTGGGCAGGTGGGAGGTGTCTATAAGAAACTCCTGGTGCCCTGGCCAGTGTGACTCAGCTGGTTGAGCGTCCTCCTGTGAACTGAAAGGTTGCTGGTTCAATTCCTGGTTAGGGCACATGCCAGGTTGCAGGTTCAGTCCCTGGTTGTGGGAGACAACTGATTGATGTCTCCCTCTCATCTCTCTCTCTCTCTCTCTCTCTCTCTCTCTCTCTCTCTCTCTCTCTCTTTCTCTCTCTCTCTTCCCTTCCATTCTCTCTAAAAACAATGGAAAAAGTCTCTCTCTCTCTCTGTCTCACTCTCCTTTCTCTCTCTCTAAAATCAATAAAAACATTAAAAAAAGAGAAAGAAACCCCCAGAGGAGGGGGATAAATGAATGAATTGGAAAAGCATATCAATTATAATATTTATTTGGAAAACAAATATTAAAAGCCATTACCCCCCTTCTTTTGAAACATGCCTTATAACACAGCAGATATTTACAGTATCTTCTTGGTTGTTGGGGATACATACAAGGTACTAGCTCCCTAAATAGTTTGGGAAGCCCCTGCCAGAAGCTGTATCAGAAGTTTAGGGAGCAGTCATCACATTCATATTTATCAGCAAGAAGACATGGGTTAGGAAAAAACGTTCAAAAACACTTATTTGGAGACCTGGAATAACCATATACAATTCGTTTTTCCAAGACTGATTTATTGGAGAAAAATCAATGGTATGCTTTTGGTTCTTACTGGCTTTTTCAGACAATGTGTAATAAGAGTTTTGAACAAAGACTGGCCAATTAGAAGGGTTACTCTGAACGTGAACGGACTCATTAATAGTGTACTAGTATCAGCAAACTAACCACAGATATTCCCCAATACCATGTAATCTTGCTACAACCATTATTTTCTGTCAAGATAACACAAATCACTATTAAGCCATCTCAGTTGTTTATCATGATATTGCAATGATGTTGGGTTTGTCCTTAATTTCAATGAAGACTGAAGATGACATCCACCAGCAAAACTAACAAACATAAAAACAAATAAAAAAGGACATTTCGGTCCTGACCACAGAATCTTGGTGTACGGCTCTTCATTTTACCTGAGACGGTTCAATTTTCTGGGCCGGTAGTGCAGATAATACAGAGCAGAACCATTAAAAAGAAACCATCAAAATCCAAACAATATACCAAGTCATTTGAATTGACATGGCTTTAATTTTGATATAAATTGTGAGGAGGACACAATGAAATTAGGCTTTAAAACTGAGGCTATAATCTTTAATGCTTAACGGAGAGGCTCAAACCTATATACAAAAGATACCTTGACTAAAAGCAAAAAGGTGCTGAAATATTCACGATAGATACCATCAGTGTTTGAGACATTAACAACATCAGGTCTAGTTTCCAGAGAAACAAGTGGTAATGACTAGCGATGGCAAAAACAAATGCCTGGTGAGAAAACCCTGGCCTCTCCTATGCTGAAAGGAATCCTAGGAAGAGAAGAGAGTTAAAAGAAAATCAAGTTACAAAAAGTCCATAAATTATACCTAATGATTACTTGTTTGGCTGGTTGGTATAATGGGGGTTTTCTGCCTCTCCAACAAGGATGAAAGGGATAAAAAGACATTGTCCTAAGAATGCTATGACTGTCAAGAGAATTTGTGGTATCTAGGGAAAGCTTGGAAAAACCCTCAGGGGGCAGAAGGATAAGAAGGCAGAAGGTAGAATGGGGCTGTCTGACTATATGATCTGGAGGAAATAAAAATAGATGACAACCAGAATCTCCCTTTGGGTAAGAGAAGTCTGTCTAGATGTATTTGTCAGGCAGTGAGACATATGTGTGCAGCCTGGAATGTGTGCACAAGACACACCCATTCTCCGCAGAGCCCGTGCTTACACCGGCAGTGGGATTATTTATAAGGGCAAAGTGGAGGGGATGGGAGGAGGAGGGGCTGCTCCACAGCCAGAGCTGCTAGAGAAATAGGAAGGCCATAAAGATTTATAGCTGTGGTGAGCCTGGGGCACAACCTTCCTACTGGGCAGGAGTCTCCACACTTGGCATGCGACCTACTCGTCTCTATTCTCCTCCAGCGGATTCTTGATATAGGAATGGCAGCTGTTTGGAAAAGGCTCAAAAGCAACTAAAAGCAATTGCTTGGATGGTTATGAGGGCTTCCCTAGGCAGGAACAAGACAAAGAAAATCTCCGAGTTGACGGACAGAAAAACCAACCAGAGTGGGTTGAAGCAGATGGGAAAAGGAATCCTAGTTTTTCACTGACACCAAGAGGGAGAAAAGTCTATATGGTTCCTCTGCTCTCCAGGGAGTGGGTGTTCTAGAAATCTTTGTTGAAGTAATATTGCAGAGATGACTGGGCAACATAAGCTTATTTGAGATCATGGTATTAGCCAACTTTCTCTTCCTCAAAGTTGGCCAGAGAGATCCATCTGGCAAAATTTTCAAAACTCAGTTCTAGAAACTGTACAGTCACCAGCTCATCTCACCTACTATGTTTCCCCAGAGCTGAACCACCCTAACTAGTGAGTCAGGGCTACTGGGGATGAGAACAGATAATCATACAATAGTTATGGGTAATTTCTTTGACAGTAGGAGAGAGCTACAGTCACAATGCTAAGAAAAGGGAGACTCCTATTACCAAACTGAATGGTGCCCGGCACTATGGCCTGGCCAGCGGGCAGCTGCCTAAGAGTATGTGCCAGAAGCCCTCAGGCTTGGTGTGGGCTTGGTTTTGGCTGGCGACATTTAGCACCAGCACATAAGGTGAAAACTTGAAGGTGTTTGACAACCGGCTCCAGGAAGCATGCACCTGAAAGGCAGCCTCAGAGAAAGCCACATACCTAACATAGAAGCTGACCAGCCACAAGGATATTGACATACAAGCAGAACCAGGGCCTAAAAATGCAGAATGCACAGTTACAGACTCTAAACTCACTGTGGATATTCACATCTCCCTGGAGACCTTAAACAAAAACCACCGAAAAGGAGTCCCCTTACCTTTCGATGGTCGTTGGGGAAATTCAAGCCCCAAATGGTCTGGCTGTTCTCCAGTGATTATTAGGTATTGCTTTAGGAATCCAGTGCCTCACACAGTGCTCTTGCTCCTACTCAGCCATGGTGTTGCTTGGCAGGAGCCTACAGACGTTCAGTTTCCATGTTTTGCAGACCCCAAAGGGGTCTACCTGGAACCTCCCTGTCCTCCTCCACTCGGCCCTGTTTATCCAGCACAGCAGCACCGGCTTCCGTCAGCCCAGGAAGGCATAGTCATTCCAACTGCACAGGCTCTTTAGGGGTTTTCGAGGAGAAGGGCTGAGGAATGAGCAAAACTGCCTTCTTGCACTCAGCTCAAGAGAATGGGATGTGAGGGAGGTCCTGTTGTTGTCTCATATTCTCTGAAAGCCCACACGCTCTAATATACATGGGGACAAAATTATGGCATGATCTTTAGCCTCAGGGGGCCAGGGATGAGTCTTCCATGAAAAGCTACAGTGCCAGCTTCCCACAGAAGCAGAGCAGCAGTTAAGGAACAGCACAAACCATCAGTGATTGGCTGGTGTGATTGCACTTAGCCAGCAGAGCTTTTCAGTAAGATGGAGAGGCACTCCCCGTTGTTTGCACTGGGGCCCTGAAACACCTATTCAGCCCCATTGAATGCACATATTACACCATCGTTGTCACAATTTGCTTGTTTGTCGAGTCTACAAATATTGGATGCAGGCAGCCTACTATGTGCCAGGCACAAATCAAGCACTGAATTGTCGGCAGAATGACAAAATGGAACCTCACTCAGCCTGAGAGCGCAGTGTGCGTGTGTGCGTGTGTGTGTGTGTGTGTGTGTGTGTGTGTGTGTGTAGGGGGCATAAGTATAAGATTATTTTTTTTTAAAAAGGTGTTGCTTGAGCTAAATTTTGAAATATGAGTGGGAGTTACCCCAGTGTATAAGGGAGGGGGGGAAGCATTCCAGGAAGAGGTAAAAGCACATGCCAAGGCATGGAGCTATATGGGGACTCCATCACGGCTCAGATGGTATGAAGCCAGCTGGGTGCTGAATCGTAATAGGCAAGGAAACTGACGTTCACATAAGGAACGGCCTAAAGAAATGGTTTGAGATAGTAGGCTTAAAAGTGTTTGTTTAAAAGAGTATAAAAATGTCGATTTTCAGGGAGAAAAGAAACCCCAGAGAATCGGATTTTCTGAGGTCAGGAAGCAGCATAGTTCTTTTAAGTCCCTGGGCTGACCACCCAGCAGGAAATTCCTCCTTATAACCTAAGCACGCTGGTAAGAGGTGACTGTAGTGAGTCATTGGGGTTTTCCCTTTTCCCTCTGGGAGACCGAGAAGCCTGATTAGAAGTCTAAAAAAAGGTAGAAGAAAAAAAGAGAAAGAAAAGGGAAAGCAAGCAAGCCAGTCAACCTACACACTGTTATTTTAGTGAGAAAAACGCCAATAAGATGAAGCATTTCTCAAACCAGAGGTTATGTACATAAAAGGGCTTTGTAAATGGTAACATGTTATTCAAATACAAGGTACTGTCATCTTATCGTAAGAAGTCAAGAGTGTGGCCAGTTTACTCAAGGCATATGAGCAAAGTAACGTGGGTAGGGCAGTGGCGGGGGGTGGGGGGGGGCTAAGAATGTGCTGCCAGAGGAGGCATAGAAGTGTTGCATTTCAGTGATGCTTGGGAAAAGGCACACTCCACCCTGATTCCTGTGGATACTCTGTAAAGCTGTCATGTCCCCCTTACTTTTCTTACTCTTCATGGTAAATGGTTAAAGAAATGCAGACTGATCCTATGAGCACTCCTCAAGGGCAAGGAACTCTGGTTATTATCTAGTATAGTGCCTGGTAAGTAGGTAGCACTTAGTAAAATATATGTGGTTCTCTGAGGGGATGGCTGGAAGGGGAGGAGGAGGGAGGGAGAGGTTATAATGGAAAAAATAATCACGTCTCCCGCTGGACACTGATGGTCTTGGTTTCTTGGTTCCAAGGCTGGTAAATAATTCCTGTCAGAACTGGTCATTAAGATTGAGGGGTGGAGTGGATAATGATGTCCCATCAGCAATGAATAAATCACTACTGGAGAAAAGCAGGTGGGACTGGGAGACCATAGATTCTGGAGCTAGAGAAAAGGAAACTATTTGCATCAATATGATTCACTTAGGAACCAGAATACTGGGTATGGGGAAATACAGGAAGTAGGAGGAAATGGGCTAGGGAAGGTCCTATTATTCATGTTTGAGGAAAAGGGAGCACTGTCAAAAAGATGGCAAATGTGGGAGGAAGAAAACCGTAAGAAGGTGGTCAGAGAAGATCTGAAAGATTAAAGACATTGGTATATACTTGAGTGAGATTGGTTGAGTCATTCTCTCCCCTGGTCTTTCCCTTTGTAAGGATCTTTTATTGTTTGTTTTGCTTTGAGAAGATTAAGGACCCTGGTTACATCCTTCACACCCATTCTGGAATGATTTGATGTGCAAGCTCATGTTGTGATTAGGGGACAGTTAGATCATATTCTTAGGAGGTGATATCCAAGGCCCAGTATTTGGGGGAGCATCTGGAGCCATTCAGCAACATTTCCTGGGTTATGAGTGGGTGCGATGCCAAGAGCCCTCACTGAAAAGACCAGTTTAGGAAACAAACTCTAACGACAAATCTCTGAATTGGAGCAAAGATCATATTTGCAGGTTTGCTTCTTCTGATTTCCTTTAAATACACACACACACACACACACACACACACACACACACACACACATATCCCTGTTTATTTTGGTGTCTTAACTTGATGAGAGGGGTTTGAACTGAAAGGGGGTAATAAACAGCTCTGTAATGGGAGGTGCTAAGATAAACCTTGGTCCGTTTACTCCACGGAGCTGTGCAGGAGGTGCCACACCCAGGCTTCAGGCGGCCATCGAGTGAAAAAAGAAACGCTAAAATGGGCAAACAGGTTGTCTTATTTTCTCACAGGCCCGGTCTCTCTTCTCACTCTGTGTAGCCCCAGCCCCAGGAAGCCACTTCCATTGCAGAAAGATGTCACTAGGTTTGGGTGAGTGGAAGAGCAGAGGAAGAGGAACAGAAAAGCTCTCTCGGAACGGTTTGGTGGAGAATTCCATGGCTTAGCTTCCGCACAACTCCTTTTTTTTTTTTTTGGACAAGAAACTAGTCTATCCTTGATTTCGAAATTCACACCCTTAGGATTCAGGTGGAATGAAAGCATGACCACAGCTGAGGGGGCAAGATGAGGGTGCATGACTGTGTCAGATGCAGGCCCTTTGCAGTCCCCCAGACAACGTTAAGCTTTCCTCGGTTCTGCACCTTTCCCACCCTCCTCCTCCTCATGCTGAGGCACTATGGGGCACCAGGGTCCTGAGTGGTACCTGTGGGCCAATGTCTGCTGGTGCAAGTAGTTAGATGGCTCTCAGACAGTGGGTCATGCTTCCTAAAAATGACCCTGTCTCCCCTTTCTCTCCCTCAAGGATTCTGTAGCCCGGAAGGTTGTCTCAGGGCACTCCATCCTCTAACGGGTTCCCCTAGTTCCAAGGAGCAAGTGCTTTCAAAGACCACACCTAGAGGCCTCTTCCAAACCCAATCAAGTCCAGAGCCAGCCAGAGGCATCTTCACAGTGAGGTTGCCAGTGAAGGAAGCCACACCCTGAAATCTGGAGATTCAGTGGAAAGCAGTCCTGCAGCCATCTCATCCTCAATGAAAATCTCCTCATCCACTTTATTCAATCATCACACTGGCTGAGCATATACAATTGCAAAGCCCCATGCTTGGTGCCTTAATGCAACTTGTTTAAAAACATGCATTCTTGTTTCTGCCTCTCCTTGTTACTTTTTCCCCAAATAAACTAACACACACACACACACACACACACACACACACACACACCACACCAAAACAAAAAAACACCACACAGATTTCACGATTCCAAGATTTGGGCAAATTGCTAAACCTCTCTGAGTCTAAAGTGCCTAATGTTTAAAAGGAGATCATTTCAAGGCTGCTATAAGGATTATATAAGATGCTAAACATCCCTGGTGTAGAATTGGCACCCAGGTGCTCAAGAATCCTACATATCCTCTCTCCCCTCCGTCAAAGGACTTTCCTGACAGGACCTGCCAGATTCAGCTGTTGCACCTGAGTTTACTTCTTCCTCCTGTTCAAAGCCAGGGGTTCAAATCTTCAGAGGCCTCACTTGGTCCTTCCCTTCCTTGAGCCTTGCGCTCCGACGGAAGTTCCTGCCTCCGCTGAAACCCAGCTTGCAGCGCATCTGGCTACCACCAAGAACCAACATCCTAATGAGGGGCCAGGGACCCAGGCGGCAGCCCCACCAGGTCCCCACCTCCGGGCCACGCTGGAGGCACACAGGTGAGGGCACCTTCAGTCCGGAGGGAGGTCAAGGCCAGAGTCCTCTGGGCATCTGGGAAGTTACTCCTGGCCTGGATCCCCTCGCAGGACCCTCTCCTCCCAGGCAGAGGCTCCTTCCTTCCAGACAGTCCCAGGGCGCAGTCTACGGACCTCCTGGAAGTACTTACTGGTCCCCTGTGGGGTCCATCCGCCACCACGCAGGCTGCTGAGGCTCCCTGGGGGTCTCCCCTGTTCCCAACTGATCTTCCGGAGGCAACTCCAGAGGCTACCCGTGCCCTCCCGTAGTGACACAGACGCTCTCGGGGGACGCCGCCGCCACGGGCCTCCCCCGGGCCGGCAGCAAGCGCAGAGCGAGCCCTGGGAGTCTCCATTCACCCCGGGGACAGACGGCTCCCCGCAGCGGCGCGGGACTCTCCCCCCGGGTGGCGGCGGCAGACAGCAAGGTCTACCCGGGTCTACCCACCGCCCCGGGACCCCTTCGGGGCGGCTTCCGCACAGCACCTCACGAGTCCCCCGAGGGTCCCTCCGCCCCCGACCCCGCTTACCCGGGCTGTCAGGGTGCGGGACGCGGTCCGGGGTGGCGGACTACACCGCTGGCCCCGCGTCACCCATGGGCGCTGGGAAGCCGGCGCGCTGGGCGCTGGGTGCCGGGGCCCAGCCGGGAGGGAGCAGGCGGCGCGGGCGGAGCGCAGGCTGCGGCGGCGGCGGCGGCGGCGGTGCGCGCTGGGAGCACACCCACCCTCCGCCCCCCGCCCCGCGCGACTGCGGGGCTGCGGCGCGTGCGCCCGCGCGAGACCACCGCCGGGCCCGGTGCGCCCGCCCCGCCCCCGAGCCTCCCGGCGGGCCGGCTGGGCCCGGCGGCTCCGCTGCGACCCGGCGGCACCGGAGTGAGGCGCTGGGGGACCGGGGAAGGGCGCCCCCGGCCAGCGCCCCGGCTCTGCGGCGCGGGGACTGCGCCAGCGCGCCCGCCCGCGGCAAGGTCAGTGGCCTCGGGGAGGAGGCGCCCCGGGAGGGTCACGGCCGGCACCCGCCCGCGCGCTCCTGGGGGGCCCGCACCCCCTGGCTGGGGCAGTGAGAGTGACGCACCCGCACCCTCTGTCTGGGCGCTACCTCCCTGACCAAGGTGCTCGCTCGGGCGTCCTGGCCGGCGACCCTAGCCTGGGCGCACTCACCCTGCGGCAGGTCCCCAGGAGGAGCGGCCACAAAATGCTCGGCTGGCCCAGCGCTTGCGGCGGCGGCGTTTTCCTAAACGAGGGGCCTTCGTTTCCAGCAGCAGCAGCAGAGGGTCCTGTCTGGAAGGTAACCCACGGGTGGCTGCAGCCACCTCTCCGCTCAGACTGTCCGAGCAGCCAGCTCATCTGGAGGCCGGCCGTTCTGCAATGCATGTAACATGCCCTACACCAAACTGCTCCGAAGAGGGCGAGAAAAGAAAGGTCAGGTCAGAGAGCACCTAGCAGCTAGTCCCAAAGACATAAATGAAGATATGTAAATAATAGGACAAGGACCTCTTTCTTTAAATCGACTGCATTTACATTTTAGGCATACTTCCATTTTCTTGGGGCCTTCAGCTTCTATTTCTCAGATGCAATGCACATCATCCTTTTTTGGATCATCTAGTATTTGTTAACGCACTGTTCTAGAGGGTTAAAAAAGAGGCCGCTTTGTCCTTAACAGCATGTGACTAACCAATGAGGGATGTAAGGTAAATATGGTACTACATATTGCTATCACTTTTTCCCCCCAAAAAAAATATTTTTATTGATTTCAGAGAGGAAGGGAGAGGAAGAGAGAGAGAAACATCAATGATGAGAATCATTGATTGGTTGCCTCCTGCACTCCCCCTACTGGGGATGGAGCCCCCAGTCTGGGCATGTGCCCTTGACTGAAATTGAACCCAGGACTCTTCAGTGCTCAGGCTGTTGCTCCATCCACTGAGCCAAACCAGCTAGGGCTCTTTTTTTCTTTATTAAATACTAGAGGCCCCGTGTATGAATTGGGGAGGGAGGGGGGGGAGTTTTGAATAGTTGGCGGCTGGCCCCACCCCTGGTTGAACTTCCTGTCAAGGGGATAATTTGCATATTAGCCTTTTATTATATAGGATGTTCTTTATTCCTTTTTAGAAAGAAAGGAAGGGAGAGGGCGAGAGAGAGAAAACATCCATGTAAGAGAGAAATGTCAATTGGTTGCCTCCCACATGCACCCAGATTGGGTTTGAACCTGCAACCTGGGTATGTGCCCAGACCAGGAATCAAAGCCATGACCCTTAGGTACATGGGACACTTCTACAACTGAGCCACACTGGCCAGTGTTTGCTATCATTTTTTAAACAAAGTGCCAGGGACTAGTCTAGACCCTTTAAATATATTAGCCATTAATTTTCACACCATATCGTGGAGAGTATGTGCTATTAGCTTTTACATTTTGCTGGTGATGAAAATGAGACAGAGGTAGGTTAAACAACTCACCTGAGGTTACATAGCTACTGTGTGGTAGAGGTGAGATTGAAATTCAAGTATTCTGACGTCAGACTACAAGTTCCCAACCATTTTACTTTACTACCACAGTGAAAGGAAAGGCTGCTAACCACTAATATGTGGAGTTCTAAAATTAGAACATATTTCTCAGGAACCACTACACTCCCCCCCCCCCTTTCTTTTTTGCTTGTGAAAGTAACACAGAAGAACAGCTTTCCATATAGCCTGGTGGACCCTGACATTCTTTAGAATTATATCACACCAACAATTTTCACAAATAAGATTCTCTGGACTGTTTTTAGTGAGTGTTTTATTTCTATGCTGTGTGGTAGGCTTATATGGAAGACAAGGGTGCAATAATATCACCATAGAAATCTCTGTTGGTTAATTTTTTCCTTCATTCAAAAAAAAAAAACACACCCAAAACCCCCACATGTGTATTGTACACCTATAGTATGCCAGGCTTTGGGCTGAGAACGAAAAGGGATGCAAATAAAATTAGACACAGTCCTTTTCCTCAAGGAACTCTGATCTCACAGAGGAAATAAGAATTGTCGGAGAATCTAATACAAAAGAGAAAATGAGTTGTGTTCAACAGAGGATGCAATGCAATGGAAGTTCCAAGGAGGAGAGAGACAGAAGGGAGATGTGTGGGTTAAGGAAATGCATCATTATTATTTAACTTTCATTGATATTAAAGCATTACAAACAGTATAAAATTTATTAAATTCCCTTTTTAAAAGATTCCATACAAAGTTCTCATGTTCAAAAAAGATAGCTTTTTACTATAAGGATTATTCAGAGTATGGAGAAGTTAATCAGCACAAATTTTTGTTATTGCTAATCCTCACTTGAGGATATTTTTCCATTGATTTTTAGAAAGAGTGGAAGGGAGGGAAGCAGGGAAGAGAGAGAGCGAGAGCGAGAGCGAGAGCGAGAGAGAGAGCGAGAGAGAGAGCGAGAGAGAGAGAGAGAGAGAGAGAGAGAGAGGCATAGATTGATTGCCTCCCTCTACATCCACCCTGACCAGGGCCAGGGATCAAACCTGCAACCCGGTTTCATGCTCTTGACTGGGAATCTAACTCTTCACCCTCTGGTGCTCAGGCCATTGCTCTAACCACTGAGCATGCCAGCCAGGACAAGCATTCAGTTTTTTTTAACATGATGTATGTTAGGTATAGGTTTTTCAGAGACGTTCTTTATCTGTTTAAGGGAGCCTCTAATAGCTGAAGATGGCCTCTGGCCAATAGCTAGCAAGAATCCAGGGCTTCAGTCTTGCAGCCATAGGAAAGAGTTCTGCCAATAATCTGAGTGAGTTTGTAAGTGTATTATTCTTCCTCAGTGATGATCAGTTTCCTATTGCTGCTGTAACAAATTTACACAAACATAGTGGTTTAAAACAACCCAAATTTATCTCCCAGTTCTGAAGATCCGAAGTCCAAAATGAGTCTCACAGGACTAATATAGCCGGGCTGTATTCCTTCTTGAGGTTCTGGGGAAGAATCATTTCTTTGCCTAGCTTCTAGAAGCCACCATGTTCTTGGCTTGTGGCCCCTTCCTCTGTCCTCAAAGCTAGCAATGGCCAATCAAGTCTTTCTTACATCAGATCACTCTAACTGTTTCTTCCATTGTCACATCTCCTGACTCATCTGCCTGCTTCTGTCTCTTATAAGGACCCTTGTGATTACATTGGGACCACTCAGATAACCCAGAATAATCTCCCCATTTTAAAATCCTAATTTTTTTAAAAATTTTATTCAGGTATAATTGAGAAACAACATTATGTTAGTTTCAGGTATAAAATATAATAATTTGACATTTGTATATATTCCAAAATGATCACCACAATGATTTTAGTTGACACTCGTTACCATATATAGTTACATAGTTCTTTTTCTTGTGATGAGAATGTTTAACTCTCTAGCAACTTTCAAATATGCAATACAGTATTATTAACTATAGTCACTATGCTGTACATTTATGTCCTCATGACATTTATTTTGCAGCTAGAAGTTTGCAGATAAGTGACTTACTTCACTTAGCATTTGACTATTGTAAATAATGCTGCAATAAGCATGGGGTGAATAAATCTTTCTGAGTTTAGTATTTTTATTTTCTTCAGATTAAGACCCAGAAGTGCAATTACTGGATCATGTTGCAGTTTAATTTTTTGAGGACTCTCCAGACTGTTTTCCACAGTGGCTTCACCAATATACATCTCCAGCATCAGTGCACAGGGGTTTCCTTTTTCCCACATCATTGCCAGCACTTGGTTTTGGTGTTTAATTCTCTTTATATTTTGTTGGATTCAGTTTCCTATTATCTTGTTGAGGATCTTGTGTTTATATTCGTGAGGGATATTGGTTTATGGTTTTTTTCTTTTTCTTTTGCTACCTTTGTCTGTATCCCAGTGAAACTGACTTAATAGAATTGGTTGGGAAGTGATTCTTCTTCTGCTATTTTCTGGAAAGTTTGTGAAAGATTGGTGTTATTTATTCTTTAATTTTTGATAAAATTCACCATTTTAGTTATCTGAGCCTGGGCTTTTATTTGAAGAAGGTTTTTAAATGACTGATTCTGGGTCTATTTCCATTTATTCTTGAATTAATTTTGGTAATTTGTGTCTTCTTAGGAATTCTATAGAATTATGTTATATAAACCTTCCTAATTATGTTATACTAGAGGCCTAGTGCACAAAATTCATGTACAAGGGGAGTGTTCTTCAGCCCAATCTGCACCCTCTCCAATCTGGGACCCCTTGAGGGATGTCTGACTGCCCATTTAGGCCAGATACTAAATCCAGGCCTGCTGGCTCCAACTGCTCGCCTGCCTGCCTTCCTGATTGCCCCTAACCCAATGGTTAGCAAAAATTGTGGCTTGTGAGCCATGGTTGGCTGCTCTGTTGACTAATGAGTTTGCCGACCACTGGAATAGGGGCTTACTCACAAGGAACCACAACAGCCTGTAATTATTGGAATTGAGAGGCTAGGTCAGTAGTCAGCAAACTCATTGGTCAACAGAGTGGCAAACCGCAGCTCATGACTACCCTAACTGCTTCTGCCTGCCAGCCTGATCACCCCCTAACCACTCCCCTGCCAGTCAGATTAATGCCTAACTGCTCCCCTGCCAGCCTGTTTGCCCCTAACTGCCCTCCCCTGCAGGCCTGGTCCCCTCCCAACTGAACCTCCTCTGCTGGCCATCTTGTGTCCACATGGGGGCAGCTATCTTGTGTTTTTGAATAATGGTCAATTTGCATATTACTCCTTTATTAGATAGATAGAGACCTAGTGCATGGGGGGCCGGCTGGTTTGCCCTGAAGGGTGTCCCAGATCAGGGTGGGGGTTCCCTTGGGGCATGGGGCAGCCTGGGTGAGGGGCCTCTGGTGGTTTGGAGGCTGGCCACACCCCTTGGCCACCCAAGCAGAGGCCCTAGTATCTGGGATTTATTTATCTTTTATAATTGAAACTTTGTAGCCTTTAGCAGAGACCAAGGCACCCAGGGCTGTGAAAGCTTGTCTTCCTCCATTGCCGGGGGCAACTCAAACTTCCTGCTCTCTACAGCTCTGTGGCTGCCACCATTTTTGTTGGGATTTATCTTCTATATTTGAAACTTTGTAGCCTTGAGTGGAGGCCTGGGCTGGCAGGGTATGTGGAAAGCTTGGCTTCCTCTATTGCCGAGGAAACTCAAGTCTCCTGTTCTCTCCGTGGCTGCAGCCATCTTGGTTGGGTTAATTTGCATACCCACTCCTGATTGGTTGGCAGGCGTGGTTTGTGGGTGTAGTGGAGTGATGATTAATTTACATATTATTCTTTTATTAGATAGGATAAGTTGGCATAAAGTTTATATCATTTCTTTATAACTCTGTTAGTTTCTGTAAAATTGCTAGGGAAGTCTCCTATTTCGTTTCTATTTTAATAATTTATGTCTTTTCTCTTTTTCCGCCCCTGATGAATCTAGCTAAAGGTTAGTCCATTTTTGTTCTTTTCTAAGAACCAGCTCTTGGTTTCATTCATTTGCTTTCTTGTTTTCTGTTTTCTATTTCGTTTATTTCTATTTTCTATTGTTATTTATTTTCTTCTGCTAGCTTTGGGTTTAGTTTGCTCCTCTTTTTCCTACTTTAAGTTTAAAGCTTAAGTGATTGACTTGGAATCATTCTTTCTCAATAAAGGCTTGCACTGGTACATTTTCTCTTTCTTGCCTTCTCATCTCCCTGGAATGTTGCCATAGTGCTCCTCTTTAAACTGTCAGCTTCAGAACCTCCTTTCTATGGTTTAGGAATCACCAGTTTTATGGGTGTTGAAGGGTGCCAGTGGGCAACCACAGTCTTGCACTGGGCATCCAGTATCCAGTACCAGTACTCACTGTCTAGTACCTGCATTTCAGTGTCCAGTGCAATAGCCTGGAAGGTTCAGCTGGAGAAACCAGGGTTCAGTGACTGCACCGCAGCATCTTCTTTGTTTGGTTCCCTCATGTGATTTTGGCTTTTACTCTGAGCAGTATCCTTTTGTTTCTGCTTTTAAATCTTGGGTCTTCAGTCTTTCTAGGGATTCTCTGAGCTACACAGTATTTTTCCAATAAACTCCTTTTCTAATGAAATCAGTCAAAGTTGTTTTCTGTTTATTGAGTGGTAACCTTACTGGTATATGTACCCTGCCTTACCTTGCCTCACAGTTTTGCTATCTAAACCTTATGTTCTTTTAAAAGTCAGGCCAGATATTATTTTCTTCACATCAGGTATATTAATACCCCACCACCACCACCCCGTGCTTGTCCCTATTATCATTTCTACCACTTTGTAGTAGTATCACTATCTGGATTTCGGTCTCTCTTACTAGACTATGAATTTCTCAAGGCAAGGACCATTGTTTATTCTCAATGTCTGAGATTTAATGAGTACTCAAAGGTACTAACATAAATGTTTGGTGTTATTACTTTTTATGTCCTTAATTTAAAAAAAATTTTTTTTTTGCCTCTAAACTGAGGCCATAGTAGCCCATGGAAACTCTTAGTCATTCCTTAGAACACAGTTGCTTAGTTTCCAGCAAATGAAATTTAGCTAATTTCTAGGATATGTTGCCTGGTTCTAAGACATTACAAAGTCAATTTTCTCTGTAAGAGTATGTCTTCCCTATTTCGGAGAATAGTTGGTAAGTGTGCTATTTTTTTCTGCAGTTACTTCTAATTTGTGCCAGAAGCATGTGAATTATTAATGAGACTTGTTTCATGTTCAGTAAAACCCTAGAAAAATAAAATGTTCAGAGCTGTAAAAAAAGAGGGTGCAAATAACAATATAGGTAATATAAGTCTGACCATGGAAAGACTTGCTTATTAGCTCTTTGAGAACTGGGATCGTGTTATTCTTCTTTGAATTCTCACAATAGCTTGAACATGATAGATATACATATATGTATCTTTTTATTAATTTTACTCTACATATCTTTTTATTAATTTTTTTATTCTCTGATTTTGGGCAGTTCAGGAAATATTTGGACAAATAGAATATATATATTTCTAGAAGAAGCAGACAAAATGATTTTGAGCCAGGAAGAGTACAAATTTAGATAGCCTTAAAGTCTTATGTAAACTGAGAAAAGAAACCAGAAAAACTTTAAGTTTGGACTCTGGGTCTGTTCTCTGTACACGTGATAGCCCCTATTGTAAACAGTTTTGAAATCCTTTGATAATTGTTGGGGAGACTCTTATACATGTTCTTAATCTGCTTTCTGAGGTCCTATGCCTTATGGGATTGACTGAAAACTAATTGAGAAGCAGTGAGTGGTCCTCTGAGAGGACTCCTACTTCCAGTACAGCATGCAAGAATTGGGTTGAAATTTTAGAATTAGTGATCCACTAGCTCAAAAGCAAGCTTCAGGGCATTGTCACCCTAAGAGAAGATAGGTTGATGTAGCTTCTAGGTAAGATTCTTGTTATTTAGTGGCCTCTCTGGGAAAGCAATAAACAACGATAATACACTTGGGATAAAGGACTCTCTGAGCTGGCATGAGTGTAAGTAGAGGGGGGTTTATAAATGAAAAATTCACAGTCTAGAGTGAGACAGGTAAATAGGAGTGGATGTGCCATGAAGTGGCTTGCACAGGCTCATTCCAAGACCTTGGAAAGGGCTTAGAAATATTATATTAGTAATCATTTTTCTTAAAGATGTACACACACACACAAAATAACAGACATGAGGCTAGATGTCTCATAAAACCTACATCTACCCTTGTATTCAAGTACGTCAACAGCTACAGCATGTTGTGGTACAGTACCATAAAGATATTATTATAGTTCTGTGGAGGCGCTAAAGAAAGGCATCCTGCTGAAGGTGCCATTCGAGTAGGAAGAGAATTCATTCACTAGGAGAGCAAGTATTTTTGTCTTTTTATTCATCATGCCACTGCCAGTATCTAGAACATTGCCAGGCACAGGTCAACTGGTCAATAAACATTTTATTTAAAAAAATAGGAGTGAGTCAGAGTAGATGGTTGGAGGTAGTGTATGTGTGAAGAGTCTAGCAGCCTGGTGAGGCAGGTGCCTGTGAGAGAGTGGTGAGTGATGTGGCTGGAGAATAGGTAAGTAGGAACCAGAGCATGGGGATTTCTGTTAGACCAGACTTAGATTTTGGACTCACTGAAGTCTTTAACCTTGGGAGTGGTATGATCCAATTTGATTTTTTTTTTCTAATTTGATTTTAGAAAGATTATTCTGGAAGCTGTGTGGAGAATAGAGCAGAGGGGATTGAGGTTTGAGTTAGGAAATTGTTGCAGTAGTCCAATCAAGAAATGATTAGAACCTGAGCTAAGACAATAGCATTATAGATAAGGGAACACATCCAATCAACAATTTAGGAAGTAAAATGGCACACAATAGGCACAGTGCATATTGAACTGTGAACATTCTTGAACTGTTGAATCCAGCTGAATGAAAACTTATTCATTCAGTCACTTCAACAAATATTTAATGAGTGCCTACTATGTGTCAGTGCTTGTGTAGACATTTGAAATAAAACAAAGAAACATTTAGATAAGGTCCCTGCTTGGAGTCTGTGAAAAATACAGATAAATAACCTGGCAATTACAAATACTATATCAGGATAAGTGTTATGAGAGGGGAAATTTAAAGTATAGAAATAGCCTTAGCTGGTTTGGGTCAGTGGATAGAGTGTCAGCCGGTGGAATGAAGGGTCCGGAATAGACTTAGAAACATTATAGTCACTCCTTTTAAAATCTTTCTCCCATTACCTACCTTCTATTCTGGTTAAAAGCACATGCCTAGGTTGCGGGCTCAATTCCCAGGAGGGGGCGGCTGGAGGCAGCTGATCAATGATTCACTCTCATTACTGATATTTCTATCTCTTCCTCACCCTTCCTCTCTGAAATAAATAAAAAATATATATTAAAAAATAAAGTGTTGTAGAAACATGTAGAAGGAGTAGCTTACACAAATTTGTGGGGTTGGCAAAAAGTTCCTAAAGAAAATTATGTCCATGGTGAAACAAGAAGAATGAGTAGAAGTTAGACAAGTGAAGAAATAGGGGTGAGGTTAGGGAAGAAGAAAGACTGTGGAATACATTTTTAAGGCTAGAGTTAAATGACTATGGACCATGAAGACATAGACAGAAGGTTAAGGGACTGGTGAGAAGATGAGTTCAGTTATGCTGTCTTAGGTTTGAGACATCCAGATGGAGACAAAGGATATGTGGATTGGGAGTTCTCAAAAGAGGTCAGGACTGGAGAGAATATAGATTTGGGAGTCATCAGGGTAGTTCTTGAAGCCCTAGGTAGTATTGAAATCATCCAAGCTGAGTACATAGACAGAACATTGACAGAAACCAAGGACACATTCTTTTAAGGGGCTAGAAAAAGAAAACCCTTGGGAGAGACTGAAGAAGTGACTGGACAGAAAGAAGAAAATATTGGAAGAGAACGAAACTAGAGGGAGGATGGAGTAAGGAGCCAGAGAACGGCAGGAGAAGAATAGAGCAAGAAGTGACCAATTTCAGAACTCTTGCTGAGTCCTAGAATGGTAAGCATTAAAAAGTTCTCACTGGTTTAGGGAACATGGGTGTTGTTGAGGACTTGGCAAGAGCAATTTCAGTTAGAGAGATTGGTGGCAGGAACCAGACTGGAAGTTTTAGGAAGTAATGGGGAATTCTGGGAAGTATCCTGCCAATATTGAACAGCATTTAAATATCCATGTTAGATAAAATTGGGGAGCACATCACACCCAGCCAAGATTTTCCACATGCCTAATGTATTCTCCTATGGAAGATGTCTGTCACGGAGACAATAAGTGACAATGAGGACTTATACTAAGTATCTTGGAGACAGAGATGAAAGTAAAGAGTGTTTTCCTTATCCTATTCTGCCTGTTGAAGAACTTATTGAGTTTCTGGGTTTTTAAATTTTGTATAAGTTTCCTTTAGATACCTTGGAAAAATAATTTCAAAGAGTAGGGAAAGGGGGCTGTCTACTTCTGGCGGGAGGGTGGGGGGATTTGATGAAAAAGAGGGATAACTTTCCAGAGGATAACTACAAATTTTTGAGTTCCTGGTGCCTCTATATCAGAGTTACCATTTATATCAAATCAATTTTCACCGCTAATGTAAAATCATCATTATTAGACGTCAGAGGAAGTGGAAGCTCCCTCCATATTCTAGCCCTCAAAGGTATTAAATACAGCCAGAAATTTTATCAGGAAAAAAAAATCATATTTACTCAATCGTTTTCCGGAACTCCAGTGACTAGAGGAATTATGAAAGTGAGTAAAATGACATATGTGAATTTTAGAGCATTTAGCTTCCTGTAATAGACACAAATTGACCTCAAGAAAGGTCATGTAAATACATTGGTAGAGGGCATTGGTACTGGAGTCAGAGTGATCTGTATTCAGAATGGTAAATTGTATTAGGTTGATATATACCCTTGGCAGTGGTTTCTTAATATCGCTAAATCTTAGTCTTCTGTGAAATGGTGGTTAAATAAAATAATGCACATAAAGCTCTTAGTATAATGTTTGGCATACAGTACGCATTTAATAAATGTCAGTTGTTATATTGCCCATGATTATAAAATTGTTCAGTGCTGGAACAAATTTCACAAACATTGCTATGTATTTTATATAATATTTTCTTAAACCTATAGCTACATGGGCATAGTAGAGACGGTATATACTATTATGCATTTTATGTGATTATCTTATATGTTAGTTTGGAAATACAGGATAAGCTTTCTTATTCTGACATTGAGTGACTCCTTTTAAAATCTTTCTCCCATTACCTCAACTTTATTCATCAAATCAATTCTCTCCTCAAATATCCAAGTTCTCTTTTACTTACAAATGACAGAAACCCAATTCAAACATATTTGAGCAAAGGCTTATGTAATTGGGATGTCAGGGGTTGAGCTGAATATGAGAATCAGAGCGTTATTAATAAACAGTCTAAGTATGACAGCACTTATACTTTGAAGTGGAAGAGAGACCACAATTGAGCAGCAAACAGATGATGTGATAGAACGGCAGAGCTCAGTCAAAGCAGGTTTGTTATGCTAAAGTCAGGGTCCTGGCTAGGAATACCTGGTGAGCACATCACATCCAGCCAAGGGATATGGGATAGGGATACCTGAATAGATGCTTCAGAGGATTTTGGCTCTAAAGACTCCTCTGAATCTTCAAAACTTGCAGAAGTGGCCTACTTTTCCATAATAAGAGCTATTTTGATAGCTCTGTTTTGATAGACATTGTAATACAATATAAGTTATAGAATCCCTCCTGCCATTAGGCAATAGGTGCCCTCGTCAGGAGCCCTACCTCCTCTCCTGGCTACTGTGCCTATAACTTATGGTCACATACCAACACAACCTGGCTGAGGAAGTGCTGTACCTGGTAAGGGGGGAAAGATGTTGTACACTGAAGGAACTGTAAGAATTAGCATATACTAGAAGAAGCATTGTATTTTGAAGGTACTTTATCAGGTGGGATAGAATATAATAATGGATAGCAGTAATTTATGGACTTATGAACAATTTTGGGGGGACATGGGATTTAACATCCTGGCAAAAACCCCAGGAGATTGGGGTGGTTCTTCTAGAGTCTTTAAGAAAGTGATGGCCAATGTTGAGTGAGGTAGAAATGCTTGAATGACCCTAGATGGGTAGATAGAAGAAGGAATAAAGAGGCTCAGGAAATGGGCAAGCAGGAATGGCTATATTATGTGAGGCCACAAAACATTCCCGTTGATTATATTCCATGGGAGAGCTCAGAAGCCATGCCGTTCATCAAGACCATTAAATGAGTGATGTCTCTAGATAAAGTATAGCTAGTATCACCATGGCAAGTAAATGGTATGATGATTCCTCTAGTTCCTTTCTCCAAGGCACCTTAAGTGATTGTATACTGGGGAAGAGAAAATACCCAGGCATTTATTTATATATAAATAATATAAACATAAACATAAACATAAATATAAATATAAATATATTATTGATTTCAAAGAGGAAGCTAGAAGGAGAGATAGAAATATCAATGATGAGAGAGAATCATTGGTTGGCTGCCTCCTGTACATCCCCTACTAGGGGTTGAGACCACAATCCGGGCATGTGCCCTGACCAGGAATTGAAGTGTGACCTGGTTCATAGGTCGCTGTTCAACCTAGACATTTTGAAGACTATTAGACATACAGTCTGAACTGACATTGATACCCTATCACAAAGATGGAAGCACAGCTCCAGTAGTCTTATTTGGGTTCTGGAAGCAATATATCCTCCACCTAGGATTATTGCTCTGGCTCAAATACCAGGTGACATGGAAGGAGAGGCCTGCTTAGAATGAGACCTGGAAAAGAAAAGGGCCCTGCCAATAGGATCTGGAGGACCCTAGAGTATTGGAAGTGTCAGTAGGAAGTGTTGGTAGGAAAAGATGCAGTATAGAGCTTATGCTAAGCTCCAGTGGGGGAATCACAATGCAGGCACTTGAAATTCTGGCTACTACTGCCACTGAATATTCAGCTCATCATCAATAAAGATCAATGCCGATCCCTTGATGGGGACTCCTCTTCCTTGAGGAGACCAATCAGCTACTTGATGGCAAGTCAACTACATTGGGCCTGCCCCACAATGGAAGGGTCAGTGTTCATCCTCACATGAATAGGTTACTTCTTTTGGGCATAGGTTTATATTTCCTGCCCATTGTACTTCAGCCAGGATCATTATTTATTAGGAGCTTGTGGAATGCCTGATCTGTAGGCAGGGATTCTCACACACCGTAACATCAAAACATGGGACCCACTTTACCGTAAAGGATATGTGAAGTGGGCTCATGATCATAGGTCTACCAGTCATATCACATACTGCACCAATAAGGGCAGTAATGTTGAAATAGCCTCTTAAAGGCACAAGTAAAATGCCAACTTGGTGGCAACACTGTGAAAGGATGGGTACTGTACTTCAGAGTGCAATATACAGGGTGGGCAAAAGTAGTTTTACCATTATTTGTGAGTACATGAAACACTGAGTTTATTCTTATATTATTATATATTCATTATTGTATTGTTTCCCATACTATCCTTACCATTGGACTCCTGTAAACTTAATTTTTGCTCACCCTGTATATAGAGAGAACTTTATATGGTGCTAGATCCCCAATGGGAAGAATACATGGATCTGGAAACCAAGAGATAACCCCACTTACTGTTACATATAGTGACCCAATGGGGGATTGTGTACCTCCTGTCCCTGCAACGCTAAGCTTTGCAGAGTCGGAGGTCCTGATCGCCAATGATCAGTGGGATCATTGTTATGCCAGAAGACATAAGCTATGGCTGCCACCAGGACATTTTGGACTCCTTTTGTCCAAGCACCAGCCTAGAGAACACGATTCACCATATTGGCAAAGGTAATTGACCTTGATCAGCAGGAGAAGATAAGGCCACTTTTACACAAGGGAAACAGGGAAGGAGGAAATAAGGGTGGGATCTTTGTGATGCAGTTGGGCATCTCTCTTTCCTCCTTGAACAGACACATGCAATAACTCCAGTCTGAGAAGGTGTGATTACTAACAGTGTGATTACCAGACTCTTCAGCAATGAAGACCCGACAGGTCACACTATCAGGTAAGCCACCCAAACCAGCCAAGATGATAGATGACAGTGAGGGGAATTTAGAATGGAGAAGGCAGAGTATGAGTACCAGTTGTAGATCAACAGCAGTCATGAGGACTGTGGTTCATTCCACTAAACTGGCTCTTGGTCAGGAAGAGAGGCCTCTGGGAATCTTGGAAAAGCTGCTCTCCAAACCCCTGCGGAGAAGATGTGTGTAACCATGAGAATGTGCCTCTCAGATACCCTACTGTGAAGAGCAAAATTGGCTGATGCAGCCCAGCTGCTGTGTTCTAAAAACAAGACCATGCTTCTTGTGGTCTGTTTCCAGCCAGTGATAGTACACAATGGGAGGCCCATTCTTCTGACTGTCGTTTTGGCGTGAGGATTCTACATTGACTTTGCAGAAACTTTCTGACAGTCTAAGGCTCTTCCCATTGTACCTTCCTTCGTTCCTTCTTCCCTTCTCATGGGTCAATGTGTATCACTGTCTGACAGATCTCAGCCTTCTCTGGCTCCCTCCCCATTTTCTTTCACAGGCATTTCCCCCGGTTTCTTGCAAATCTGATCTGGGTGTCTGCTTCTTGGAGGGCCTGAACTAACATAGAAAGGTATAAATACACTCATTTTACAGATGAAGAAACGATTCTTCAGAGAGGTTGATTAACTTGCACAAGGTTATACAGACAGTAAGTGGCAGAGCCACAACTTAAAGCCCAGGATTATCTGGTTTCAAAGCCTGTGTGCCTAGATTTCATTTTCCTGTTTCTCTGCTTCTGCAGTTTCTGTTCACTTCATTCTCCTCTTAGACTCCTGGAAAGGCTTCTGAATATTCTAGTCTCGTCTCTCCCCTGCAAAAGCAGGAGGAGCTTTTCACTATACTTATAATATAAAGGGAAGAACATTGCACTCCTGAGGCCTGTAATAGTTCTTGAGGTAAGAGTTCCCCTGGGAAAGGAGAAACTCAGGGAGAAGTGTTGGGACAGCTTTACTGAGCTTCCCCTTCCTCCCTGGGGAGTCTTCCTGGAGAACTTACATCGTGAAAGTTCACAGTTGGTTTTATAAGAAAAATCATATGCCATTATACCCATTATCTTAGAACATATCCCTCCTTCATACAGACACTTCCTTAATTTTGTAAGCTTTCCTCTTCTTCTTCTTTAATCCTCACCCGAGTAATTTTTTTTTTTTTTATTGAATTTGAGAGGGAGAGAGGAAGGGAGATAGAAAAACATCAATGTGAGAGAGAAATATTGATCAGTTGCCTCCTGTACACACCCCAACTGGGGATTGAACTTGCAACCTTTTGGTATATGGAGTGATGCTTCAACCAGCTGAGTCACCTAGCCAGGGCGGGTTCCTCTTAATTAAATAAAACACGAACTTTCTAAGATTGGCACTGGAATGAAAATCAAGGGCTGTCTGGGCTCTCAAATGCAGGCACTGCCTGTAGAATTCATTCACCTTTTCCTGATTACAGTTTCCCTCAACACACTAGCCTCCGGGAGACAACACTCTTTTTAACATTCTGATTCTCATATGGACATAGGGCTTTTGTGAGATTCTCTATAAAAAGCTGAAATATCTGCATGAGACATTAGTAAAGGATAACAAAAGGGAAATTAAATCTAGAGAGTGCCATGAAATTTTCAGGGTCTGTAGGATGCATTCCATGCGTGGGTAGCTCACCCAGGTTCTAACCTTCCTGGTCGTTGGTGGGCCTCTTTTAGGTGATGATCACCACCTTTCCTAGGAGCAAGCTTTCTGCCTCAGGGGCCTTAAATTGTTTTGATTTTATTTACCCTAGATCAGTGGTCGGCAAACTCATTAGTCAACAGAGCCAAATATCAATAGTACAACGACTGAAATTTGTTTTGAGAGCCAAATTTTTTAAACTTAAACTTCTTCTAAAGCCACTTCTTCAAAATATACTCGTCCAGGCCCTGGTATTTTGTGGAAGAGCCACACTCAAGGGGCCAAAGAGCCGCATGTGGCTCTCAAGCTGCAGTTTGCCGACCACGGCTCTAGATGTTTGACATAAGGAATCACTTCACACGACTGCTGGAACTCTCTCCCTTATGATTAGGGATGAAGCTTCCATAGTGTAGCAGTATCATAATTTAACCTCTTCTCCTCTTCCATCTTCATCATCATTCTCATCTCTCCTGGATCATTCCCATATTCCCATCAGCATACAAGCGTGCTGTGATATACCATCTAAAAAACAACCATCTAAAAAGCAAAAAACACAAAATCAACACTCGGTGTTCAGTGACACTTTTCAGTTTATAGCTTTTTTCTCTGTTCTTCTTTCTAGCAAAACTCTTACTTGCCTCCATGGCCTCTCTTGCCATTCTTTCTTGAACCCACCTCATAATTAGACTTTCATTCCTACCATCCCACTAAAAATGCACTTGTGAAGGGCCCCCATGACCCACAGGTTATGAAATCTCACATTCCGTTCTCAGTCCCATCTTGCTTGTTAGCCACTCCCTCCTACCTTAAGAACAATTTTCACTTGACTTTGGTGACACAACATTCCCTTGGTTTTCTGCTCATATCATGAATAGTTCCTTTTCAAAGTTCTTATTATCTCATATTTGTTATTATATTGGAGTGCCCCAGGACTTGGGACTCAGCCTATCAGGGGTTGGCAAACTACCTCTGTAAAGGGCCAGAGAGTAAATATTTCCAGTTTGGGGGCCATATGGTTTCTGTTGCATTTACTCAAGAAGTCATAGACATAAATGAATGTTGACTTGATTGTTGTCATCAGTGCTTATTATGAGTCTCCTATTGCTAAATAAACAATAATTTGTCAACCTGTTATTTCTGCATAATTATATGAGCATCACTGGAGCTCAGAGGGAGGGAAGGTTTCCTTCTCTGTCATGGAAGGAAGAGAATTCTATTTTAAATTGTCTTTTCATTTCTCCCTTTTGCTCCATTTTATTTGAAATTCGGGAATTTTGAAAGATGAAAAGCTCAGTCTGAACTTTTTTCTTATTAGTGTTAGCAGTTAGCCTTTGTTAATCATCTGGGAGCTGGGGTAGGCGGAGGACAGGAAGAGCTTCAACAGCTGGTGGGGAATGAGGAACAGCTTCTGAGAAGGGTCTGAGATAGAGGGGGGTTATTTTATTTGTTGCGATGGGGTGATTAAACTCCCAAAGTGAATTTTGAGAGACAGCTGCACACAGAAAAAGAGATGGTGATTAGAATTAATTACTGTTGTAGATGTTTTGCATTACTACAGCACTTTGTACTTACAAAGAATTCTGTAATCACTTATTAACTCTCTCCCACCAGAACCTTCTGACATGGGCAGCATAACTACAGTTGTTTGTATTTGTCTTCTGGGAAGAAATCTGAGCTGCTTTTGATGCATACTAGAATTAAGGAATCAGAATCCTTATTGCAGTTCTTTTTACTCACTGTGTGGCTTTAAGGAGCCAAATAATGAGAACTGGGACATTGTCTTATTCTATAATTTTATTATGGTGAATAACTCATGAAGATGGTTCAGTGCTCTGCTAAATAATAAAATATATGTGGGCATGCAATGACTAACCCCTCTACAATACAATTTCTACAGTTTTTTTAAAATAAAAATATATCATATTTTTACATATCAAATGCTTAGCATAGTGCCTAGCATATTTACTTAATACATGCTTTATAAATGTTATTCATTATTTATACTGGAATAAGACCCATGTAACATATGCACCCACTTCACTGCTTTAAGTCTTCCTGTCTTTGGATAAAGAGGCAGACGTACATCCACTTATTCAGCAGCATTTGCTGAGTGACTACCATTTATCAGGCATTGTTCCTGGAGCTAGGGATACACTGGTGAACAATAAGGGAGGCCCTGCTCTCGTGAGTCTTATATTCTGGCAGCAGGGGTAGGACTCACATTATCATGGTGGAGGGCCTTACACTTAAGTGGGAGTTAGGCTGAGATAGAGAGGACAGAAGCATAATGAGGGTATATATAGGAAATGTGTGGGGAATTTTTTTTCTGAACTTTCATATAAAACAGCATTTTTTTCTAGAAATAGATTAAGTACATATTTATAAGCTATTCACTTTATGAAATATTTAAATACATACATATTTTATTTAAAATGTACTTATGAATTTATAAAATATTTAAAAGAAAATATTATTTATTATTATAAAACGTTAGAATGCCACTACACTGAAAATTTTAAAAATAGAAAAATTACTCATAATTTCATTAGAATATTATTTCTTTTAAGTTGCCTTAGCATATATTTGCACATAGTTTGTTCAGCACCCATTTAACGAAGCATTTTCCCATGGAAAATCAGGAATCGAACCCACAACCCTTTGGTGCACTGGCTCAGTTTCCTGATATTTGGGCGTGGCTTGGAGTTGCAGACAGTTCAGTGAGATGGCAGTAGTGGGAGACAATATCACATAAAAACATCCTGAACTCCCTTAGCCCAGGGCCTGCTTGGAAGGGATGAGATAAAGGGAGAGGATGATTAGCCATGCTGAAAAGAGCAGGTAAAGATTAGTAGACTGAAGCAGTATGAAATTCCTGGACATGTCAGGAGCCTGAAGAGAAGGTTCCAGAGGCAGAGAGGAGCCCAGATTCTCACCATTGCCTTCTTTAAAAAAATTTTTTTTAAATTTAATCTTTGTTGTTCAGATTATTACAATTGTTCCTCTTTTTTCCCCCCATAACTCCCCTCTACCTGGCTCCCACCCCTCCCTCTGTCCTTACCTCCCTCCGCATTGTTGTCATCCATAGGTGTATGATTTTTGTCCAGTCTCTCCTTGCACCCCCTCAGGCCTTTCCCCCTGAGAACTGTCAGTCCACTCTCTTTCTATGCCCCTAATTCTATTATATTCTCCAGTTTATTCTGTTCATCAGATTTTTTATTCACTTGATTTTTAGATTCACTTGTTAATAGATATTATTTTTTGTTCATAATTTTTATCTTTACCTTTTTCTTGTTCTTCCTTTTCTTAAAGAATACTTTTCAGCATTTCTTATAATACTGGTTTGGTGTTGATGAATTCCTTAGCTTTTTCTTATCTGTGAAGCTCTTTATCTGACCTTCAATTCTGAATGATAGCTTTGCTGGGTAGAGTAATCTTCGTTGTAGGTTCTTGCTATTCATCACTTTGAATATTTCTTGTCAGTCCAGTCTGGCCTGCATAGTTTCTGTTGAGAAATCAGCTGACAGTCATATGGGTGCTCCCTTGTAGGTAATTGTTTTTCTCTTGCTGCTTTTAATATTCTCTCTTTGTCTTTTGCTCTTGGTATTTTAATTACGGTGTGTCTTGGTCTTGTCCTCTTTGTATTCCTTTTGTTTGGGGTTCTGTGCACTTCCTGGACTTATAAGTCTATTTCTTTTACCAGGTGGGGGAAGTTTTCAGTCATTATTTCTTCAAATAGGTTTCCAGTATCTTGCTCTCTCTCTTTTTCTGGCATCCCCATAATTCTGATGTTGGTACATTTGAAGTTGTCCCAGAGGCTCCTTACACTATCTTCACATTTTTGGATTCTTTTTTCTTCTTGCTTTTCCAGTTGAGTGTTTTCTGCTTCTTTGTATTTCAAATCTTTGACTTGATTCTTGCGTTCCTGTAGTCTGCTGTTAGATCTCTGTATAATATTTTTTATTTCAGTCAGTGTATGTTTAATTTCAGGTTGGTTCTTTTTCATCTCCTCTTGGTTCTCACTAAATTTATCCATCTTTTCTAGAAAATTATTGAAAAACTTTATAAGCGTGGTTTTGAACTCTATATCCAGTCATTTTTTCCCCTCCATTTCTTTCATTTGTGATCTGTTCCTTTGTCTCCACATTTTTGCTGCTTCCCTGAGTTGGTAGAGTTAGCTTTGTGTGCTAGGTGTCCTATATCGCCCAGTAGCTCTGCCTTCCCAGTTACCTGAGGTGTACTCTTTTGGTGCATCCTTTTGTGGACTGTGTGTACAGCCTTGTTGTAGTTAAGTCTTGATTGTTGTTGGTATCACTTGGGAAAATTGATCTCCAAGCCAATTGGTTGTGAGGATCAGCTGTGTCTATGCTGGGAGAACTTCTGTGCTGGAGTCAGCCTTATGATATAAGACTTGCAAAACTGTAAAAGCCTCTGTGCTCGGCTTGGATGGGGCAGAGTCTCAGGGCTGAGCAGACAGCCTTGGCTTCCTGTCAGCCCTGCCCTACATGGTCCCTGGGTCTCAGTGTCCCTTGGTAATTATTGCAGCCCTTTCTGTGCGCACTCACACTCGTGTGCCTCCAGACCTCTGCCTTTCGTGGCTCCCCTGAGTTTCCGTGTGCTCTGGTAACCCATATGAGTCTGGGTCCCCAGGGTCTTGCCCAAAATGGGGGTTCAGTGCAGTCGGAAGTGGAGTTAAGTGCAGTCTCTCCCGCTAGAGAAAGCCAGCAGCACAATCAGCAGTCAGTCCTCTCTGCACGCACTGGTGTACGCTCCTCCAGACTTCTGCTTTTCATGGCTCCCCTGAGTTTCCGTGCACCCCTCCCTTTTTCTGACAGTCCAGACTCTTCCCGTCGCCCATATGAGTTCCACCTGGAACTGGGGTTTAGTGCATTCGGAACTGGGGTTCAATACAGATGGGAGTTTCTGTCTACCTCCTGCTAGAGGAAGCCAGCCAGGCATTCTGCCGCCCATCCTTTCCACATGCGTGTCTCCGTACCTCAGCTTTTTTCAGCTCCTCTGAGTCTCTGTGAGCCCCTCTCTTTCCTTCTAGTTGTAGAATTTCCATTCAGCCAGCTTCCTGTAGTTCTGGGCGATGTCCATTCTGTCTTTTAGCTATAATTTTGAAATTGTTGTGTGAGGCAGCAGTTTAGGTGTTCACTATACTACCATCTTGGTTTCTCTCACCATTGCCTTCTTAACCTCAGGTAATTTGGGGGGAAATAGCTGCCCCTACCATCCCAACATGAAGATCTACACTTTTCTTTTTGTTTAGGATATTATTGGGGCCATGGATTGAGATGCCAGCGAGAGTCCCTTCCAAAATAACCCTGATGCAAGTTAATTTTGAGTTCCACAGTCAGTGGATTTGGCCTTTTGCTGTCTTTTCCAGCTACTACCAGTGTCTTCTCAGGCTGGGTTCTTACCAAGATGCATCTAAGTTGGGATGCAGTTTTCTAATTTATTCCTCACTCTTCAGACACTGAAATGAGTTTACAAACACTTTTAATATATATTTTTTTGTGAATACACACCTGAGGATATTTTCCATTTCTTTTTCAGAAAGAGGGGATGAGGGAATGGAAGGGATGGAGGGAGGAAGTTGGGGAGAGAGACAGGTAGAAGAAACACCAATGTGAGAGAGACACATAGACACGTGGATTGGTTGCCAACCACACTCACCCCCACCATGGGGTCGGGAGTGAACCTTGACCAGGAATTTAATCCATGACTCTTTGGTGCACAGGCTGATGCTCTAACCACTGAACAATGCCAGCCAGGGCAGTTTTTTAGATTTTCAAGGTTAGAATTGTACAATTGCAGATGTCAAAAACGTCACCTGAGAAGTTCCTTTCCATGTCCTGATCTGTTTGAAGAGTTTGTTCTGCTTACAATGTCAGTACCCTGATGGCAAGATTTCATAAAATAATAACAGTACCCAATCACTAGAAATCTTCATAAACACCAGGAGTAAATGTACTTGATCTTTATAGAAATGTGTTTGGGTCTCTCCTGCTTATTTCTAGCCCCTTTCCTGAGATATTCCCTTGATTCTGCTCTGCATGTGAGCACTAGTCACAAAACCCTCAAGTGTTGTTTATTCTGGACATTAGGTACACAGGCTTTCTGGCACCTTTAATAAGAAGACCTCCACACTCTGCCTTTCTACTGGAAAATCCTGGAAGAATAAGGAACAAGAGATGCTAAATCATTACAGAGAAAACTCTCAGATTCCTTCTGTTTTATCAAAAGAAAAGTCAACTATGTCATCCTCTAACATGAAGAGACCCAGACCTAAATCCACAGCAGCGCCTAAGTACACTGAGAAACTGCACAAATAAATGACTCATCTCAGGTATTGAGAATGTAGACTTAGGGTTTGGGTGAAGTCTCTAGACCAGCAATTTTTAACTGTTTTCATAGCACACATAAACTAATTACTAAAATTCTGCAGCACACCAAAAAATACACTTTTTGCCAGTCTGACAAAAAATAGGTAAAATTTTGATTCATTCACACCAGGTATCTGTTGTGTTGGCACTTGTCATTTTTTTAACATGACATTCAAAAGGAAAAAAGATCAGTGCCCTTGACTAAATAGTCAGATATTTATTGCATGTTTTAAAATTTTTTTGCAGCATACCAGTTGAAAATCGCTGCTCTAAACATATTTAAGAGACTACCAACAATTTTTCTATTTTTCTTGGAAATGCTAATTTTACTTGCAAAAGAGAAATACCAAAATAGTATCCTATATAATAAAGAGGTAATATGCAAATTGACCCTCATGTCCTTGCACAAGATGGCTGCCCCATGTGGTCAAGGATGGCTGCCACAAGATGGCCGGCAGGGGAGGGTAGTTGTGGGCAATCAGGCCAGCAGGGGTGACCAGGCCAGCAGAGGAAGGCAGTTGTGAGGGACCAGACTTCCTGGGGAGGGCAGTTGGGGGGGGAGGGCAGGCCAGCAGAGGAGGGCAGTTGGGGGTGACCAGGCCTGCAAGGAGGGCAGTTGGAGGAGACCTGGCTGGCAGGGGAGGGCAGTTAGGGGCAAATGGGCCATCAAGGGAAAACAGTTGGGGGTTACTGGGCCAGCAAAGGAGGGCAGATGGAGGTGATCATGCCAGCAGGGGAGGGCAGTTGGGGGTAATTGGACTGGCAGGGGAGCAGTTAGGCATCGATCAGGCTGACATGAGAATGGTTAGAGGAGGTGATCAGGCTGGCAGGCAGAAGCGGTTAGGGGCAATCAGGCAGATGAATGGTTGGGAGCCAGCAGTCTCGGATTATGAGAGGGATGTCTGAATGCTAGTTTAGGCCTGATCCCTGGGGACATCCCCCAAGGGGTTCTGGATTGGAAAGGATGCAGGCTGGGCTGAGGGAACTCCTTCCCCCAGGTGCATGAATTTCATGCACCAGGCCTCTAGTTGTTATTATAACAGTAGAAATATGAGAATATAGCCCTAGCCGGTTTGGCTAATTGGACAGAGCATTGGTCTGTGGACCTAAGGTCCTGGGTTCAATTCTGGTCAAGGACATGTACTTAGTAGCAGGCTCCTCCCTAACCTGGGTCCTGGTGAGAGCGCTTGCAAGAGGCAACCAATCAATGTGTTTCTCTCACATTGATATTGCTCTGTCTCTCTTCTACATTCTCTAAAAGAGAGGATTTTTACACCCATGTTTGTCAGCTTTTTTTCATTGATCTTTTGTATTTTTTTTTTTTAGATTTTATTTTGTTTCTGCTCTGATCTTTATTATTTCCTTCCTTCTACTCACTTTGGTATTTGTTTGTGTGTGTTTTCTAGTTCTTATCATTTTTTTGGTAGTACCTTTATCTAGTTTCAAAATTAGGATAATGTTGCCTGATAAAATGAGCTTGGGAGTCTTTTCTCTTGAATTTTTTTGGGGATAGTTTGAGAATGATAGGTGTTAGTTCTTTGAAAGTTTGGTAAAATTCACTGTGAAGTTATCTGGTCTGGTTTTTGTTGGGAATTTTTTTATTACTGCTTTGATTTTGTTGATTGTAATTGGTCTGTTCAGATTTTCTGTTTCTTCTTGATTTCTTCTTGGAAGTGTATATACTTCTTGAAATTGACCTGTTTCTTCCACATTGTCCAATTTGTTAGCATATGTAATATTTGTTCATAATATTTTCTTATAATACTTTATATTTCTGTGGTGTCAGTTGTTACTTTTTCTCTTTAATTCCAATTTTATTTATTTTGGTCCTCTTTCTTTTTGTTTTTGATGAGTCTGGTTAAATGTTTATCTATCTTGTTTATCTTTTCAAAGAACCAGCTCTTGGTTTCATTGATCTTTAAAATTTTTTTTTTTTAGATTCTATTTTGTTTCTGCTCTGATCTTTATTATTTTCTTCCTTCTACTCACTTTGGTGTTTGTTTGTTGTTCTTTTTCTAGTCCCTTTAGATGTTAGGCAAGATTTTTTTTTTTTGACATTTTTCTTAATTTGGGAGGTAGGCCTATATCACTATGAATTTCCCTTTAGGACTATTTTCACTGTGTCCCATAGATTTGGAGTTGTGTTTTCATTTTTATTTGTTTCAGGATTTCTTACTTGATCTCATTGTTAACATATTGTTTAGTAACATGTTATTTATCCTCCATGTGTTTATATGTTTTTCTGTTTTTTCTTGTAATTGATTTCTAGTTTCATACCATTGTAATCAGAAACGATAACTTGATATGATTTCAGCCTTCTTAAATTTACTGAGACTTGTCTTGTGGCCTAATATGTGGTCTATCCTAGAATATATTTCATATGCACTTGAAAAGAATACATACTATATTCTATATTTGAAAGTTGCTAAGAGAGAAGTTCTCAATACAAGAAAAAAAAATGTAACATGTGAGGTGATAGGTATTAACTAAACTTATTGTGATAATAATTTACCAATATATACATATATCAAATAATTATGTTATACACCCCAAACTAACACAATGGTTTTATGTCAATTATATCTCAATAAAACTGGGTGGGGTGGGGAAGACTGTTGCTCTTTAGAGGCCAATTGCTTCCAAATACACATCCAGAGCCCAGGAATTTATTGTATGTGGATTATTTTTTATTCTCAGTATATAAATTGCTGGATCTGGGTTGAGGCCAGGAAATCTATACTTTCATAAGCCTCCCAGTGATTCTGATGCAAGGCCAGTTTGAGCAGATAACCTGTTCCTGTCACTTAGTCCTCCAGATGAGGAGCATTGAGTGATCATGTGCTGCCCTCTAGTGCCCCTGTCTGCTTGCTACACTCCTGCATGGTAGAGAGCCCACTGCATGACACTACTCTGGGGCTTCCAGTCCAAAACCCTGCAAATCTTAGATCTTGTGTGTTAATAAAGACGCTCATGTAAAAATTGTTGCTGTTGAATAACAGCAACTATGCTTCTCTAACTGAGCACCTTGGCATATCAACGGTGTTCCATAATATATTCTGAGAAAGAGACACAGCAAAACTTCATAAGGCTTATCTTGGAGGAACAAACTGACATCAGTGGCATGTCTGTATGACCAATGGTTCATATGAATCCAAAACTGTAAACAGTTTACTGAGGAAATTCTATTCCAATAGTTGTGGTGCTGAAACATTATAATGGAAGCAGGGTCTGGCTTTACAGGTTTTCTAGAAATAAATGAATATGAATCCTTTAAAGTTGTGTAGTCCTCCAGAGTTCAGAGACTTCCTGTACCTCATCTCCCTTGTTTGCTGTTCACTATAAACCACGAGTCAGGAAGAGCAAAAGTGAAGATCCATACCCACATCATTAAAAATGGCAGACAGTGTTTTCATTACATGAATGTGTCTTGTTGAGAGAGGCACTGGTTCCACTGTCCTATCCACTCAAGCACCCTTCATCAACAAGAACCAAATCAATAAGTAAACTTGCACCAGAGGCCAATTCTGGAAAAGGGCAGAAAATTATCTTTGATTCTAACTCCACAGCTCTGAGACAGAGGAGCAAGGGCTGGGGGAGTTGCTGGAGAGGAGATGTCAGCGGATGGTTTTAGTGGCTTAGTGGGTTGAAAGTACCTGTGGGGAAGTGCACGGATAGAGGCTGCTGCTGCAGTCCTGGGGATGGCTGAATGCATGACACTGACACTGGGCCGATGAGATTGCTAGTAGCTTATTAAGCACATATATTTTAGAGACCAGAGGAGGAGGACGCCAAATACCACACAGCAACACACTGGATCAGGTTAATGGGAGATAGAACTATTGCAGCACCATAGAGAGAAGTAGTAGCTGCAGAAAGCAGGGCCAGGTTGGGTAGTAATAATAAAAGTAACGTAAGAGTCAAACTAGCCCTGCCGGCATGGCTTCAATGTGGTTGAGCATCGACCTATGAACCAGGAGGTCACGGTTCTATTCCCGGTTAGCGCCCATGCCCAGTTGCAGGCTCAATCCCCAGTGCAGGGCATGCAGGAAGCAGCCAATCAGTGATTCTCTCTCATCATTGATGTTTCTATCTCTCTCTTCCACTTCTTACCTCTCTGAAATCAATAAAAATATGTTTTTAAAAAAGAGTCATGCTACTTTGTAGGTATCCTGACCTGCTACTGAGAAGCTGATGCAAACTGCTTTTAAATTGATTTTTTTGTTAACCTGTCATTTAGTGCTCTTTAGTTTAAAAAAGTCTTCTCTTTACTATAGAATTTGTAAGTTCAGAAAAGATGTCAAAATGGCTCAGATTCATCCTATCTTCAAGGATGAAATGTAAGGATCTATTTTTAAAATTTTGTTTTATATAAAAATAATATTCAAGAAAAATACTCTCTTATCCAATATTTTATCAAATCATTTTCAGAATATTCTTCCTTATAGCTAGCAAAAGGTCCCTTATGCTACGGGATTGATTTTTTGCATTTGTTCTTTAAACTGTGGTTAAATATACTTAACATAAAATAGACTGTTTTAATGACATTTAGTTCAATGTCATTAAGTACATTTACATGTTGTGCAACCTTCACCACTACCCTTTTCAGAACTTTTTTCATAATTTCAAACAGAAACTCTATACCCATTTATACTAGTAAAAGGGTAATATGCTAATTAGACCAGTCATCTTCCGGACAAAGCTGCAGCGGCTGCTGCTGTGAGGGCTCAGGCAGCCTCAGGACTGCAGTGGCAGCAGCAACAGCAGTGTGATGGGGGTGTTGCCTTCCCCTGATCAGCAGTTGCCTCCTGCAGAGGGAGGCCAGAGGCAGCAGCGGGAGGGGGTGATGGGGGTGGTGCCTTTCCATGATGGGCCTGTAGCCTCCTGCAGACGGAGGCCAGACTGCAGCTTAGCCCAGACTGTGAAAGGGGGCAGGCCAGGCTGAGTGATCCCTCTGCCCCCAGTGCACCAATTTTTGTGCACTGGGCCTCTAGTTAAATAATAACCCCCTACTCCCCTCTTCCCAAAACCCTGGTAAGGTTAGTTCTTGATTTATGTGAATTAGCCTTGTCTTTAAAACTAGATTTTTTAGTGTCTTGTGAGCAGGCAGATAATAAAACTCGATGTCTTTGTGCTTTGACATACTCACCACACTTGTTAGGTGGGAGATTGGATGCTGGAGCAGGACCAAAAGCCTCTTCAGAGACTTGGGGCTTAAGAATATTCGGGCTGCCGAAACCGATTTGGCTCAATGGATAGAGCATCAGCCTATGGACTGAAAGGTCCTAGGTTCGATTCTGGTCAAGAGAATGTACCTTGGTTGTGGGCACATCCCCAGTAGGGGGTGTGCAGGAGGCAGCTGATTGATGTCTCTCTCTCATCAATGTTTCTCTCTATCCCTCTCCCTTCCTCTCTATAAAAAAATCAATAAAATATATTAAAAAAATATTTGGGCTGTAGGACACTTAGGGCAAGAACTTCTTTTTAAAAAAATATTTTTAATGAGAGAAACCAAGATGGCAGCATAGGTAAATACCTAAAATGCAGCCTCGCACAACAATTTCAAAACTACAACTAAAAGACAAAACGGACATCATCCAGAACCACAGGAAAGCTGGCTGAGTGGAAATTCTACAACTAGAAGGAAAGAGAAAAGCACACTGAGACTCAGAGGAGCTGTAGAAGGCAGAGGTGCTGAGACGCCTGTGCAGAGAGGACCGGTGATTGAGTGCGCGGCTGGCTTTCTCAAGTGGGAGGGAGACAAAAGCTCCTGACTGCACTGAACTCCAGTTCTGGCCAAGACTCTGGGAACCCAGACTCATTCAGGGAGAAACTGGACTGTCTGGCAGTGGGCAGAACTCAAGGTGGCTTTCTCTCGGAAGTGCTTGCAGTGATTACCATGGGACACTGAAACACAGGGGCCTATGAAGGCAGGGCTGACAGGAAACCAATGCTGTCTGCTCCGCCCTGAGACTCTGCCCCATCCAAGTTGAGCACAGAGGCTTTTGTAAGTCTTGTCTCATGAAGATGTCTCCAGCACAGAAGTTCTTCCAGCATAGACATAGCTGGTCCTCATAGCCAATTACTGGAGGTCAATTACTCCCAGTGATACTAACAACAATCAAGGATTAACTACAAGACTGTGCACACAGCCCACAAAGGAGTGCACCAAGAGCATCCACCTCAGGTAACTGGGGAGGCTGAGGCTGTCCCACTGGGTCCTATAGGACACTTAGCACACAAAGCCACTCTATCAACTCAGGGAAGAAGTGAAAATGTGGAGACAAAGAAACAGATCCCAAATGAAAGAAATGGAGGAAACCAAATGACTGGATATAGAGTTCAAAACCATGGTTATAAGATTTTTCAAGAATTTTCTAGAAGAGGCTGATAAATTTAGCGAGACCCTTGAGGATATGAAAAAGAACCAACTAGAAATGAAGCATATACTGACTGAAATAAAAAATATTATACAGATATTTAACAGCAGACTAGAGGATCACAAGAATCAAGTCAAAGATTTGAAATACAACAAAGCAAAAAACATTCAACCAGAAAAGCAAAAAGAAAAAAAAAATCCAAAAATATGAAGATAGTGTAAGGAGCCTCTGGGACAACTTCAAGCATACCAACATCAGAATTATGGGGGTGCCAGAAAAAGAGAGAGGGCAAGATATTGAAACCCTATTTAAAGGAATAATGACTGAAAACTTACCACATCTGGTGAAAGAAATAGACTTACAAGTCCAGGAAGCACACAGAACCCCCCAAACAAAAGGAATCTAAAGAGGACCACACCAAGACACATCATACTTAAAATGCCAAGAGCAAAAGACAAAGAAAGAATGTTAAAAGCAGCAAGAGAAAAACAGTTTCCTACAAGGGAACACCCATATGATTGTCAGCTGATTTCTCAACAGAAACTATGTAGGCCAGAACGGGAGTGTCAAGAAATACTCAAAGTGATGAATAGAAATTACCTACAACCAAGATTACTCTATCCAGCAAAGCTATCATTCAGAATTGAAGGTCAGATAAAGAGCTTCACAGATAAGAAAAAGCTAAAGGAGTTCATTAACACCAAACGAGTATTTTATGAAATGCTGAAAGGTATTCTTTAAGAAAAGGAAGAAGAAAAAAAGGGTAAAAATAAAAATTAGGAACAACAAATATGTATCTATCAACAAGTGAATCTAAAAATCAAGTGAATAGAGCCCAGCACCAGGTGGAGGCAGTCAATTAAAAAAACACAAACAGCCAAGACCGGTTTGGCTCAGTGGATAGAGCGTCGGCTTGCGGACTGAAAGGTCCCAGGTTTGATTCTGGCCGGGGGCATGTACCTTGCCTGTGGGCACATCTCCACTGTGAGGCATGCAGGAGGCGGCTGATCGATGTCTTTCTCTCATCGACGTTTCTGACTTTCTATCTCTCTCCCTTCCTCTCTGTAAAAAATCAATAAAATATATTTAAATGGCTGTTTAAAAAAAAAACAAAAAACAAAAAAACAAAAAAAACAAAACACAAACAGAGAAACCAATATGGCGGCATGGGTGAACACCTAAACTGCTGCTTCGCACAACAATTTCAAAATTACAACTAAAAGACAGAACGGACACCATCCAGAACTACAGGAAAGCTGGCTGAGTGAAAATTCTACAACTAGAAGTAAAGAGAGGGGCTCACGAAGACTCAGAGGAGCTGTAAAAAGCTGAGGTATATGTATGGAGAAGATGGACGGCGGAGGGTCTGGCTGGCTTCCTCTACCAGGAGGGAGACGGAAACTCCTGACTGCACTGAACCACACTTCTGACTGCACTGAACTCCAGTTCCGGGGTAGACTCATACAGGGGGAGTCTGGACTGTTGTGAAAAGAGAGGAGTGCACAAAATCTTAGAGGAGCCGTGAAAGGCAGATGTCTGGAGGTGTGCACAAAGAGGACTGACTGCTCATTGTGCCGCTGGCTTTCTCTAGTGGGAGGAAACAGAACCTTCCCACTGCACTGAAATCCAGGTCTGACTGCACTGAACCCCAATTTCAGGTGAGACCCTGGGGACGGGTCCCTAGAGCACACAGAAACTCAGGGGAGCTGGAAAGGCAGAGAGCTGGAGGAGCGTGCGCATGCGCACAGAGAGGGCTGCAGCAATTGCCCAGGGGCACTGAGACACAGGGGCCTATTAGGAGTTCATCAACACCAAACCAGTATTATATGAAATACTGAAAGGTACTCTTTAAGAAGAGGAAGAAGAAGAAAAAGGTAAAGATAAAAATTAGGAACAACGAATACAGTGGTACCTTGAGATATGAGTTTAATTCGTTCCGTAACCTTGAGGCGTGGGAAACTATGAGACATTCGAGTCGCAGTAAACTGGTGGGTCGTGTGCAGCTGGCCGATCCGTGTGATTACTCGTATCTCAACTGTTGCTTGTATTTCAAAGCAAAAATCACTTGCTCGACGGCTCGTATCTCAAAAATCTCGTATGTTAGGGCACTCATATCTCGAGGTACCACTGTATATATCAACAAGTGAATCTAAAAATCAAGTGAATTGAAAATCTGATGAACAGAATAAACTGGTGAATATAATAGAATTAGGACAGTGGTTCTCAACCTTCCTAATGCCGCAACCCTTTAAGACAGCTCCTCATGTGGTGGTGACCCCCAACCATAAAATTATTTCCGTTGCTACTTCATAACTGTAATTTTGCTACTGTTATGAACTGTAATGTAAATATCTGATATGCAGGATGTATTTTCATTGTTACAAATTGAACATAATTAAAGCATAATTAAACCACAAAAACAATATGTAATTATATATTGTGAAATATTTATTTCTAATTACAAATAATGAAATTTTGTCTTGAATCGTGGTGTAGCATGGGCAACAGTCTTCATATAACAACAGTAAACTACATTGCTACATTTTGCTACACCAAGGAGCAGTGTGTTGGTTCCTAAGACCATGGGAAATAGGTGTTTTCCAATAGTCTTAGGTGACCCCTGTGAAAGGGTCATTCGACCCCCAAAGGGGTCGTGACCCACAGGGTGCGAACCACTGAATTATGGGCATTGAAAGGGAGTAGACTGATAAATTCTCAGGGGGAAAGAGGTGAGTTGGGGTGCAGGGAGAGACTGGACAAAAATCATACACGTATGGATGAGGACAATGGTGGGGGAGGTAAGGGCAGAGGGTGGGGTGGGAATTGGGTGGAGGGGAGGTATGGGGGGAAAAACGAGGAACAATTTTAATAATCTGAATAATGAAGATTTATTAAAAATAAAAAAATAAAAATAAGTGAATAAAAAAATCTGATGAACAGAATAAACTGGTGAATATAATAGAATCAGGTGCATAGAAAGGTAGTGGACTGACAATTCTCAGGGGAAAGGGGCGTGGGGGCTGTGGGAAGAGACTGGACAAAAATTGTACACCTATGGATGAGGACAGTGGGGGGGTTAAGGGCAGAGGGTGGGGTGGGAACTGGGTGGAGGGCACATATGTGGGAAAAAAAGGAACAATTGTAATCATCTGAACAATAAAGATTTATTAAATTAAATATATATATGTATATTATTGATTTTAGCAAGGAAGGAAGAGGGAGAAACAGAAATATTAATGATGAGAGAGAATCATTGATAGGCTGCCTCCTCCATGCCCCCTACTGGGAATTAATCCTGCAACCCAGGCATGTGCTCTTAACTGGAATCAAACTAGGGACCCCTCAGTCTTCAGGCTGACATTCTATCCACTGAGCCAAACCATCTAGGGCAGGGCAAGAACTTCTTAAGGAAATTCGAAATCCAGGAGTGTTGGAAGCATATCACAATGTCAACAAGGGCCACGAAGGTTAACATTAATATGTGAATCAGTGGATAGAAGGGTGGTGGGTATTGAAGTTGAACAGGAATAAACTTGCTCTATCTAAATGTGTTCAAATTCAGATTTTCATAACACATTCAGCCAAACATTCCAACCATGATGGACTCAACCAAAGAACCACAAGTTTATGGTCCTTAATAAGATATCTGGCCAATATATCTATCTCCATGAATAGACACCTTGCTATAAGATCTATTTAGGCCATTCTGGAACATCAAGCTCCAGAGGTAAGCCTCATTCATGTGCCTCCCTCAAAGGCATTTTACAGTCTCCCTCATCTATCTCAAGCTTGACCAGAGTGGAAAGTGCCTTTTTTAGTAACTTAGAAAGCTATTTAAAAGGACAGCAGTTATTTCCTTTCCTTGCCACATCAGACCTGGGTCTTTTCCTAAACTTATCCATACTGACCACCTATTTATTGCCTGTGACATCAAAACCCTCACTTTCCAAGACTTAACAAGACATTGGGTGCCCTATCTTCTTGTGTGTTTTTTTAATTATCTTCTCACTACAAGTGATGTTGTTTATGGAGTTCCTCTGACCTAGCCACTCTGTCACTCTTACAGGGCAATGCAGCATACATAAAGACTCAGTTACCTGGGGATAGATATCCAACTACTGTCTTAAAGGAGCGAGGTGAGCCATCAGGATGTAGGAAATAGAAAGAGCATGAAAGAATATATCCTTCCTGTGACCTTGGCATCTTTAGGCCTACACTCTGCACTCCATACAGACGACCAGATACCCTCATCTGAATACTGAATCACATGAGCTTCTCCTAGACCAGCCATTTTCAACTGATGTGCCACGAGAGTTTTAAAGCATGCAATACCTGACTGTTTAGTCAAGGACACTGACCTCTTTTCCCTTAAATTGTCAAATTTTAAAAAATGACAACAGGCAACACAACAATAACCATCTGGTGTGAATTCATCAAAATTATAGCTTTTTTTTTGTCAGATCGGCAAAAATATATACTTTTTGGTGTGCTGCAGAATTTTAGCAACTTGCTTATATGTACCATGAGATGAAAAAGGTTGAAAATCACTGTCTAGAGATCTGTAATGATCCACATACCTTGTGAATCAGGAGGGCTTTGTGATGTAGTCTGTTGGTCTGGTTGCATCCTCTGTGAGGCAGAGATGACAAGGCCTAGAATATGGACTCATTAGGTTTCAAGATCTTGAAAGCCTAGGAAGAAGATGGCTAGGTTTAGATCATGTTGAACCCTACATTTGTTCTGTGGGAAATAGGACATCCCTTATATACTTATGGCTCCATCTTCATTATTGCACTAATTATTTGGCAAGCGAAAAAGAACCATCAAAGATTGAAGTTGGGACCTAACAAGAGCGGTTGCCGGGTAGGGAAAAACTATATCCATGACTGAACCAATTAAGCCTCAAATGAGATTTTATTTCCTTATTTTCTCTTGTTACTCTTACTTCCTGCTTTTTGGTGGGGGTATCCTTATTAGATCCCAGAACTGCTCTAAATGTGGGTGATTCTTCTGGTTGGTAGGCATTTTAAAAACATATTTTTATTGATTTCAGAGAGGGAGAGGGAGAGAGAGATAGAAACATCAACTATGAGAGAGAATAATTGATTGGCTGCTTCCTGCACACCCCACGTTGGGGATTGAGCCCGCGATCCAGGCATGTGCCCTAATCGGAAATTGAACTTCCACCTCTTGACTCATAGGTCAATGCTCAACCACTAAGCCAGTCCGGCTGGTTGGTAAGCATTTAGAGATTTGGATGGCTAAAGTCCCTTGGCTACTAGATCATCCATCCTTTAATCTGTTCCATTTTTTTTCTCCTGTTTCATTCTGATTTCTCCACAGAACTTGTTCAGAGAATGGAAGTGGAAGTAGAGAGTATGGAAGTGCCTCAAAATGAATCAGAAACAAGAGAAAGGAAATGATGGGGTGAAAAAGGCAGAGTAGGAAAAAGAAAGGTAGAAGAATGTATAAAATTGGTATACAGAAAAAAGTTGGGAAATGTTTGTAGGTTTTGTCTCATTTTGACATGAAAAAAAAAGTATGCTCCAGCTTCATATTCGAACATTTTGTTGTTTTGTTTTTAGCATCAACAGAGAATCAAACCAAGGACTAAAGATAAAACACCAAGAGGTAAAGTGCCAGTCTCTTCTCCAACTCCCCTCCACTGTGGGCAAGGTTCCCATGGAATGTTTCTCTGACCTTCAGCTTCCCGTAGTATGTCCCTGACTCGTCCTATTCCATGTAACACTGTCTCCTGGTTTCTCAGCTAGAAAACATTCCTACAAAGAAGATGAGAAGCCATGGGAGCTGCTCTCTGTCATGAAAAGGTGATCACTTGCTCTTTGTAGTCTTCCAACTCCAGCCTGAACTGTGACAATTTCTCTACTTGGCCTGGGACAGGGATGAAAAGAGGGATGATGACTAGGAGGGAGTCAGACACAGCAGACGCTGGAGCATTGGTGGAGGGGGTTGCCAGGACAAGGGAGGCCTCACATATCTCAGGAGGAGGAGTCCTAGTTCTGCTCTGAGCTAAACTCACAGTGCTCCTGGAATCCAGAATTTGATTTGTACTTAATTCATTAAAAAGCTCTACATGGATCTGCACTCAGCCATGGGAATGGATAAATAAGTGCATACATAAGTCATCATTGTCATATTCTTCTTACAGCTCCACCCTTTCAAGGGCAGAACCCTGGGCCCTACTGATATTACCTCCTCTGGTTCTGTCTTCAGGGAGCCCAGTCCCTGAGAGAGACCCCAGCCAGGAGCTTGTCATCTCATCCTCTTCATCCCCTAGAGAAAGGGATTGGCTCACAAGAGCTGTTATTTATAGATACAGCAACTTACCGGGAGTCCCTAGAATGCAGAGTTCTCACAAGTACCTCATTTTCCACAGCTTGGAAATACTAAGTACTGTGTCTTAGCCACAAATGAGACTGAGTCCAGGTTCTATCTGGTGATGGCCCTGGTGATGCTCCATCAGCTAACCATTGGGTCCTCCATCCTTTGTTCCTATCTCTGGTTAAGTTTCTCAGCCCAGGTCAATAAAGACCTCACCCACCTCTCAGTCACTCATGGCCCTGTGCTCTTCATGGGTTGTCTGCAACCTTACCCAACAAGCCCCAGACCCTCAGCTCAGCACACCATAACTTGCCAAGTGGCAATTTCTTAGGAAGAAGAGTAGGAGAGTAAACACTGGGTGGGGACTATTCCCCATGATGTAAAGGACTTGGAGAGCAGGGCCAATCTTCAGGCCACAGCTTCCAAAGAGGCAGCTGTCACCCCATCAGTAACAGTTGCCATGTTTCCTCTTCCAGCCAGAGCTGGTTTCCTCAGGAGGGAAGTGTGCGGAGGCTCCTGTGTGCAGATCCCACCTGCCCTGTCTGCAATGCTATGGCTCTGGAGATTAAGCAGTTGCTGGCCAGTGAGAAAACCCCGATGTCTCCCACGGCCTCGAGGCGATCACAGGACTCCTCTTGCCTAGATATTTTGTCCATATCTAATTTGTCTTTTGGTCAAAGTCAGAGTTCCCAGCACTCCAGAGAGCTTTTGGTTCCACCAGTCACCCCCTCATCGACACAACTGAAGGATCACAAATCCTTAACCCAGTCAGCTCCCCAGTCAACTGACGCAATCAGCATCCAAGATTACTGGGCTGACCACCAACTAAGGCAGGAATTTCAAGCACCAGATGTGTTCTGGGATGCAAGAGATCCGCTTTCTTCAAGTCTTGAGGAGTGCAGGATACCTGTGAACCAACAGAACAAGAAGAGCAACACCGAAAGTGTCTCAGAGAAACAAGGTCAGCAGCCCTTGGATACCCTTTCCTTCCCTGAACCCAAAGCTCACAAACCTAAAATTCTCCCGTGGCCTTGCATTCCCTTCACCTGTTGTTCCTGTGTCACAAGAGGTGTGAGGTGTCTTTAAACACAGATAGATAAATTCATGCATATCTATAGCTGAGGTTCTTCCATGGAAGAGGCCCCATGGCAGCTTATATCACACTGCAGTGAATAGTTTCCAAGCCTGGAGGGAAAAAATAACCCTTTCTAAGGCCTTCTTTGTCTCACTGACTCAGTTTCTCAGTGACTCCCTGCCAGGGTACTTATGCAGGTGCTGATCAGGGTGATCAGTGGCAACATCTGGTGAGGTTTGTTGCTGCTGGTCAAGACCTGTCAGTATTTGGGGTGTCGGTTCCTGATCCATGTAAGGGCTTATTGCTGCTTCCACATAGGGGCTTACTTTTTGGGGCATAAAGGAACCAACTTGCTTCCAGGGCCGCTGGGGTCATGGGAGGTCAGCCAGTCCACCCAGACTTTCTGAGTTTTTTGGAGGATCCACTATGGATCCAGAGCAAATATCACTGCAAGCAAATCCACAAACTCCATGACTCACCCTTTGGTTACTAAGTGGTTTCTGTCCATTACCTTGGCAACACACTGAGAATTCAGTGTGTTATCTGCAGCACAAACACAGCTGTTTTTCTATGGTTCCTCTTTTCTGCACAGTCCCTGGTCCACCCCTGGAGATCTCTCCACAAGAGGGGAGTCCCCAGTCCCTTTTTCTTCAATGATTTCTCCTTAACTGTTGGTTAGCTCTCCCTTCTTCCCACATTTCTGAATTTGGTCTTCTCCCATCTGACTATCCACAGGACCATATCAATGTCCCATTTCCAACTCTGACCAATTGTGAAGCCTTGGATTGACCCTGTTGCAAAGGAAGTTTCAGCTTCAGTGAGACTTGCCAGCTGTTGCCCAGAGATCTCTGTAGAAGCACAGAACCATTCAACATAAGCCCTGAGACATGTTAAGCAATCTGTCTCCTGAGACTCAGGAGCCTACCTGTTGGGGAAGCCTGTTTCAGTCAGGAAGAGGCAGGTAGTAGTTTCCTAGAGCAGGCCCAGAGCTGCTGGAGTTCCACCTTCAGAAGGGGTCAGTTTAGCAGGTCAATTCACCATTGCTAGGGCCTGTTCCAGAAGATCCAGCAGTCCATTCAGTTTCTTCTGTCCCCTGGTGACCAGCAGCCCTGTCCCTGGAGCAGCACAGTAACCAGTGTGAGGGTCCCTTCTAGACTACAGACCTAGAGGCCAGTGGGGGATAGGGACCTGTTCTGATACATTGTGGCAACAGGATCAGTTCACAGTTGCTTGCCCTGGCCAAGACAATGTTGCAGAGCCGGACTACAAATGAGGGAGATCTATTAGGGTATTGCCCCTGCCCAGACTACACTGGGGGGACTGTAAGTCACTGGGTCTGTAGCATTTCATGGGCCCTGGAGGCAACTTTGTTCCCTTACACCCCAGAAAATAAACTCCTTTGTGGAGGCAGCAATCAACCCTTAGAAGGACCAGGAAGTAACACCCTGAATACTGACAGGTCTTGACTAGCAGCAACAAACCTCACCAGATGCTGTCACTGATCACCCTGGTTAGCACCTGCAAGGGTATCTTTGCAGGGAGTCACTGAGAAACTGAGTCAGTGAGACAAGTTTTGGCCTTTCTGTCAGGGGTGCTGTCTCTTTACTATATGGCTTTCTCCAAGGTCATGGCACCAGCAAACAGTAGCCAATCAGTAAACACAGAGATGGAGCCTGGGTTTGTTGGGGATCCAATAGAGCCTCTGACTCAATCTCATGTAAACAGCAATGTATAAATCCTGGTCCATGCTTTCAGGATGCTGATGAAACTTGTGTATACAGTGCTCGAGCATTCCAGATTGAAGTACAGGTGAATGGATATGGTGCCTCTAGATAGCCAGACAGATCCTAGTACCCTGTTCACTCAATACACCCATCTTAGCCAAACTAAATTTTTACCTGAAAAAGCAATTCCTGGAGATACATTTGAGACATCTCATAATGACAAAGGAGTCCAGGGAAGAAACTGTGGCTATCTCAAGGTCATGGGAGGTCAGCCAGTCCACCCAGACTTTCTGAGTTTTTTGGAGGATCCACTATGGATCCAGAGCAAATATCATTGCAAGCAAATCCACAAACTCCATGACTCATCCTTGGTTACTAAGTGATCTCTGTCCATTACCTTGGCAACACACTGAGAAGAGTTGTGCCAAGGAGTCCTTTAGGAGTCTAAACAACCAAGGGAAAACATTGCCCAGGAGCTCCCCATCCCACCGGGCATCCCATGTGCCCCAGAAGGGTCCACTTTAAAGAAGAACTTGCAGTTAAACTAAGGTGCTGCACAGAACCAAAAGCAAGCTAATTCCAGAGCAGTCCTTATAGTTCTGCTCACTGGGCCTTCAAGATCTCACAACCCAGTGGGGACATGACAGAGATTCAGATGCTTTGTGTTCAGCTGGAGGCCAGTGAACAATCCCAGCCAGGAGGAGCCCTAGGCTCCTTAGCCCCAGGTCTCTACAAGATAAAGACAACTCCCTACCCCAGCAGATAACATAGAGGACCCAGGGAAACTCAAAAACAGCAGAGACTTACAGAGAAGGGAGTGCAACACTGAGGCTCTCCCCAACTAGAGAGAACATCTAACTGTGCCAAAATTCAAGGTTAAATAGGGACACTTTTAAGTCGGACCACCAGAGCCCCTGACTTCCCAAATGTATCTCCAGGATCTTTCTCAAATAAAATTTTAGTTTGACCAAGATGGTTGCCTTGAGTGAGTAGGGACTAGCAATGACAAGTCTGGATCTATAGGGTCACTATCTCCATCCTTTCAGCTTACTGCTCCTTGTTAGCACATTCAACAGCTTCTCCCTTTCTTAGAGTTCTTAGACCATCCTGCAGGATTTCTTGGGACAGAATGTAAGAATGGTCTTCAGAGCTGCTTATCCAAATAAGGATTCCTGAGAATGCCAAATCTGGAATGTCCAGAGCCTGACCTTACAGGATCAACTTTCTGGACCACCATTCTCTAGGTCAAATTTTACAAGTCCACCATTTGAAGGGGCAAATTTTTCAGATTCAAACTTTTCAGGAACAAAATTTGTAGGGTCACACTTTCTAGGGTCAGGAACTTTAGGGTCTGGTAAAGGCAGCTCATATTCACAAGAGCCCTACCCTTCCAGAAGCTGCAGAAGCTGGCTTGGGAAATAAGATGGAGCATTTTCCACACTGGATTAAACCCAAGGTGAAAGATCAAGGGCATAAGGAACCCATTCTCCTTTCTAAGGATGAGACAGTGGCCAAAACCACGACCAAAAAGGTTGAGAAGAGCCCACCCTCCACCAGAGGCCATGTGAAGCAATAAAGGACAAGAACATCACCTTCTTTGATGCCCACCAGTGCCTAGACAATGAACTCCAACAACACCCCTTTAAGCCTGGCCACTCCTGGTTCCAGTGCCTTTCCCACAGCAGATCTAAGCACTGTCCTCAGCTGACTTGTGCCACTCAACCAAAAACCCATGCCAGATCTCAAATTTCACCTCAGCAGGAGATACTGGTCCATACAGGGAGAAAACCCATTCCAGAAAAAAAGTTCAGGGTTTCCAAAATCTCTGCATATCCCTGCAAAAGGCTGTCATCGTTTCCATTTATATACAGGTGAAGCAGTACCTTTTCCAAATACACACTATAAGCAAAGAACCATCTGTTTTTTTGCCTCCTTATTTCCAATGTGATATGTAATGAAGAGAGTAGAGGAGGTAGAGAGTACTTCCAATATGGTATAAGAGCTTAAATTCATATTTCAGATGGATTAACATTCCATGTAACTCAGATCCACCCTGAAATACAGATAAAGGGACATGAGCAGAAAAGGAAGACCTTTCTCTAAAGTGCATCGAAGCCAAAGATCAGGCTTGAATTCTTCTGATAGTGTCTTTGGGCCCCGGAAGAGCAATGTGAACATGAACACAGCACAAGAAGTAGTGATCAGGAATCTATTGCATTTTTGGCCCATAGACACAATTTATGGATAACCTCTCTATATACAGAATCTGTGGAAGGTTTTTAGAGGAGTGTGCACCATCCTTGGGGAGGTGCCTTGTGTTTATCAAAAACACAAAGTTAATATAACAGATGTCAAAAGTAAGTGATAGCAGCTTCCCTCTCTGTGCCCTGTTGTTATTGATTAACTCTTAAGGGTAAGCCATCTGGGAACCTGCTATAGCCTGCTGCCTGTTTGACCCTCACTGCCTTTCAAGTGCATGAATGAATGCCTCCTACAATGAAGAACAGTTGATGAGAAGTTCCTCAAAAGGGTCACAATAAAAATGACTTTTAGCTGAATCTTGCATCAACAATTCAAATACCTGAGTATTTTATATGCCAGGTACTATGCCAGACCCTAGGGACATAATAGTGAACAGCCCACAGGCCCTCCCCCAATGGAGCTCATGGAATCATGGAGTAGACAGTGAAGTAAAAAGTCACTAAAAGCCCAACCAGCATGGCTCAGTGGTTGAGTCAGGAGGTCCCACTTTGATTCCTGATCAGGGTATATGCCTAGGTTTCGGGCTCAATCCCCAGTGTGAGGCTTGTAGGAGGCAGCCAGTCAATGATTATCTCTCATCATTGATGCTTCTATCTCTCTCTTGCTCTCCCTTCCTATCTATAATCAATGAAAAGATATTTTTTTGAAAAAGTCACTAAAAGCTGGTTAGAGAAATAAGTGACAGAGAGATATAAAGTACAGCATAGGGAGTATAATCAATAATATTGTAATAAATATGTATAGTGTCAGATGGGTACTAGATTTATCAGAGTGACCACTTCATAAGTTATATAATGTCCAATCACTGGGTTATACACCTGAAATTAATGTAATATTGTATATCAACTGTATTGAAAAATTAAAATTATATTTTGAAAAAGAAATGTGACAGACACAGAGGACACTTAACCTAGGCTTGGAAATTTTCCTGGAAGACATGACACATAGAATGAGTTTCAAAGGATGAGCAGAAGTTAGCCAGCAAGGAAGTGTGGGTAAAGAGATTCCCCAGGCTGCGTACAGCATAAGCAAAGTCATGGTGTCAAACTAATGGGCATGCCATGTTGGAAAACAGTGACTTACTCCAGAAGCAACTGCAATAATCAAGAGTATATTAAAAAGATTGAAGGTTCAGAATGAGATTGGCTAGTGAGAGAATGAATGACATTCAATCATCTATTTTTTCATTTCCTTAACTAATATGAGAGCCTCTTCTATGCCAAGCACTGTGGGCACTGGGAATAGAGCAGTGAACAAAAGAGGGTGGGGAAGCTATGTACCCAGTGAGCTTTCATTGGTGGTGTGCTAGAGAGGGAGACAAAAAGAAGCATAAGTGAAAAATAGAGTATGTAGAAGATGACAAAATATATGCAAAAAAATCAGGGTAAGAGTCTTGGGAAAGACATAGGTGAGATACAGTTTAAATAGGGGGATTCAGGGCAGGTGTCACTAAGACATCAACATGTGAACATGGCTAGGGGAGAAAGTAAACCACATGGGTAGATGAGGAAGATGACTCAGTTAAATATAGCGAATGCTCATTCCTGGAGGCTGGAGCATGCCTAACCTATTCTAAGGAGCAAGGGCAGTGAGCCTGAAGCAGAATAACCCTATATAATGAAAGAGTAATATGCATATCAACCAAACGGCAGAATGATCTGTCGCTATGATGTGCACTGATCACCATGGGGCAGACCCTCAACACAAGGAGCACCGCTCAGCCAGAAGCCCGGCTCTTGTGAGCCCAGCAGTGGTGGCAGGAAACTCTCTTGCCTCTGCTGCAGGTGGGTGGACATCCCCCAAGGGTCCTAGACTGCAAGAGAGTGCAGGCCAGCTGAAACTGGTTTGGCCCAGTGGATAAAGGGCCAGACTGAGGACAGAAAGGTCCCAGGTTCGATTCCCATCAAGGGCATGTATCTTTGTTGCAAGCACATTCCCAGTGTGGGGCATGCAGGAGGCGGCTGATCGATGTCTCTCTCTCATCGATGTTTCTAAGTCTCTATCCTTCTCCCTTTCTCTCTGTAAAAAAAATCAATAAAATATTTTTTTTAAAAAAAAAGAGGGTGCAGGCCAGACTGAGCTCCCCACACCTAGTCCACAAATCTCATGCACCTGTCCTCTAGTCAAGGGATAAAGTACTACAGTACGAGGTCAGAGTAGTAAAGGATGCAGAGGAGGTAAGGCCTAGAAGGTCATTGCAAAGACATGGACTCTGAGTAAATGGGGGAGCTATCAGAGGATCTGCTTAGATCTGACTTTTTTTATTCTTAATTTTAAAATAATACAGGCATACATTTTATTTACTTATTTTTTTAAAGCCTCACCTAAGGAATTTTTTCTATTGATTTCTGGAGAGAAATGGAAAGGAGGAAGGAGGGGAAGAGAGAGAGAAAAACACTGATCGGTTGCCTCTTGTACATGTGGTCCTACTGGGATTGGGGAACCTGCAACTGAGGTCCGTGTCCTTGACCAAGATTCAAACCCAAGACCCTTGGTGTCCTTGGGCCGCCGCTTTAACCACTGAGCCAAACCAGCTAGGGTCTGATTTCTATTTTGAAAGGATCACGTAGGCTGCGGTGCTAATAGAGGGTTGGGTCTATAGACTTGGGTAGAATCAGGGAGGTTAGTTATGAGGTTACTCCAATAATGGTAGTAGCAGAGGAGATTGGAAGTGTTTAGATGCTGGATTCTTTTTGAAGGTAAAGACAACAGGATATATAGATAGATTCAATGTGGGCAGCTGGAGAAGAAAAAGTCAAGGATGACACCAGTGTTTTTGACCTAAATAAATGACAAGATGGAGTTGCCATTAACTGATGTGAGAAATACAGGATTGGAGTAGGGCACGATTTTCAACCAGTATGTCAAAATAGTTTTTAATACATGCAATACCTGACTATTTAGTCAGGGGTACTGATCTCTTTTCCTTAGATAGTAAATAAAAAATGACAACAACTGACTCAATGATAGCCATCCAATTTGTATGAATCAAAATTATACCAATTTTTTTATCAGATCAGCAAAAATATATTTGTAGTGTGCTGCAGAATTTTAGTAATTAGGTTATGTGTGCTATGAGATGAAAAATGTTAAAAATCACTGGAGTAAGGTGATATGTGTGATTGGTTGTGTGTATGGTTGAGTAATTAGGAGTTCAGTTTTGTACAGGTAGAGATGGATATTGGACATTCAAGTGTATTCGTTGAGTAGATGTTTTGGACATATGAATCTAGAGTTCAGGGAAGGGCCCAGTCTTTAGGCAGGCAAGAAGACAGCTAGAGAATTAGGTATACACAGATGATGATGACAGGTACATAGTTAGATAGATGAATTTAAAAACATGAACCATGAGAGAGGCTGGGGAAGTAGACCAATGACTACATCAATGTGATGAGTGCTATGGTATGTGGGGTCCTACCACAGGAGGAAGTTCGCAGCTGATGAGAAGAACCCTAGGGTCACATAAAGGGGTCACAATAAAAATGACCTTAAGAGGCATGGTTTGGTTCCCTGGTTGCAGGCTCAATCCCTAGTGTGGTAGGTATTTCTCTCTCTCTCTCTCTCTCTCTCTCTCTCTCTCTCTCTCTCTCTCAGATATATATATATATATATATATCTTTTGATTTATATATATATATATATATATATATCCCCCATATTAATAAATATATAAATATATATATTTATAAAGAGGCACATTGCACTCAACAATTAAAATATTTGAGTAACTGACTGTGTTACAGGAACTATGCCAGACATAGTTCACCAAGATATAGGCCTTGCTTACATGGAGGTCATTATCCAATGGGGTAGACAGTCTCACATGCCCAAATTACCTAATCAAAATATATACTTGCATGTCCAATATTCATCTCAAAAGTGAACTGATTCCATGTATCCACCCAATCACACATACCAAATCTGTTTTCACCACAGTAATTCCCACACCTGTTAATGGCACCTGTCTCTTGCCAGTTGTTCAGGCCAAAAACATTAGTGTCATCACTGACTTTCATTGCTAACAGTCCACTTCCAACCCATCAGTAAATCCTTTTGGCTCTACCTTCAAAACAAATGCAGAACATGACACTTCTCACCCCTTCTGCTGCTACGATTACTGCACATAGTGGCATAACTAATCTCCCAGCTTCTTCCTGACACAATACCTCCAACTATATATCCTCAACACAGAATCCTGATGGTCCCCAGGGAAGGTCCTGGCTACAGATGATTGGTTGGTTGATTGACTGATGTGTATAAAACCATGAGACCAGGTGGTCACAAAGGGAGTAAGTGTAAATGAAGGAGAGAAGCATCGGAAGGGCTGTTGTTCCCTTAAGACGTGGTAAGGGGGACTCTGGGATGCCCCTGCCTCTCTAATTCCTAAGGAAATCCAGGATGACTCAACAACATTCTATCAAATGAAGAGGAGGTAGGTGGTGGCAGGATCCCCTACCTCTGGTAGGACACTAACACTTAGCATGGTGTGTTCATTGCTCACAGGATGCAGAAAAGCCAGGGTGGGAAGAAGCAAGAATGTGTTCCTTCTCTGAATGGCAATTTTGTGCCTGAGGGATGGGGGCCCTTAGTGTAGCCTCTAGAACAAGAAGGCACAAGACCCAGACCTGCTGAGCCAACGCTCTCCAGGTGTTTTCCTAAAGCATCCCCAGAGATAATAGGAGGTCTTGTGACAGGCACATCCTCCCTGCCTGGTGGGATGTGGGCAGAGAGCCATGTGAAGGGATGCCTCGAGATGGAAAGTGACTCAGAAGGGTCACAACAGCATCAGATGGGAAGCCAAGGTTAATGTGCACACATCCTGTTTTAGGTGGAGCGGGTCCTTCCCATGGTCCCCCATAGGCTTTTACCTGTCCCAGCAGATTTCTATTATGGAAAGTTAGGCCACTGACCACCACAATTGCCTGACTTTTTACCTGCTCACTTCACCTTTGCCAGGAAGTCATAGAAATATGCTGAGCACAGGAGTGAGTGTGAGACCTCTCCTTGCTCTTGCTCAATCCTGTCATGCCAGCCTCTTGCCAGCAGGGGGCCAGAGTCTCTAAGTATAAACTGAAAGTCCCTGCCCTGCTCGAATTCCCAGCCTATTGGAATGCTCAGACTCAAGGGCTCAATTAGCTTGACCTGTCCACTCAAATTCCAGTCCCTCTCCTCTGTGGGACTTTTGAGTACAACATCCCCTCCCCCTATATCCCCACATCCTCTGAATCTCATCCTCATTCCACAGCTTCATCTTTATTTTGGCTAACCTTTCCATGGCCATCCTATATTTGCCTCTGTCTGTGTAGGCTTAACCCCTAGGAAGATGTTGATAATGTATGACCAATGAAAAAAGAAAGTTAGAAAAATATGCCTATTAAAGTATAATTAGTGACCAGGTGCATGAAATTTGTCCAATTAAAAGGTGATTAACCAGATAAAATAATTTAATATTGATATTTTCCCTTTCTCTATAATAGAAGTGTCAGAGATGAAAGAAAATTAGTAAAATCTATATGAAAACATTGCTCCTGTCAGAGTCTGGGGCAAGTCCCTGTCCATCCACATGCATCTCAAAATCACGTGACCTGGCTGGCCCCTTCCATTGGGCTAGATCCAGACCCAGCCAATCCTACCCTTGTCAAGCCCTGCTGGGCAAGGGATGTAGTCTCAGGTCCCCTGGCCTGGTGCCAGGATGGGGGGCGTGGCCTGAGGTCCCCCCAGCCCAGACTGGGTCAGGGGGCATGCCTTGAGGTCCTGCATCAAGCCCTGCCAAGTGGGGACACTGCCTGAGATCTCCTATCAAGCCCCACTGGGTGGGGGGCATGGCCTGAGGTCCCCTGTCAAGCCCAGCCAGAAAGGAAGGGTGCAGCCTGAGTTCCCCTGTAAAGCCCCACTGGGTGGGGGGTGCAGCCTGAGGTCACCTGGCCTGGCACTGGGGCAAGGAGAGCAGCCTAGGCCCCCTAGCTCAGCACCAGGACGGAAAGCACACCTTGAGGTCCCCCATCAAGCCCTGCCAGGCAAGGGGCGTGACCTCAGGTCCCCTGGCCTGGCACTGGGGAGGGGGGTGCAGCCTGAGGTTTCCCAGCCTGATGCCAGGGTGGGGGGCATGGCCTGAGGTCCCCTGTCAAGCCCCACAAGGGTGGAGGAAGGCGTAGCCTCTGGTCCCTGCTGATAGCTCATTAAGTCTCCTTATGGGAATTTTGCCTGAGCTGTGGGTGCAGCCATCTTTGTGATGGAGTGATGGTCAATTACCATATTCCCTCTATATTAGATAGGCTTTTTAAATTATTGAAACTATTTTTAGAGCTTTAGGTTTGTAGAAATATTGAACAGCAAGTACAGAGTTCTCATATGTCCACTTCCCACCCTTAGTCACATACAGTTTCCCGTATTATTAACATCTTGCATTTAGCACTTGTTACAACTGATGATCCAATACTAATATATTATTACTAACGTTAATAGTTTACAGTAGGATTCACTTTTGGGTTTTGGCCAATGTATAGTGACGTGTATCCATCATTATAATGTCATATAGAATATTTCACTGCCCTAAAAATACTATGTTCCATCTCTTCAGCCCTTTTTCCTTTTTTTTTTTTAACCCCTGGAAACAATTGATCTTTTTTTTTTAATTGTAAGGTATACATGACATTTTCACCATTTTTAATTGATTTTATTGGGCTGACATTGGTTAATAAAATGATTAATGTTATGTAACTGTCACCACTATCAACTTCCAAAACTTTTTACTCTGTACCCATTAAACAGCTGCCCATTTCTCCCACCCTACCCCCAGTACCTGTTAACTTCTACTCTACATTTTGTCTCTATCAATTTCTCTCTTGTAGGTACTTCATATAAGTAGAATCATACGGTATTTGTCCTTTAGTGTCTGGCTTATTTTGCATAGCACAATGTATTCAGGGTTCATCCATTTGAAGCATCATGCATATGAATTTAATTTCTTTTAATGGCTAAATAATATTCAATTATATATATACTAGAGGCCTGGTGCATGAATTTGTATATGGGTGGGATCCCTCTGGATGTGGGGATCGAGCCAAAAACCACAGTCCAATGCTGCCTACAGCTCCTACCTGCTGCTCCCATTCATCCTCACCTGACTGCACCTGCCGTGGGCTCACGCCCAATCAGTCCCAATCAGGAGAAGCGCATGCTGCCCGCAGCAGCACTCACCAGCTGTGAACCCTATGTCAGACACCCTCCCGAGGGGAGTGGCCTGCAGGATCTGGCTGAAACCTGCTCTCTGACATCCCCCAAGGGGTCCTGGATTGTGAGAGGGTGCAGACAAGGCCAAGAGACCCCACTGTTACATGATCGGGTGGGGAAGGGACTGCAAAAGGGCTCCAGGTTATGTACGGCCCATTTGGCTCAGTCCTGATTCTCCAAACCCCAGTGGCAAGCTAACCTACCGGTCGGAGTGTCTGCCCCCTGGTGGTCAGTACATGTCATAGCGAGTGGTTGAGCAGCCTTAGCATATCATTAGCATATTACACTTTGGTTGAACAGTTGACTAATCTCTGGATGACTGGACAGTTAGTTTATTAGGCTTTTATTATAGAGGATAGCACCTTTAATTTATCCATTCATCTGTTGATGGACATTTGGGTTGTTTCAATCATTTGACAATCATAAAAAATGCTTCTATGAACATGGTGTCCATGTATGTTTTTGAGTTCCTACTTTCAGTTCTTTTGGACATATACCTAGGAGAGGAATTGCTGGATCGTATGGTAATTCTAACTTTAATTTTTAAGGGGATTACTGCCAATTGTTTTTCATAGCAGCTGCACCAGCAGTGCACAAGGGTTCCAACTTTTTCCACATCCTTGCCAACACTTGTTCTCTCTTTTTAAAAAATAATAACTATGCTAACATTTCATATTATCTCATTGTAAGTTTGATTTGCATTCCTTTAATGACTAATTATGTTGAGCATCTTTTCATGTGTTTATTAGCTATGTGTATCTTCTTTGGAGAAATGTTTGAGTCTCATGTTCATTTTTAAATTGGTTTGGGTTTTTTGGTTGTTGACCACCAATTTTTTTTAAAATTGTCTTTATAGTTTTGCCTTTTCCAGTATGGTTCAGAGTTGGAATCATATAGTATGTAGTCTTTCCAGTTTGACTTCTTTCACTTAGCAAAATATATTAACTCTATGTCTTAAATGGATTGCCAGTTCATTTCTTCTTAATGTTGAATAATATTCCATTGTATAGATTTACTATGGTTTGATTATTCATTCACCTATTGAAGGCTACATTGGTTGCTTCTAAAGTCTAGCAATTATGAAAAACGCTGTTATAAACATTTAAGTGCAGGATTTTCTGTGTGCACATACATTTTCAGTAAATTTGGGTAATAAGAAGAACACAATTGCTGGATCCATATGGTAAGAGTTCTTTAGTTTTGTAAGTGCTGAACTGTTTTCAAAGGAGTAGTACCATTGTGCATTCCCACCAGCAGTGAATGAAAGTTCTTGTTGCTCCACATCCTTACCAGCATTTGGTGGTGTCAGTGTTCTAGATTTTGGCCATTTTAATAAGTGTGTAGTGGTATCTCATAGTTGCTTTCATTTTCAATTCTCTAATTATATATGATGTTGAACATCTTTTTATATGCTTACTTGCTATTTGTACATATTTGGTCTTTTGTCCATTTCTAAATTGGATTGTTCATTTTCTTATTATCAAATTTTAAGAGTTTTTTTGTATATTTTGGGTACCAGTCCTTTATTAAATAGGTGTTTTGCAAAGATTCTCTCTCAGTGTGGATTGTCTTTTCATTTTCTCTTAACAATGTCTTTTGAAGAACAGAAGATTTTAACTTTAATGAAGTTGAACTTAACAATTTTTTTTCATGGATTGTGCTTTTGGTTATAAAAGTCATCACTAAACCCAATATATTTTCTCATACTCTCATTCTTGAAAGAAAAATGTATGTATGGCTGTATTTTTCATCTTTTCATTAATCTGTACTTTTAATTTTCTTACATTGCAACTTAATTTTTTGTTAGGTAATAAAATAACCTGGGTTGGCAACATAGTGGCTTTTTTTAGTTTTATATATAACACTCTGTGACCCAGAAAACAGCTTTACTGCTCTGAATCCCATTTTCTCTATCAGTGAGCATTAGAGCAGAGAGTCAGAGTTCCCTTTCTGTCAATAAACATCTAGAATGCTCATGCTTTTAAAAAAAATTCTTTTAATGTGCCTAATTGGGGCAGAGGAGGAGTGTGTGTGTATGTATAAACGTTTTAAAGGCTATTCATCTAAAGTTTTCTTCCTTCCTTCCTTCCTTCCTTCCTTCCTTTCTTCCTTTCTTCCTTCCTTCCTTCCTTCCTTCCTTCCTTCCTTCCTTCCTTCCTTCTTTCCTTCCTTCCTTCCTTCCTTTCTTCCTTCCTTCCTTAATCCTCACCTGAGGATATGTTTTGTATTGATTTTACAGAGAAAGGAAAGGAGAGGGAGAAAGAGAGAAACATCTATGTGAGAGAGAAACATTCAATGGGTTGCCTCATGCATGTGCCCCAACTGGGGATGGAACCCACAGTCTTCGTAGGTGCCCTGACAGAGAATCAAGCCCACAAACCTTTAGTATATGGGACAATGCTCTAACTGCTGGATAACACCAACCAGTGCTCATCTAGAAGTTTCTTAAAGTGAGAGGTGGACCTATAGTCCCTAGACACTGCCCACATGCCTCACAAGCACAGCTGTACTCTATGGTTAGGTGGAAAAGCAAATTCTTAACATGCTGTGAGAGGAACAGGCATAGCTGCACCACACCAAAAGGGACAATGCAGCCCTGCTCATGTGGCTCTGTGGTTGAGCATCGTTTGTTCCATGCACTGAGAGGTTGTTGGTTCAATTCCCAGTCAGGGCACATGCTCAGATTGCAGGCTGGATCCCTGATAGGTGGCATGCAAGAGGCAGCCGATTGATATTTCTCTCTCCTCTCTCTCTCTCTCTCTCTCTCTCTCTCTCTCTCTCTCTCTCTCTCATCTCCCTTCCTAAAATCAATTTAAAAAGCATATTAAAAATAAAGTGATTATTGATAGGTATGTATTTATTGTCATTTTATTTGTTTAACTATGTTGTTTCATGTTTTTCTTTTTCTTCTACTTCTTAAAGCAGGCCCTTTAACATTTCTTGTAATACTGATTTAATGGTAACAAACTCACTTAGCTTTTTCTTATCTGGGGAACTCTATATACCTCCTTCAATTTTAAATGATAGCCTTGCTGGGTAAAGTAGTCTTGGTTTTAGGTCTTTGCTTTTCATCATTTTGAATATTTCATGTCAATCCCTTCTAGCCTGAAATGTTTCTATTGAAAAATCACCTGACAGTCTTATGGGAGCTTCCTTTTAGGTAACTAACTGCTTTTCTCTTGTCATTTTTAAGACTCTTTCTTTGTCTTTAACCTTTGCCATTTTAATCATGATGTGTCTTGGTTTGAACCATCAATAGATGAGTGGATAAAAAAAACTGTGGTACATTTACACAATAGAATAATACTCAGCTGTTAAAAAAAAAAAGGAAATCTTTTGTGACAGCATAGATGATAGATGCACCTGAAGAGTATTATGCTAAGTGAAATAAGCCAGTTAAAGAAAGACAAATACTGAACATGGACTCTGATGAACAAAATAAACCAATAAACAAAGGAGAGACTGACTCTTGGATATAAAGAACAGACTGACAGCTGTCAGAAGGGAGGGGTTTGGGGGATGGGTGAGAAGAGACAATAGTATGGTGATTGCCACAGGGTAGGGGGATGGGGAAGGAAGAAGGGAGAGAGGCAAAGTGGTGATGGAAAGAGACATGACTTGGAGTGGTAAATGCACAATACAATATACAGATGATGTATTGCAGAATTGTATTCCTAAAACCTATATAATTTTATTAACCAATGTCACCCCCATAAATTCAATTAAAAAAAATTCCAAACAAAAAGAATGAATATAAAATTCTGTTTAGATTGTTGGCTGTTTCTTTTTTAGTCTTATCTTAGAAACTAGATTAAATATCTGAGAACAGGAAAGCAACTACACTGAAATGTCTTTGTACACTTGACGCTACCCAGCTTAGGGACGAATACAGATTGGGGGTTCACAATACCAGTTGGGTGAAGAATTGAATACTGGGGAAAGGACCAATTAGCCTCTGCATATATTTTGAGCTCAAGGATTTTTGGCTGTGTTAGAGAAATATGACAGTATCCACTGAGGTAGGGAAGGTAACATAAATGGAGAGTATAGGAGTGATGGGTCTTGAGGATGAATTAAGAAACAAGAAGTCTCCTTGATGGTTTTAAATACCCAGGGGGTGAAAATAAAAACAAAATATATTTCTTCAAGCAAATAGCAGACATCCAGAGTAGATGAGTACATTTAACCCGGTCAGCAACTAGTTTATGATCTTAAATCAGAAGCGGCCACTAACCCATCTCTGCAGATAGTCATCTCCACAAGCAGATAGAATTCTATAACATGGTAACAAACAAACAAAAAAATAGCTCTAGAAAATCAACTATTAAAAGTACTCCATACATGAGTCTCATTAGAGTATCTCCATGGAAGACAGTGTTTACAATCTCTTCCCACTCATCTGCAAGCTTAAGGCCACACAGACTGAGAGACAATCCTTCCTGCCTCCCACAGTGGCAATTAGAGATACTACCACCTTGGCCTTACTGAGGAGTTTTCAAAAATACTTTCCCTGCTATATTAGCCATGGTCCCCTTTATGAACCTCTGATTTCCCATCACACATAATACCAAAGCTCTCCATTTCCAAGCCATAACTAGATTCCACACACTCTAAGTTTGTGTATGCTTCTTACATACATTTCCAGTATAGATGGGGGTGAAGATCCTTCTGTACCTCTTTCTCAAGGGGTGTCCTGTGTCACTAGACACTCAGTTTTTTGGGAACAGGTGACCAGAAAACTGTCATGACGGAGAAAACCAAGTAATTAGGCTGGTGTAGATTGTGGAAAGTGAAGACAAAGTGGGCACCTTGACACTGCCTATGCATGAGTACCTTTAGTCTCTGACTCTGTAACCTTTACAGACAACCAGACACACTCATTAACAGACTGAATCACCACACAAACTTCCCTAAGGCATAAAAGCCTTAGACACTTTCTGTCTTATAAAACAGAAAGACTTTGTGATGCAGTTGGGTGACATGGTTCTATCCTCTGTGAGGTGGAAATGACAAGGCATGGCATTGGGGGTCATTAGGTACTAATGACCTAGATATAGGGAAGCGTCATCTCCTCGTACTTATGAGTTTTAGACTATGTTGAATCCTACTTTTATCCTATGGGATTTGATGTATCCCTTATATACCTATGGCCCCTTTTTTATTATTGTACTAATTATCTGGCAAGTGGAAAGGAGTTACCATGGATTAAGGTTAGAACCTAGAAGGAGCTGCTGTCAGGTAGGAAAATACTATGATTAAACTAATTAAGCTTTGGATAAGAAGCGTTTAAGACCTCAGAGTCTCTCCTTTTACCCTTCCACCCATTTTTATACCATTTATTTAATATGGTACTTTTCTTCTCAGAAACTAGAATAATTCCTTACCAGATTATCCTGGCAATGTATTCTAATGGAAAAATCAAGAACCTTTCTATTAACCTTAGATGGAAACCTAGATTAAATGAAATCTATATCACTAGATCTTAGAAAACTCCCCAATATGAAAGATTGTTTTCATTAGTGGTTCATTAAGGTACTTATTAGCAAAGGTCACTTGGCTATTAGATCTACATACCCTTTAATTTGTTCCACTCTCTCATTTAATCATAAACCTCACATAGAACTTCCCTTGAAAATGAAAGGGAGATAAAGAATATGGAAGTCTTTTTTTTTCATGCTAACACATAAAGGTAATATTAGATGAAAGTCTATGTGTTTCACAGAAATCCTGGTGAAGCCCCCAGCTTGTTTGTATACCTCATTTAAAAAAAAATAATTATTGTTGAAAGTATTACTTATGTCTTCTTTTTTCCCCATTGACCTCCTCCAGCCTTCTCCTTCCTCCTCTTCCCCCAAGCCTTCAGCACTATTATCTGTGTCCATGGGTTATGCATATATACATACAAGGTCTTTGATTGATTACCTCCCACCTACCCACTCTCCCCACCTACCCACCCTCACCTGCCTTCCCTTTAAGATTCCACACACTGTCCAATGTTTTGAGTATGGAAGAGTCTTGAAATGAATCAAAAGCAAGCAGAGAAGGGAAATGTTGGGGTGAAAAGGATGGAGACAGAAATGAAAGTAAATAAAAATATAGACATATAAATATAAAGGGATTAGTAAACAGATTTGTCTCATTTTGGACATAAAAATGTACCAGTTTCACGTTTTAACTTTTTTGTCTTTAAGCGTCACCGAAAACTCAGGCAAAGAGGTAGAGATGCAGCATCAAGAGGTAAAGTCCTAGTTTCTTCTCTGACTTCCCTCCAATGTGGGAAAGTTTCTCATGGATTTTGTCCTTTGATCTCTGGTACCAGGGACATGTACTCTAACCACTAAAGGTTCCAATTCTCCAAGTCAACAAATTCTCTTAGATAACCTTCTTGGGTGGGAAATCAGAGCCTGGGAATGTTCCAAAATCCTCCATCTTCCCTAAAGAATGAAGAACGAGGAAGTGGGGCAGAAGTGCTTAACTGCGTAATTTACTACTTTTATGAACCAATGGAAATCCCTTCATCTCTGTCTTTTATTCATTAAATAGGTACTTGAAGATCCTGCCTCACTTACAGTGTGATTGTGAAGCTTCAATGAGATTAGGTCTTGGACAACCTATTGTAATTGGTTAAGTTGTATGCAGACTGTTGGAATTTCCAATCTTCTCTTATTCAAAGGCCTTCATTTGGATGCCCTATAGAATGCCCCTAAATCTTTTCCCATGGCATGTAACACTGTCTCCTAGTTTATTTTTATTGTTTATTTTTTGTCTCCTGGTTTCTCAGCTAGAAAACATTCCTACAAAGAAGATGAGAAGCCATGGGAGCTGCTCTCTGTCATGAGAAGGTGATCACTTGCTCTTTGTAGTCTTCCACCTCCAGCCTGAACTGTGATGATTTCTCTACTTGGCCTGGGACAGGGATGAAAAGAGGGCTGATAACTGGGAAGGAGTCAGATACAGTGGAGGCTGGAGCATTGGTTGAGGGGGTTGCCAGGACAAGGAAGGCTCAGCCATCTCAGGAGGAGGAGTCCTACTTCTGCTCTGGGCTAAGCTCACAGTGCTCCTGGAATTCAGAATTTTGATTTGTACTTAATTCATAAAAGGCTCTACATGGATCTACACTCAGCTACAAGGCAGTTATTCAGCCAAGAGGATGGATTAATAAGTGCATACATAAGTCATCACTGTCATATTCTTCTTACAGATCCACCCTTTCAAGGGCAGACCCCTGAACCCTGCTGACATTATCTCCTCTAGTTCTGTCTTCAGGTAGCCCCCCAGTTTCTGAGACAGCCTCCAGCCAGGAGCTAGTTATCTCATGTTCTTCTTAAAACTTCTACAGAAAGGGATTGGCTCCCAAGAGATGTTATTTATAGATACAGTAAGTCACCAGGGTCCCTAGAATGCAGAGTTTCTACAAGTACCTTATTTTCCAGAGTTTGGAAATATTAAATACAGTATGTGGCCTTTTTAACCCAAATGAGACTGACTCCAGGTTCTACTTGGTGATGTTCAGGTGATGCCCCGTCAGCTAAGCATTGGCTCCCCGACCTGCCATATTTCCTTCTCCTGGTCAACTTTCCCATATGAGTCAGTCTAGAACTCACCCCACTTCCCAGTTGTTCATGGCACTGTGTTCTCATGAATGGCCTGAGACCTTGCCCTACACGCCCCACATGCTCAGTCCGGCACACTATAACCTGCTAAATGGTATTTTCTTACAAAGAAAAGTTTAGGAGTACACACTAGAGTCAAGGGAAAGGTCCCAAGGTGTACAGGACTAGGAAGGACAGGACCAATCTTCAGGCCACAATTTCCAAAGCGGAAGATGTCACTCCATTATTAATAGTAACCATACTTTCTCTTCCAGCCATAGCTGGCTTCCTCAGGAGGGAAGTGTGCGGAGCCTCCTCTGTGCCGATACCTACTGCCAAATCTGCAATGTCATGGCGCTGGAGATCCAGCGGATGCTTGTGGGAGAGAACAGCTCCATCTCTGCCACTTCACTAGGACCATCAGAGGGCTCCCCTTGCCTAGATATTTTGTCCAAGTCCAATTTGTCTTTTGAGCAGAGTCTAGAGCATCATTACATGCACCTAAAAGAGCTTTCATTTCCTTCTGCAGCCCCTTCAGTGTCACAATTTATGGATCAGAAATCCGTAACCTCTTCAGCTCCACAGTCAGTTAGTTCAGATAGCATCAAAGATTGTGAAGCTGAACACTCCCAGCTAGAGCAGGCATTTCAAGTGCAAGAAATTCCAGTAGATTCAGAGACTATAATTTCTTCAAGGTTTGAGGAGCCGAGGAATACAGTGAACCAGCAGAATATATTGAAGAACAATCACAACCTTTTGTATGAGAACCAAGGTCACCTGCCCTTGCATCCCCAGGTCCCTCTGCTGATCCTGAACCAAGAAATCACTACCCTGACACATTCTATGGCCTTGCCTATGGTCACTATCCTTCCTTCCTACCTGCCATTCTCCAGTCCTGAAGTCCTGAGGCTTCTTGAGGTACATGTAAAAAAATGGATGCATTTCCAGAGGTGGGGGTTGCCTAGACGTGTAGAGAAGTCTCTGAGGCAGTTTATGCCAAACCAGCCATTGTTTCACCAACTTGTTAACAACCAAGCAGTTTCTTTCATTCAAAATGATGTTAAATTTTCTGTAGAGAAATTTGCGACCACTTCTTATCAGACCTGGGGTTCATATATGGCTGGCCAGGCTACCCAGGCATTCTGGGTTTCTGAATGGTCCATTATAAAACCAATACAAAGACACCACTACCAGCCAAACCAAAACCACGTGGTGACTCTAGCCTTGCTGCCTCCAGCTGTTAGAGATGTAAGTTGCCTCGACACATTTCCCCGGCAACAGGCTAATGACTCAGTGAGCCACTTACAGCAGAAATACATCCAACTATTCTGTGGCTTACCTTCTCTACACAGTGAGTCTCTGGCTGACACCTCCTTGAGCTCTCAAGATCACTCCACACCTGAGAGCATGTCCAAGTTCTCCTGGAAGGATCCTTTTCTCTTGAAGGAGCTCTCCTCCCTCCCTCTGTTGCCTAAAACTCCACCTCACTCAGCCCCACCTCCGTCCACATGTTCCCCAACTTGGATCATGCCATTGGACCATCAAGAAGCTCAGATCAATGTCCCGTTTCTGACTCTGGCTGAATGTGAAGCCTTGGAGTGGCATTTGCTGCAGAGACGGCTCCAGCGTCAGTGGGGTTTGCCAGCTGAGCTCCAGAGAGCTCAGCACACCCAGAACCCCATGCAATATAAGTCTTGTGGCAGAGCCCAGTCTCCTTGGACTATGAAAACTTCTTCGCCAGGAAAGCCCATGTCTATCCTCACAAGGGAGCTGTTCTGGTCAGAGCATGCCCGGAGGCTGCTGGACTTCCACCTCCAGAGGCAGCTGATTCACCATCGCTGGGGCCTGCCCCACATGATCCAGCAGTCCTTCCAGTCGCTCCTGGCCCCCACTCACCAGCAGACTCCATCCTGGAGCAGCACAGCCCTAGCCAATGGGAGTGTTTCCCAAACTTCAGCTCTAGAGGCTACTGGTGCTGATGACCCTTTCTCACCTTTTAAGGACCCAGTGTCAGTCCTCATGCCACACTTATTTGACCAGGTCAAGGTAATACTACAGAGTCACATCAACTCCAAATGTGGGCAGATTCATGAGGGTAAGGTCCCTGCCCATGTGCATAGGTCTTGTGAGTGCCTAATTCCTGGGGGCCTCAAAGTGGCTCCCTTCACCTGCATCCCAGAAAGCAAGCTCTTGGAACTACAGGCAGCAACCAACCCTGACCTACAACAGAAAGTTAAGCCCTGGATGCCAACAGGCCTTGATCAGCAGCAACAGGCCTCCCCAGATGCTGTCACTGAGCCTCGTAAGCGACCTCAAGGCCTCTCCAAGGAAGTCCTTGAGAAACTGGAGGTGATTTTACGGCACAAGTATCTCACCTTCTTGTCAGGGCTGAATCCTCTTTATTACCTGGCTCCCTCCAAGGCCAAGGCCCCAGTAATCACTACTCATGCTGCTAGCACAAAGGTAGTGCCTGAGGCTGTCAAAATCTTAACAGAACCTCTGGCTCAGATGATCTCACTTGAAGAGCAGTGTCTAAGTCGCGAACCATTTTGTCAAGGTACCAATGAGACTTGTGCAGAAATTGCAGATGATTTTCAGTCTGAAGCGCAAGTGGAAGGAATGATTGAGATGGAGCCTCTAGAAAGGCAGACAGAGTCTGCTCGGCCCCACTTATTCAAAAGGCCCATCTTGGCCAAACTAAATTTCCACCTGAGAAGGAAGATTTTAGAGATACAATGGGGAATTCCCACAAAGGCAAGGGAGTCCAGGGAGCAAACTATAGCAACCCCAGAGAACACATCCACACAGGAGTCTGATAGGAGTCCAAACAACCAAGGAAAAACATGCCTCCAGGAGCTGCCCATCCCACCAGACATTCCCTGTGGCCCACATCCAAAGCGGCTCTTCCTTCAGGAACAGTTGTCCACTGAGTTAAAGGCAGTGCAGCAGAACCAGAAGCAACCTAGTTCCAGAGCAGCACTCCATGGTTCTGCCCCTGGGCCCACCAAGATGACTCAACCCTGTAGAGACATGACACAGGGCTCAGTGCTTTGTGTTCAGCTGGAGGCCAGTGTGAACCACCCCAACCTGGAGGAGTCCCAGATCCCTGAGTCCCAAAGCCCTGGCAGGAGCAAGTACTCAGCTCCAGTCCCCATGCTGACTAAAAAGAAAGAGGACCCAAGGAAACCCAAATCGTCAGGAAAACGTGGAGAAGGAGATGCAGGGTTTGTGCTCTTCTCAACAAGAGAAAAAGGCCACCCTTTAGCCCAGAGGCCAAAAGGGATGCTTCTGAACAGGACACAACAAAGACCGTGGCTATGGAGACATGGCTTTCACCTTGATGCTCTCTGTCAACACAGTTCCCAGCATCGCCCTCAGCTTAAGCCCCCAGACCTCCTCCTTCCAGGAGTCCCTGGCTGGAAGGAATCTAAGAAGAATGATCTGCAAGACAGTCGAACCAGGTTCAATGTCAGCCTTAAGGGAGCAAGGATTCCTAAGAATGTCCAACCTGTTGGGCCCCACCGGTCACAGGGCCAGCCTGTCCTGGCCCAACTCAGTCAGCATAAGCCATTACAGGGCCAAACTTTGCAAGGCCGGCTATTGCAGGGGCAGGTGATGCCAGTCCGTACTCACAAGAGGCCCAGCCTTCCAGAATCTGGCTTGAGATATAAGATGAAATCCTTTCTGCAGAGTATAAACCTCAAGGCAAAAGGCAAAGAGCACAAGGAATCCATATTTTTGACAGCTGTGAAAGTGGCCAACACCAGAAAAGAAAATGTAGCTAAGAGGGTGGCTCCAGCCAAAAATCCCATGGAGCAAATGAAGATAGAGAAGAAGATAAGAGGGGACCCCAAAGCCCAATCTCCCCTGACTGAGAAGCAGGTGGGCCTGGTCTCCTTGGAAGGCTTCCATTCTCCAAACAGTAAGCTCAGGCACCGCTCCTGCTCCAATCAACTCCAGCCTGCCTCAGGCTTGGGCCACCCCCATTACTGTCCTAGGCACTGTCCTTGAGTGGCTTTTGCTACCCAACCGGGATCCGACCACAATTCTCAAATCTCACCTCAGAGGGAAATGTTGGCCTGCTCAAGGAGATCTAGCATGATCAAAAGACTTTGTAGGCTCCTCCAGGTCTGTATCCCTTAAATGGATATCTACTGTCTTTTTCATTAATGTGCAGTGGGGCAGCACTCCACCCAAAGTACAGTCTGTATCTCTAAGCAAAGAATTGTCTGTCTGTTCCTTTCCTCCACTGTGGCGTTCTAAGGGAAGGCATGAGGGAAGCTAAAATGTCCTTTCTAATTAGAGAAAGAGCTTTAATCCACATTTATATGGGGTCCACATTCTACACAATTCTTCCCAACCCCAACATGGACAGTGGATAAAGGGACTTGAGCACAAAAGGAAGACCCTCATTTAAGATGCATTGAAGGTAAAGGTCAACTTAAATTCTAATATGGCTTGTCATGGTTTTCTTTCTCCCAGAGGAGCAATGTGGACATGAGGATAGTACTGAAAAGAAGAAGTGGCTAAGAATCCCACAGGCAAAATTCACTAATGACTGCTATATATAGCCATATCTGGAGAGAAGCTTTTTAGAGAGCTCCTTACAGAGCATCAACCTCAAGAAGGTGCTTTGTGTTTATCAAAAGCACGTAGCTAATGTGATGGAATTTCTAAAGCAAATGATAGAATCTCCCCCTCTCTGTTCCCTCTTGGTTATTGGTGAGATCCTTCTGGAGAGCTCATCTGGGAGGCTGCTGTAGCTCTCTTGCCTATATCCCACCTCCACTGCCTGTCATCTGCATGAGTGAGTCCTGCAATGAAGATCCCAGTAGGATATGGAGAGGGGCTTGTTTCCCATCCTCAAGGGCAGGCAGGAGAAAGGCAGGGAGGGGAGCATATAGACAAACAGAGATCTGAGTATTTGGGATAGAAACTGACATGTTCTGACCAGGCCATGTAAGGGAAGAAAGCCCATTTGATTTGTACTCACAAGAACCTAGAGCCAGGAAGCCACCCAAGGCCCAAGTGCTTTGCTGGGAATTAATTAAATCTGAGCTTCAATCTGCTTGCTTATAGTGTTAAAAAGGGAAGTGAGTTCTGGAAAAGAACCACAAACTGAATGGGTTTTCTAACTGACTGGGTTTGTCAAGTTACCGCCAGCAGCTTGTAGTTGGCCCTACTGCTGTCTCATTTCTACATCACCTACACCTGGGATTCTGCTCCACTTTCTTCTTTTCCACCAACCTTGCCTTCTGGGGGGAAGAGAGGGAAGGAATCATACATAGATAGATAGACTTTAATATATTTCATGTATATTACATGGTGTTGAACTTAGCTATATTCCGTTCCCAGGATCTACCTAGTGCCTCCTTTGGTGACTTCCCCAGATGATGACTTCTGTCCTTTCCCCAATGAAAGACTGCATCATATAAGCATGCCAGCTCTTTGCCTTTTGCCTTGAGGTTTATATTCTGTGGAAATGATTTCATCTTATATCTCAAGCCTGATTCCTGTCATCCTTTCCCATATTAATCTCTCGTCGCATTTCATAAAGCACCAGAACTACTCACCTTCACTGTCAAAGTTTAAAGGCTTTAAAGGCTTTTGGAAAGTAACCTGTGCCATTAACCAGACACAGAAAGTGGCCAGAATCTGGAATTTAATGGTATACACATGAGTATCTAGCAACAAGATAGCTGCTCAGAACAAAAGTGGAATTGCCCTCTCCGAGACTGTCCAAATTTCCTATTTCAGAGAAATAACTGTTTATCATTAATGGAAATATAATGTGAAATTCTCTGAAACCCTTGATATGAAATGGTGAAACCCAAGAGAAAGGCTGAGAGGCACGCTGAGATCTGAAAGCAGCTTTTAAGAAATGTAAGCCCGCACCCTTCCCCTTCCCCCCCAAAAAAAACACTATAGTTTGTCCACTTACTCCCTCACACAGAGACTCAATGAAGTTCCTCATGTAGACCTATTTTGGGAGGCATCCCAAATAACTTGTCACACTGAGATATATAGAGCTTTCCTGCTTTCTGTTCAGTTTGATCTACACTTTCACCTCTCACCCCCAGAACCATTACCAAATAGGTAACCTACTGCCACCAGTCGCCTCTGTAGTCCTGCCGTAGAATGGATCTCTTAACAGTGGCCATCATACTCATGTTCCCTTCTGAAGAGGTGTGAAGTGGATGAAGTGGATCCTGTCCTTCCTTCTCTTGTTAACTGATATGGAGCAGGTATTGGTCTCCCTGGAAGGAATACTGAGATCCTGGACCCTTAAGGAGGCTATGGCAGAACAGCATAACTCAAGGCTGTGCTTGTTCTACTCAATGTAAGCTTAAGTTTCAGTAAAATGCCTGGGTCATCTTTAGAAGGTAACTTCTGGCTGAAGTGGTCAGAGAATGGTTTCAGAGACAGATGATAAAGAACAAAGGGCAGCAAAACTACACCAGGAAAACACTCAAAATTCTCGAGCATGTGTTTTCATGATTTTCAGCCCAAATGTGTGACCCTTGGAGAGGATGCAGATTTTAAGGTCAAAAATCACAAGATGGGATGTGGAAAAAAATCATAAGAGTTAGAATCCTAACTCTGATGTTTGACAAGTTATTTAACATTACTGAGTTTCAATCTGCTTGCCTATGGCCCTACTGCTGTCTCATTTCTACATCACCTACACCTGGGATTCTGCTCCACTTTCTTCATCTTGGAAAGAGGGATAACTGGACATCCATACCCCAAACTTCAATTACTATTATTGTACTGATGATTCCCAAAGACACTTCCCCATCTTGTTCCTAAGACAATGTAAATTAATTCAAAATTTCCAAATGCCTTCCACCCCATCAAATTATTTTCCAATGTCAGGGAATAGTACCACTACACATCCATTTTCCCCCATACATCAAATCAGTCCTGAGAACCTGATTCCAATTTGGTATCTCTTAAGTTGTCCCCTTTCCTCTATTTTTACTGCCTCAACTTATAGTTCAGTTTTTTTTTATCCTTTCTTTTCTGAGGAATCACTATAGTGCCTTGTATACTCAGGGTTTATGATAGGTTGGCAGATAGTAACACCTTATTAGTTATACAGTCAAAAGTCTGGACTGAGGAGATAGATAAATTATTACATCCATGTGTGTGAGTGCTATGGTGTGTGGGGTCCTGCCACAGGAGGAAGTACTCAGCTGATGAAGAGAACCCTAGGGTTCACATAACGGGGTAACAATAAAAATGACTTTTAGAGGCATCTTGTATTCAATAATTAAGATATTTAAGTTCTTACTATGTGTCATGGATGATGCCAGACACAACAGTCACCAAAATACAGGCCTTGCTTCTATGGAGGTAATTATTTATAAGGTACATAGTTTCACATGCCCAAATTATCTAGTTAACATATACACTTGGATGTTGAATATTTATCTCAAAAGTGAACTACTGATTCCCTATACCTCCCCCATACCACCCAATCATGAACCCCAAACCTACTCCCATTGTAGTAATGGCACCTGTCTCTTGACAGTTGTTCAGGCCAAAAACATTGGCGATAACTTTAATGTATTATCTTTTAACAGTCCACATCCAATTCATCAGAAAATCTTGTCATCTCACCTTCAAAATGAATTCAGAACGTTTCCACTTCTTACTTCCTCTACTGCTGCAATTATGGCAATAACTAATCTCCCTGCTTCTTCCTGAGATGATAGATGATTAGTTGATTGATTGGTTGACTGATGTATGTAAAACCAAGAGACCAGATAAGAACAATTAGGGAATGAGTGTAAATGAAGGAGAGATCTAAGGACTGGGCTCTGAAACATTATAATATTAAGAAATTGGGAAGAGGGAAGCAAGCAGAGGAGACTGAGAAGCCAGGAAGGGAGAAAAACTAGAAGAATATATAATACTGGAAGCCAAAACAGCAAAGTATTGCAAGGAAAATGCATGAAAAGTTATGAACTGGCCAAATAAAATTGACTCAGATTTGACCATTAGGTTTAGAAACATGGAGATCATTCATGGCTTTGAAAAGAACTGACTCAGGTGAGGTGTAGATGTGACTGGAGTAAATTCAAAAGAGAATGGAAAGAATGATTGGTGATAGAAAGTATAATCAATTTTTCAAAGAAGTTGGTTCCACAGAGGAATCGAAAAATGAGGAAATAGCCATAACCGGTTTGGCTCAGTGGATGGAGCATCAGCCTGGAGACTGAGGTGTCCCAGGTTCGATTCCGGTCAAGGGCATGTATCTTGGTTGCGGGCACATCCCCGGTAGGGGGCATGCAGGAGAAGACTGATCGATGTCTCTCTCTCTCATCGATGTTTCTAGCCTTCTATCCCTCTCCCTTCTTCTCTGTAAAAAATCAATAAAATATATTTAAAACAAAATAAAAAAAGAAAAATGAGGAAACAGCTGTAGGAGGAAGTGTGAACCAGAGAGGGTTTTGTGTTTGTTTCTTAAGGTGAGAGACATAGCTTGCTGAATGTTGCTGGCATTGATGCAGTCAGGAGGATTAAAATAATAATGCAGGAAAGCAAGGCAAGAACTGCTAGAGCAATGTGGTGTAAAGGTAAGTGATAGGAGTGAAGGCTGAATCCAGGAGATAGCCTTGGCTAAAAGCATGAGCACTTTGCTGCTTGTGAGTAGAAAAAAGGTAGCACAAATGAGGAAAGTCTTTTATAGCTTAGAATAAAGGTTTCTCTCACTTCTAAGAGAGTTTGTATAGAAACCAAAAAAGGTGAGAGAAGAGCTGGAAGGGAGCATGGCTGTGGGTGGAGGAAGGGAAGAACAAAACCCAAAAGCCAGAGGTGAAGATGGAGTCTGGAAGTTACCATGGCAACTATTAGAGTTCAAGGAATGTCTATCAAATTGAGAGTTCAGGTGGAGATAAAAAGATAGTTTGAAGCCTGGCCAGTGTGGTCCAGTGGTTAAGTGTCAACCTATGAACCAGGGGGTTATGGTTTGATTCGTGGTCAAAACACATGCCCGAGTTGCAGGCTCAATCCCCAGTGTGGGGCATGCAGGAGACAACTGATCAATGATTCTCTCTCATCTTTGACGTTCTATCTCTCTTTCCCATTTCCTTCCTCTCTGAAATCAATAAAAAATATATTTCTTAAATAAAATTAAAATACCATGGTTGAAGTTGCTGATTATGTGGTTGAAGCAGGTGCTCTTAGAAGACTGAAGCAGCAGGAGAGATTGCAGAGAAGTTCTAGATGCATGGAGCCCAAAAAGAGGGCAGGTGTGGCATCTAGTGTTAAGCAAGGAGCAATGGAATCTGGGAGTAGGGAGGAGAGAACTAGAAAGCAGAAAGACAAAGAGGTTGCCCTGAGTGAAGAGGATGGACCTCTGATGTGGACAACTCTTACTTCCCAGAAGGTGGCACCTCTGCATTCCCACCTTCTGACCTACTGTAGAGCAGCCAAGAACTGGAGGAAGCATAGGAAGTGCCGTCACTTCATTATGATGTGATGGCGGGGGGCGGGGGGGGAGAGAGAGACTGTGGGATGCCCCTGCCTCACTGATTCCTAAGGAAACCCAGGACGACTCAACATTCCATCAAATGAAGAGAAGGTGCTGGCAGGACTCCCTTCCTCTGGTAAGACCCAGCACTTAGTACAATGTGTTCACTACTAGCAGAAAAGCCAGGATGGGAAAAGCCACGATTCTGTGCCTAAAGGATGGGGCCTCGCCCCTAATGTGGCCTCTGGGACAAGAAGGCACAAGACCCAAGCCTGCTGAGCCAACACCCTCAGGTGTTTTCCTAAAGCATCCCCAAAGAACATCAGCGGTCTTGTGACAGGCACTTCCTCCCTGCCTGGTGGGAATTGGGCACAGTGCCACAGAGCAAGGAGACATGAGGCCCAGAATGAAGGGAATGACCCAGAAAAGTCACAGCAGCATCAGGTGGGAGACAGAGGTTAATGTGCACACATCCTGCTTTAGAGTAGAGCAGAGCCTTCCCATGAAACCTACCTGCCACATGCCAGCACTGATCATGCTGCTAAATCCAGTAACAAGGGGATAGGAGCAGAAAGATGAGTGAGAATCAAGACCTTCAGGATTCTTAATTCTCACTAAAGTCAAGAGCTGAGAAAAGACAAGATCAGAACCTATGACATACAGGGTCTGGGGGGATGGAGCCTTGATCATCCCATCCCATAATCTTAGCACAATCACTATTCACTAGCACCCCCTAGGCTCAAGAGAGAGAAATTTTGAAGAGAACAAAAACCTGATGGAGGGCAAAAACTCAGGAATCTACTCCTGCAGAATTGGTGGTAGGTGCTAGAAAAATATCAATGCTTGTTTAGGAGCACTGGAGTTCACCTTTGGTCCTCCGAGCTATCATCATGCCATGGTGAGTGTGAGTGGCTCTGGCCTTCTGAAGCCCTTCCCTTGATCTCTGCAGAGGGCACTACCGAATTCTAGGGAGGGAGTTTCAGGCAACTGAACGCCTACCATGGAGGATAGTGGCTTCTCCTCTAAATTACTTCTTCAGTTAAACACTGAGCCCTAGAACACAGGGACCATGTCTGCTCCATTTTTGTACCTGCTCACCACAGCCCGCACAGGGAGAACAACAAGCACAGGATGAGCTCAGGCATAAACCCCATGAAGACACTGCTTCTGGCACCAGGTGAGAGGAAACAGGTCCAATGGGAGCTCAGGGCCACTGTGTGTATTATAACACAGGTCAAAGGCCTTGGCACCTTGGTGCTCCTGGGTTCTCAGATGAGCACAGAGCCCTCCAAGGACAAGCTGCCCTGGTGACTGTGCAGCTGTTCCTGGGCTCAGGGGCCCATGGCATGGGCCAGGGCTGCCAGAGAATAAAGGACAAGAATCATTCCTGTGTTCACTGCAGGGCGAGGACAACGTTGGAGTTCAGGTGGGGATATGAG